>CM040239.1:228343743-228828077 GCA_022545495.1 Chrysanthemum lavandulifolium | reverse complement strand
CACAAATAGTTAGTACTTAGAAGTCCTTAGGTATGATTATAAAAGGAGAAAATGAGAATCGGAGAAAGAAGGAGTTGAAGAAGTAAAAGAAATGCAAAGAAAGGGTGAAAAGAAATAGCCCTCCAAAATTATTCAACTTAGGCGACATCGGGTTCAATTCATATGCTACGGGTTGTCACTTAGTGATGCCGGTATTGAAGATTAAAAGTCGTCATGGACCCAAAGGACGCATGCACTAAACCTTCTTAGCCACTCAAGTTTCTCTCAATGTGCTTGTTTCATTCTCACAGGAACCCTACGTAAACTATTGGCTTTCTCTTAGAGATCGGCGGTATTGAAGAAGGAGACCCTCTCCCTAGTCTCCGCCAGAAAACCAAAACGCACAATTGAGTCTAGAGCCACGAGATTCATCAAAAGATCTCTAAGGTACACTTGACATTTCATCACTTGACGCTCAACAATAAGAATTTCAGTGGTACGTTATCGAGTCCTTCATGATCTTAGGAATCATCGAGAACATTTATGAGAGGTTCACAATCGTGATCCTCGGTGATTGAATAGAAACTCCCGCCGTGGTCAACATCAAACACCGACAAGCAGTCACTTGGGTAACTCCCCATGGATTACGCTTAGTGTGTCTCAAACGGTCTACAATGTGAGGTGATGCTTTGGTGTACCTCAACGACTCATCCGAATCAGAGGTTTACTTGTACATCACGTTATCTCACTTATGGGACTCAGCTCAGAACGGCCTTTGTAAGAATTAGAGTTGTGTTTTCACACTATGTTGTTAACACTCTCAAGTTCAAACTTGTAAGTGCGGAACCGCTTATTACTAACCGCTTGAAATGTTTTCTTCTTATGGAAGCTCCGAGCGGGAAGATCGTGTTGATTCTTCTCATGCTCACGCCAACATCATCACTAATGGAAGTTCTATTAGCAACACAACAATGTAATGATTCTTCGTCAAATCAAAGAATCTACAAAGTTAAAAGACTTAAAGAACTTCATCAAGATCGAATTCCAACGCCAAAGAGCGTGTGAGCATGTTGAAGAATGACGTGAGACACCTGTAAATGAAGCGGACACTGAGGCGATTTGATGCGCACAACAACATACTATCACTTTCATCACAAAGAACAATGATCAAAGAACAAAGTTAAAAATGACGCCAAAGCATAACCGCTCAAAGAAGACAATTTCTACACCGGGAGATTGTTCGAATCAAGGCAATTCTTCTCACAAGAAAGAAGATTGTCAGAAGACGTTAGAGCTACTATTACATCAACGCTGTTAGCCTCGCTTTTTCTAAAGATAACGTCACTTAAGTGAAATGGACTAGATGCGTAGTATACTTTGCTCTTAGGGACTAGTATCGTGTAAGTGGCAAAGATAGAGCCTATAAATACCCCTCATGACTCTCCATGAGGGGTGAGGTGAATCATTTGGCTAGTTGTATTGTTTTGTTCTTATCAATAAACCTTATCTTCTCCTCCCTTTCTCTAACTTTCTCTCACTAAAAAGGATGAAGATCTTCATCTTCTTCCACCAACCTCGACCTCCAAAACCACATAAATCTTATAGTATTCGGTCCTGACAATTGGTATAACGAGCCAAGGTTGTTGTTTGTTGATTTATGTTGGTTTTACATGGTTTTAACTGCTTTTATGCTTATTTGGTGGCTCGGAAATTTTTTTCCGTGTTATGTGGAAAATAGTTTATTCATGTTTATTGGTATCCTATGTTGGTCTAAACACAAAAGTCTCAATCTTTCTTGAATATATCCGTCTTGGGTATATATTATCCAAACAAGATTTTTATTTTTACCAAATATTCGTGAATCAAAAGTGGTCAACCGTCGGTTTTCTTGGTCAAAACAACAATGTAAGCGCTTTTATGTGTTTCGGTAACGATGAAGACCGAACGGAATAACATGGTCGGAAAACCTCACCGAAAAGTCAAAGGGTCAAACCCTTTTTACGCTGTAAGGGAATCTACAGAGATATTACGCGTAGTCGTGAAGTTACGCTGTATGAATTACGATATGCTCTCACGCATAAGCCTAGGCTTACGCTGTAAGGATGAGCTACGCTTAAGACTCTTTTACGCGTAAGGCTACGCGACAAGATGTTACACGATGCTCACGATAAGCAAGATGCTACGCGTAAGAAAGTCATGAGCAGGAGAAAAGTCACGCGTGAGAATGTGACCTTAACTACAAACATACCATATACCAAAACTAAATACCTCTTCGACCTCGCCCCTACCTTCATCACCCATATGTTCCAAAACAAAACCAATCCTACATCTAGACTCACCAATTGACCTCACATGCCACTCCCCAACTCTAAAACATCAAAGAAAACATGTCAACATCTCATATTCGATTGAATGTTTTTTCAATCTTTTCAAGATTTTCATTGCGTCGTGTATCATCACGCATTTTTTTGAAGACTTAAGCTTCAATTAATTTTCGAATCTTAAGAATGAATATAACAAGGATGTGATATCTCTTCTTAGTTTCGTTGAAGAATGAAAACCAAAAGCGAATTACAAATACATGTTAACACCTACCCGAGACCTTTATATAAGATCTTGAAGTCTCTTTCATAGATTTCTTGGTTCCGATTAATGAGCACATAATGATAAGGTTTGGATTAGGATATAATTTTGTGATTCGGTTATAAAGGTTTAGTAATACTACGATGGAAATGGAGATTCGCTTTTCAAGTATGATGTGATGTGAGCAGCTTTGAGATGAGAGAAAGTTTGGGAAAAGGTTAGAGTGTGGTGGTGCGTAATATTTGAGGATATGGCTTAGGGTTGAGAAGTGATTTTAGGTTAGTACTATTACCGTTATTTATTTCGTATGTAACGGGTTTGGATCGGGGCTTTGGATGTGATTTCGTGGGCTTGAGTGTTATATTTGATCGGGCCAACAGCTTGTTTTATGCTTGACCTTGGATCGTGGGCTTCACATTTATTATGTGGATATTGGACTTGGATATCTCTCGTGAGCTACTAGGTGAGATATGCATATTCGAAATATGAAGGTAACGTACATGGAAAATTGTTATCCAATTTTTGTTACAAATTATTGGATACAATTATTTTATTTTGGAAATCCTAAATGGTATTTTGGTATGATAAAATTTCACGGAGGGATACATTATTCACGGCTTGAACGATAATTGAAAAAATGGCTACGGAGTTTTGTACGGTATTATTGATGCGAATTGAAGTGACATTTCACGGGTGGACTTCTTTATCTTTGAGATAAGTCGATGGTCTCAAGATAACTTGTCGGGCACATTATGAAATTTGAAAACTGTTATAATCGGTAAGGAGTTACGCTAGTGCTCACAGTGTAAACCATCACTTTAAGGAGTTACGTTGTAGTGCTCAAGTCACACGAAGTTGTGGATTGTTCAAAATTTAGAACAAGCAGCAAGTCACAAGTTGGGATGTTTACTTCCTTTTCAAGTTAGTCGATCGGGCTATCTCCATATGTGGTCATTACACTTAGCCGGTGAATTCAAAGGAGGTTCGTTAAAGGTTGGTTTGAGAGAAGTATATTGAGAGTAATTATACGGCATATTCTCACAGAATTTTGATCAAGCTATGATGTTAATATTGCATCAAGAAGGTAATACGGTATGTACGCAACATTATGATGATTCGATAGCTCGCAACCATCGTGAGGGAGAAGTTGGTATTTCATCTTCCGTGATTGGATTACGGGATTTTTGCTTAAGACCAAGAAGGAGAAGTAGTGTGGTGTACATCGGGTTTTTACCAACTTGGATGCAATACTAAGTGAGTTATGTTGTTACGATGTTCCCGAGCGACAACCATTGTGCTTCAAGAGTTTACTTTCTCCGCTGCGTGTCCAAGATTAAAGACGTGTTGGAAGAGTGTTGTCGGTTCGTGAGGGAGCAAAGAAAGAAAAAGGCTCACTAGTTAAGAGGAGTAATAACCTAACTAGACCGCTATAGTTGAAGTTCGAGCTACAAGAAGATCATTTGCCGAGGTCATCGGAAGGGAGAACTTCAAGTTTGCCTCAAGATCTAGACTACGAGACTCGCGCTTCAAGAAAGTCAACATTGTTCATTACTATTGTAATTTACTTTGTTTTGTATTTATAGGTCTCATTGTAACCATTCACGTGTGACGCTATCTTGGAGGAGATTGTTAGCCTCGCTTTTCTAAAGATAACGCCACTTAAGTGAAATGGACTAGATGCGTAGTATACTTTGCTCTTAGGGACTAGTATCGTAAGTGGCAAAGATAGAGCCTATAAATACCCCTCATGACTCTCCATGAGGGTGAGGTGAATCATTTGGCTAGTTGTATTGTTTTGTTCTTATCAATAAACCTTATCTTCTCCTCCTCTCTCTAACTTTCTCTCACTAAAAAGGATGAAGATCTTCATCTTCTTCCACCAACCTCGACCTCCAAAACCACATAAATCTTATAGTATTCGGTCCCGACAAACGCCTTCACGGTTCATCACCAACACTGAGGGAGATTGTTGGAATCACTCCTAAACTATAATTCAAGTGTTAGTCATTCTTATGTAATAGGTAGCTTATTATGGCCTTTATGTTTGTTATTAGCCTTAAGCTTATGTAGAAGGCCCATGAGCTTAGGCCCAAGTCCATTAAAGAAAGGATGGAAACTAGGAGTGTTGCCCTAGCTTTCCTCCTATAAATACCTTATGTAAACCCTCACTTGAGGGTTGGTTGTTCAAGTTATTCTCTTTCACTCACATCTACGCCTAAACCGTCTTTACTATCGTGTGTGTGTGTGTTTGGATCTTGTTCAATCGCCTTATCTCTTTCTACATTACTTGTGTTTGTAAAACTAGTGACCTAACACCGTGATTACCGTTATCTTCGCTAGTGTTTATTCAGACGTTGCTTGCTTAAGGTGAGTTACATAGCCCCACTTTTATCTATGTTTTTAACTAATTTGGGGTGAGAATCATGCTCTGCTTTTGGAATTTTAAAACTATTTGGATTTGCTTATGTACTTGACTGCTTAGATAGATGTGCGGTAGTTGTTGCCTTAGACTAGGGTACCGCTACCTAGCTAAGAATATACCTCTACCTCGACCTAGTCCAGGTTGGCAACTATTCTAGAGGTTGCCACCACAAGGTCGGACTAGAGTTGCGGGCCCGAGTTATCCTCGGATGCGGATATGGTTGGTGATCCGGTAGGATCGGTTTGTGAACGGTGTTTATCTATCTTAGTTCTTGCATAGCAAATCAACTCCTACAGGTCCACTATGATTTTGTTGAATTTAAACCTATGAACTCACCAGCGTAAGCTGACCTTTTAGCATGTATTCTCAGGTATTTAAATGACGTTTGGAATACGTGATCGGTGGAAGCTTGGCAAGAAGGCATGGTTAAAGGATCATATTTGACTCTGATAAATTATGGGGACCTATTTTATTAAGTCATGTTTTGGCCCTAATATTTATACTTTTGGATTAATGTTTTGAATACTTAAATTTGGGATTGGTTTTGAATGAAAATGACTATCTTGTTTGCTATACTTGTGTAAGATACCAATCCAATCGTAACGCTCGAAAACTTGATTAAATCTTCCATTGCATCGAGATTTGAGGGTGTTACAAGAGCCGCCCCACGAGAATCTTCATGGAATGGTAGAAAGTGAAAACGGCTTGAAGCGTTCCGATGGAACCTTATGCTTCAAAGACGTAGTCGGATACCATTTCATGGTGGAATCGTGAGTTGATTATGCATGAGTCGCATAAATCAAAATACTCTATTCATCCCGAGCCGATAAGATGTATCAGACCTTAAGAAACTCTATTGGTGGCCTAACATGAAAGCCGACATAGCTCAAGATGTCGCTTGGTGCTTGACTTGTTCTAAGGTAAAGGCCGAACACCGTAAACCCTCGTGACTCTTAGTTCAACCCGAACTCCCGTAATGGAAATGGGAGCGAATCGCCATGGACTTTATCACCAAATTACCAAGAACACCAAGCGCAATGATGCTATCCGGTAATCGTTAATCGCTTGACTAAGTCTCGATCACTTCTAGCCATTAGCGAGGTCGATAGTCTCGACAAGCTCACTCAACTGCATTCTTAAGGAGATAGTATCGCGTCATGGAGTACCGATATCTATTATTTCCGACCGAGATAGCCGTTTTACATCCCACTTTTGGAGATCCTTACAGTCAGCGTTAGGAACAAACCTGGATATGAGCACTGCTTATCACCTTCAAACCGATGGTCAAAGCGAGAGAACCATTCAGACCTTAGAGGATATGCTTAGAGCCTGTGTAATTGATTTCGGCAAAGGCTGGGAGAGATATCTCCCTTTGGCCGAATTCTCTTACAACCGAGTTTTGCCTTTAACACTATTTTTATCAACCATGACTTGATTTTATACCGTCTATTGGTTTTTATGGTTTATTTCATTATTGGATGAGTTATCGTGTGAGTTTTAACTCTTTTTGATAGGCACTATTCGATTCGGCACTATAAAAGCCTAAAACGAGAAATAACGTAAGTTTTAGACCGAATCGAAAATTGGCAAATAAATAGTCCAAACTCGTGGAAAAACATAAATAACGATAATAGAAAGTCGAATGAACGTCGTGGGTCACTCGGGGACAATATATGAGCTCGGGAATGGGTAACGGACATTTTACTAAAAATTACAATTTGGCCCCCTTGTTTAGCATAGTCGCCACCCTCCCCATCCCATTTCATTATTTTTCTAGTCCTTATCATCCCATATATAATATCCTCCCCACACACACACACTTTACATTCTCTCTAAAACCCTAATTACCAACTTTCTCTCACTAACCTTCTCTCTACAAACCCTAGCCGCCACCCTTAAAAATCCGCCACTTTCGGCCATTTCCACCACACGCCCAGAAAGTGACACTACACCTCCACCACCATCTTAAAGATCTTTTCATCCTCTTTCCAACCATATATGGCACGCGCCATATAGACCTCAATAACATCTCCAAATCTTGAAAATACGATTCGGATCTTTAGGGTTTTAAGTGGTTTTACAATTCGTGTTTGGAAAAGGTAAAAGGGACTTGAATACGCCTTGTTTGAGATAGAAAGCCACGTACAACCCTTTTAGGGTTCGTATATGTGGCGACTTTTAGGCTTTTGGTTTAAACATGGATTAAATCTAATTAACACTTAAATAAACATGTAGCTAGTGATTTGGTATCATGTGGTGTATCATATTGTTGGGTTTTTGCATTTTAGGTCATGTTTTTGTTTTGATTAGAATAGATGATGGGTTTGATGTTTGGTTAATGATTGGAGGTTGATTGATTGTGTTTGGATGTTGTGGAAGTGAGTTGGGAGGTGTTTGGTTGTGCATATGGGCGTATGATGAGTGTCTAAATACTCATCATTTTGTACAATATAAACTGCAAAATCATCTCGAAAACACTCAAAAATGCATCAAATGATGAAAATATCACAAATCAGTGTTTTATGTGTTTTAAATGCAAAATATCAAAATCGATGAAAACGATCAAATTTGCAAAATTGGCGCTTTAGTCCCCAAGTTTCATAAATTGTCAAAATAGTCCCCGAGCCAAAATTTCAAAGAAAAGTCACCAAAGGTCCTTTTAAAATCATAAATTGTCATATTTAGTCCTTTGGTGGAAAATCTAAAAGTTTTGAGAAAATTACAGCTTTAGTCCCTAAAATCCAAATTGGTCAAATTTAGTCCTGGGAATTTCAAAACGTCAAAAATTAACCCTTGGATTATTTAAAGTTGACAACAACAACCCTTTGGCTACTTTTCATAATGTACATGTTTGGTCCCTCGGTTTGGAAATGTTACAACTTTGGTCCCTAAACTACACATGTTATCCATAGTTAATACCTAAACCTTAAACTACCCTTAGCCCAATATAACCCCCGCCCAATCCTTTGTACCCGGTCCAACCCAACCCCTAGTATTAAGACCCGGTCAACGAGATAAACCACCCTCCAAATAAACCAACCCGCTGCTTTTCTCCTTCTCCCCACACTATACCGCAACCACTCCATAGCTACCACTCCTCCACCTCAATCCCCTCATATCTTTGTCTCCCACCTCAATACAACTCCAAGAATCATTTAATGATCCTCTAGCCCTTTACTCAACCAAAGTCGCTAAAGTCAAATTTGGCGCCAAAATGAATTCAATGGCTAGGATCAAATTTTATCATCCAATGGTTCGAATTTAAGTGGAAATGCTCGGAAAGTCAAGGGAAGCATTTGGAGTATAAAAGAGAGAGAAGAAAGAAGCAAAGGCGAGAGTTAGTTTAGAAAATTCTACTTATGTCGCTTTTTTAATACTTGCCTTAGTTTAAGTTAAAATAGTGTAATTTCAATTTCATTGTATCGCTTTCAAGATTATTAACCTTTGTAAGTCACTTTTGAGTATCAATTTCGGTTGTGATAAATTTCCAAATTTATGAGTTTATCGTTGAGATTATCGTTTCAAAATCTTCTCATCCAAGTTGTTAGGTGGTTGTTTTAAGCTTAAATAAGTTTGGTTAAGGTCTTTATAAGCTTTTGATAAGCTTTTATTCAATTTCATAACTCACTCCATGGTCAATAAAAGTCAACATGAAGCTCAAATTGGGTTTGGTAATGAACAATGGGTGTTGCGTGCTTATTTGGGTTAGATTCGGTTAGGTAGAGTAGGTTTGGATTTGGTTTTGGTTAGCAACATAGCCGGACACAAGTAAGTATTTGTTTTTTTTAAGTTTCAAGTCGCTTATTGCGCTTTCATGCCTCACTTGTATCTGTGATCATAATTGCTTTTAAAGTGTTTAAATAGTTGCAATTAGGTTATATAAACTCGCTTTGATCATTTAAACAAGTATGCTCGGTTGTTATCTCATTATAAGTTTGTATATCGCTTTAAATTGGTGTTTGGTTTTAGCACCCAACTGCCTTAGAGGCTCATTCATTGCATACACTTGTTGTTTGTAGCTTGTTTAGTCATAATATACTTATTTGAGTCCTCAATGTGTATCCAAGGTCTCAAAGTCAAAGCTACATAAAATCTATCTTAAGTCGCTTCTTGTCAAGATTTTAGATAATCAAATTCTTGTTTTGTGTTCAATATACCTAAACTTAGTTTGCATTAGTTTCCTTTCACCTTAATACATCATTTCCATCCTAAAATCAAGATCAAACCTCAATTTGGTCAAACTTTTAGTTTTGTCAAAAGTCAAAAAGTGGTGCAATCTGTTTTTAGCTAACTAGGAAGAATTTTCATAGGCTCAATTCTTGGCCAATTTCAGTGATTCTTGTTGATTTGAAATATTTCCTGGTCTATTTTCTCATGTGCATTTTAGTTTATTTTTGCAATTTTTTCTATCACCAAAAGAGCTTGTTAAAGTGGACTTAAGTGTCTGTGCGGGGCATCAAGTCTCAAGACAGACTTGTGCAGACTTTGATGAGCTTGTGTAAAGCTCATCTTAGCTCACTAGGGTCTGATCTTTGGTTTGCATGCTCTCACCCAGTGTCTGGTCTAGGTTCCATTTGTTGCTTTTCAATCTCCGACTTATTCTTGTGCTTATTCTCTTGTCAAACATGCTACCCCTTCACCGCTTTTAGCTTATAATCTCGCTTCACTCAAATCATTGCGGCTTGATAATCGAAGGTTTAGCTTGTTGTTTCTCATTTTATTTTGGTCATTTTAGCTTATAGTAGTTTGCATATCGGTTTGGTGCCCTTTGATCGCTTTTGCTTATTAAAGAGCTTATTTCTATAAGCACTTATTCATCGCCCTATATTCCACACATAGCACCTTGTTTTTATATTTTTCCTTTATTCCTTATCATATTTTAGACTTTTCTTGAAATTTTCAGATTTTTCTAAGTTGATTTGCTATTTTTCCTATTTTAAATTAGTTTTTAAGAATTTTTAATTAGCTTTTAATACAAATAATTAAGAAAAGGTTCTAAAAAATAAGTTTTCATTTTTATTAAGTTTAGATAAATGTAAAAAGCTTAAAAAGTATTTTTCCATATTTTTCTCCTTTTATTTGGTATTTTAGTAATTTAAATTAGTTTTAAATAGTTTTTAATTAGTAATAAATATTTAAAAGTCTAAAAATATCTTTTCTGTTTTAAAATTAGTTTTATCATATTTTAGATTTTTCTAAGTCTTAAGTTTATTTTTCTAGCCTTATTTCATATTTTCTTTTATTTTAGAGTATTATTAAATAGTTTAAAATAGTTTTTAATTAATAATAATTAAATAAATAGTGTTAAAAATAATTTTCTTTTTCTAATAATTTTCTCATATCATTAGGATTGTAAAAATGTATTTTTCATATTTTTAGGATTTATATTGTATAAGTTTCACGTTTTTATTTGTACGTTTACGTTATTTTTATTTAAACGTAAGTTTTAGGTTTTATAAAATAAACGCTCATCGATCTTTAAAAATAGTGATAGCGTTTATTTAATATCTTTTATCTTTTAATTTTCTTAATTTGCATTTAAGTCGCTTTGATTTATAACCTTTTCAAGAGTGTAATTATTCAATCCTAATCCTTTCGATCGCTATCATTAGTGATCATTCTATCTTCGATAATGTGTTGTACACACCATTGAGTCTCCGTGGGACTTAACGACCCGAATACCCTCGTATTCTCCGATCTTCATTGCATTTGCGCTTAAGCGGTTTAAGTCTTTTGACTTGACTGCTTACTTGTGATCAAAATTTTGGCGCACGGGGAGGCTTTAGCGTGTGTTTAGCCTTTTCGATCCATTCTTGTGCATACCCCATCTTTTGTAAAAGTTTTTGTAAAGTTTTCAAAACCCAAAGTTCATTAACACTTTTCCTAAGTGTTATAAACGCCAAAAGATTTTCATTCTTTGTTTTTATCATCATGTTTTTCAAAATACCAAAATATTCCTCTTTACCCTCTCACATCTTTGATTCTTCATCCCTACCCCTCTGTTAACCTTTGATTCTTTCTATGTCTTATCCTCACCCTCTTGGTTGTCAATGGTGTGGTGGTCCTTATAATGGTGGCAATTGCCCCGGTTGAAGCGTGGTGGAATCGTGAAACGGGTCTGTTTATAACCAAGATCCCTATTCCTACCATAACACAACCGATTTATTCCATCGCCTACCACACCGTGATACTCGCAGCTTTTTCATTGTGAGTACTGTGGTGGTTCACACTCCAGCTCGATTGTCAATCGGGAAACACGCTTGTCTATGAGCGGTTCCCGATACCAATTATGACTACAACACATACCACTCACACCACATCGCTTGTAATTGTTGAGTATTGTGGAGGTCCTCACTCTAGCCGGATTGTCAAACAGGAACCCATTTCCTTGTAACGATTACGGCTCTTCATATCAAGACCAACCTCTACAAGACCAAATGATTCACTTCCTCAAAATCTTCTCCTTGATCTTTTGGATTTAGTGAAAGATTTGAAGGAATCTAAACACTCCCATGATAATCCAAATGAAAATCAATGGAAGTTTTGTTAGTCAAGAGCGGGTCGCTAAATTAGATTCCCAGATTGCGTTTGAAAAATGCATTGGGGAATCAATTGCAATAGAAAAGCGCCAAATCTAGCTCTCGATTCCGCTTTCATTCCCGATGACGATGATGATGAAGATATCCTTGATATCCTACAATTTTATAACAGTTCATCAAGTTCATCGGTTGAGACTCCTTCCATGATCCATCGTGGAGAAAAGACTATGATGGAATTACTAGCGTAAGAACAAATGTTAAGCATTAAACATATGTATGCTAGTCCATCTAATCTCCTCACCGTTGTTATCACACCCGATATTCCCACTCACCTCTAAACATGGGGATGAGCTTTTAGCACTATTCCGTAAATGGAATCGCCTAGTGTTGAGGACCTTATCCTAATCCCGAGAGAGTCACAGGAATTTCGATCATCCGTGTGATATCCCTTTCCTCTTGAGTGTTCTCGAGATCATTTTGAAACTTTCTCCGATCTTAGCGACGATTGTGCTTCCTATGGAAACATCGAGCACGTTGAGGCATCACTTCCGCAACCGATGTCGATCCCTTTCTTGAGGAGTTCTCCGTGAACTCACTCACATCAATCCACTCTTTGATTTCAAGTCGATCCGGGAGAGACCGAAAGTCTCATTGACAATGATCGCTCACTCACTTCTTACCCTAACGGTCAATTGAGAATGTTGATCACTTTGTTCCCGAAACATTCAAAGCTACTTTCACCAATCCTCTATTTGAATTCGACTCAATTCACTTCAATTCTCGAGAATCCACTCTTTGATACTCGGATCGAGGATAGTGATGAGCCCACAATGGAACAAGAGTCCACAAATTCACATTATGTGATTGATTCTCTTCATGAGGAGTTCTCCGTGAACTCTCTCATATCA
This sequence comes from Chrysanthemum lavandulifolium, assembly GCA_022545495.1. Taxonomy (NCBI): domain Eukaryota; kingdom Viridiplantae; phylum Streptophyta; class Magnoliopsida; order Asterales; family Asteraceae; genus Chrysanthemum; species Chrysanthemum lavandulifolium. The sequence continues at coordinate 228,815,646 of CM040239.1, read as the reverse complement.
TATCTCCGCTGAGTATGATTGCGTGGATGGCAAAATCATGATCGGGGAGAAAATCTCAATTTGCATAGTTATGACAAATCTTCCCACCCTCCCCACCGAGATGCCTTCCAATCCTAAGAGCTCAACCAATAAAATCCAAATAAGTGCAATTGCACTTAATCCCGAGGAAGAAGATCTAGTTATGATTGTTATCATGATCTTCCTTCTTTCTTCACCTACTCGGTGACTTCTCCTCGCTCTTCACTCCTTCGAATGAAGACATTATCTTTGATCCCGCATTTTCATTTATTATTTATGAGCGGTTCTCTCTATATCTCATCGGTGTGGAACTTTCACGTGCTTCAATGTTTATCCAAACATCTTGAATGAAAGTCCGATGGAGATTGTTTCTTTCACTTTGCTTCCCATGAACCAATGAATTCGGGGTCGAGTCAAGCTAGCGACTGAAATCAAAAACAAGAGACGCACCATATGGGTTTTCACCCATATTTCGACTTCTTACCCCTTCCACCACTTAAGTGTGGGGTGATGCCCCACAGTTATATATATATCTATACATATTTCTAAAAAAAAAAAAAAAAAAAAAAAACCTTTCAAATAATGGCCGTAATATTTCCTTTTACGTTCTTTGTTTCGCATAACCGCTGGTACTTTGAATATTGAGGGCAATATTCATTTCTAAGTGTGGGGGAATTCTCACAATTTCATATATTATCCACCCAATTCCCGCTTTTGGCCAAAATTTTTTTTTTTGGAGTAAGTGTTTTACACTTGCTCAATTGGTTATCATCCGCCTTGTCTATAAGACTAAAGGATTGGCTAATCCAGAGCAAACGGCTCTTGGTAAAGATATATCAAATCCGCTTATATGGCTTGCAATTTGCCCAAAATTGTATGGTTTTCACCACCATGTCCTAAAAAGTGAAGAGTTGGCTAGCCCGCAAGGTTATGGCTTGTGGTAAAGGCGATGGAAAACCATAATTGGTAATCACCACCAAAGATAATATTGATAAGTTATCTAAGAGTTGGCTAGTCCGTATGGGTACGGCTTCCGTAAAGACAAATCAAATTGCTTGAAAGTCGGTGGTTTGCTCAAAATCACATGGTTATCGGTGTACCATGGTTCTTACTTGAATCGAAACATTTGGCTACTCCGTAAGTAATGGCTTTTGGTAAAGAGTTTAAAATCCATTATGTTTTCTCAAATCATTGCTAGGGACTAGCAATATCTCATGTGGGGATTGATGAGTGTCTAAATACTCATCATTTTTGTACAATATAAACTGCAAAATCATCCGAAAACACTCAAAATGCATCAAAATGATGAAAATATCACAAATCGTTGTTTTATGTGTTTTAAATGCAAAAATATCAAAATCGATGAAAACGTATCAAATTTGCAAAATTGGCGCTTTAGTCCCCAAGTTTCATAAATTGTCAAAATAGTCCCCGAGCCAAAATTTCAAAGAAAAGTCACCAAAGGTCCTTTTAAAATCATAAATTGTCATATTTAGTCCTTTGGTGGAAAATCTAAAAGTTTTGAGAAAATTACAGCTTTAGTCCCTAAAATCCAAATTGGTCAAATTTAGTCCTTGGGAATTTCAAAACGCCAAAATTAACCCTTGGATTATTTAAAGTTGACAACAACAACCCTTTGGCTACTTTTCATAATGTACATGTTTGGTCCTCGCTTTGGAAATGTTACAACTTTGGTCCCTAAACTACACATGTTATCCATAGTTAATACCTAAACCTTAAACTACCCTTAGCCCAATATAACCCCCGGCCCAATCCCTTTGTACCCGGTCCAACCCAACCCCTAGTATTAAGACCCGGTCAACGAGATAAACCACCCTACCAAATAAACCAACCCGCTGCTTTTTCTCCTTCTCCCCACACTATACCGCAACCACCCATAGCTACCACTCCTCCACCTCAATCCCCCTCATATCTTTGTCTCCCCACCTCAATACAACTCCAAGAATCATTTAATGATCCCTCTAGCCCTTTACTCAACCAAAGCTGCTAAAGTCAAATTTGGCGCCAAAATGAATTCAATGGCTAGGATCAAATTTTATCATCCAATGGTTCAGAATTTAAGTGGGAAATGCTCAGAAAGTCAAGGGGAAGCATTTGGAGTATAAAAGAGGAGAGAAGAAAGAAGCAAAGGCAGTAGTTAGTTTAGAAAAATTCTACTTATGTCGTTTTTTTTAATACTGTCTTAGTTTAAGTTAAAATAGTGTAATTTCAATTTCATTGTATCAGTTTCAAGATTATTAACCTTTGTAAGTCACTTTTGAGTATCAATTTCAGTTGTGATAAATTTCCAAATTTATGAGTTTACTGTTGAGATTATCAGTTTCAAAATCTTCTGTCCAAGTTGTTAGGTGGTTGTTTTAAGCTTAAATAAGTTTGGTTAAGGTCTTTATAAGCTTTTGATAAGCTTTTATTCAATTTCATAACTCACTCCATGGTCAATAAAAGTCAACATGAAGCTCAAATTGGGTTTGGTAATGAACAATGGGTGTTGCGTGCTTATTTGGGTTAGATTCGCTTAGGTAGAGTAGGTTTGGATTTGGTTTTGGTTAGCAACATAGTCGGACACAAGTAAGTATTTGTTTTTTTTTAAGTTTCAAGTCGGTTATTGCGCTTTCATGCCTCACTTGTATCTGTGATCATAATTGCTTTTAAAGTGTTTAAATAGTTGCAATTAGGTTATATAAACTCGCTTGATCATTTAAACAAGTATGCTCGCTTGTTATCTCATTATAAGTTTGTATATCGCTTTTAAATTGGTGTTTGGTTTTAGCACCCAACTGCTTAGAGGCTCATTCATTGCATACACTTGTTGTTTGTAGCTTGTTTAGTCATAATATACTTATTTGAGTCCTCAATCAGGTCTCGCAAGGTCTCAAAGTCAAAGCTACATAAAATCTATCTTAAGTCGCCATCACAAGATTTTAGATAATCAAATTCTTGTTTTGTGTTCAATATACCTAAACTTAGTTTGCATTAGTTTCCTTTCACCTTAATACATCATTTCCATCCTAAAATCAAGATCAAACCTCAATTTGGTCAAACTTTTAGTTTTGTCAAAAGTCAAAAAGTGGTGCAACTGCTTTTTTAGCTAACTAGGAAGAATTTTCATAGGCTCAATTCTTGGCCAATTTCAGTGATTCTTGTTGATTTGAAATATTTCCGGTCTATTTTCTCATGTGCATTTTAGTTTATTTTTGCAATTTTTTCTATCACCAAAAGAGCTTGTTAAAGTGGACTTAAGTGTCTGTGCGGGGCATCAAGTCTCGACAGGACTTGTCAGACTTTGATGAGCTTGTGTAAAGCTCATCTTAGCTCACTAGGGTCTTGATCTTTGGTTTGCATGCTCTCACCCAGGTCTGGTCTAGGTTCCATTTGTTGCTTTTCAATCTCCAGCTTATTCTTGTGCTTATTCTCTTGTCCAAACATGCTACCCCTTCACTGTTTTAGCTTATAATCTCAGTTCACTCAAATCATTGCAGCTTGATAATCAGAAGGTTTAGCTTGTTGTTTCTCATTTTATTTTGGTCATTTTAGCTTATAGTAGTTTGCATATCAGTTTGGTGCCCTTTGGACTGCTTTTGCTTATTAAAGAGCTTATTTCTATAAGCACTTATTCATCAGTTCCTATATTCCACACATAGCACCTTGTTTTTATATTTTTCCTTTATTCCTTATCATATTTTAGACTTTTCTTGAAATTTTCAGATTTTTCTAAGTTGATTTGCTATTTTTCCTATTTTAAATTAGTTTTTAAGAATTTTTAATTAGCTTTTAATACAAATAATTAAGAAAAGGTTCTAAAAATAAGTTTTCATTTTATTAAGTTTAGATAAATGTAAAAGCTTAAAAGTATTTTTCCATATTTTTCTCCTTTTATTTGGTATTTTTAGTAATTTAAATTAGTTTTAAATAGTTTTTAATTAGTAATAAATATTTAAAAAGTCTAAAAATATCTTTTCTGTTTTAAAATTAGTTTTATCATATTTTAGATTTTTCTAAGTCTTAAGTTTATTTTTCTAGCCTTATTTCATATTTTCTTTTATTTTAGAGTATTATTAAATAGTTTAAAATAGTTTTAATTAATAATAATTAAATAAATAGTGTTTAAAATAATTTTCTTTTCTAATAATTTTCTCATATCATTAGGATTGTAAAATGTATTTTTCATATTTTTAGGATTTATATTGTATAAGTTTCACGCTTTTATTTGTACGCTTACGTTATTTTTATTTAAACGTAAGTTTTAGGTTTTATAAAATAAACGCTCATCGATCTTTAAAAATAGTGATAGCGTTTATTTAATATCTTTTATCTTTTTAATTTTCTTAATTTGCATTTAAGTCGCTTTGATTTATAACCTTTTTCAGTAGTGTAATTATTCAATCCTAATCCTTTCTGATCGCTATCATTAGTGATCATTCTATCTTCTGATAATGTGTTGTACACACCATTGAGTCTCCGTGGGACTTAACGACCGGAATACCCTCGATTCTCGATCTTAATTGTATTTGTGTCCGAGCGCTTTAAGTCTGCTTAGACTTGACCGCTCAGCAGATCAACAGACAGCCACCAAACCCACGTATGGGTGTGTTTAGGTGTTTGGATGAGACACGTGGAGCCGAAAAGCTTCTAGAGCTTGTTTGGTTCACATGGTCTTAATCGTGACCGTGTCATGACCAATAGGGTCATAACATTGGTTTCGGGTATATTTGGTTGGTTGATTGGTTGGCAGATTGACTTGAGTTGATTTGGGATTGAATTGCGCTATTATGACTTTTATTTGGACTTGATATATATATTGTCAACTTTGAGCAACGCCGGTGTTACTTTGACTTTTAGTCAATAGTTGACCCCGACAACGCCGTAATATGGACTTTAGTATAGTCTTGACTATTGATTGATTAAAAGCCGAGACGTCATGACTCGTGCTTGTGGACTCGAAACGAATAACGATATGAAACTAATATTGGAATTTGACGAAATGTATATATGAAAATGCTAATAAACTATGAAATATTAATAATAAAAAGGCTTTTATACCAAAAATATCGATAACAAGACTTATCTTGTTATTTACTATTTTAAATAGAAACTAACGACTAAAAATGGAAATGTTTTATAATAAATAAGTAATTAATGTTTCGAGTGCACGTTTATCGAAATATGCCAATTATGGGCATTTAATACTAGTTTCAAGTATTTATTTACTTACGTTGTGTGCATGAGTTACGGATAACCTAACATTAATAGTGTTGATCCACATGGGTAGCGGACTTATTAGGTTGATGAATCTAATAAGAGCCCGCTAGGTACGTTGGGTAACATTATTAATGGGTGAATTATCCTTATGACTCTTTAGGATGCGACCGGTTTATGGGATGATAAGCGACACGAATAAATAATTGAGTTTATCGAGTTGACGAATTCGATAAGGTCTACTATTTATTCCGAAACTTATTGGACTATGTAGCTTATCGCTTAGATGTCTCATTGTGTTGCATTGAGTCACATATTGGTTGTTTGAGTGCATTCATGGCATCATATTGAGTCGATACACCCACATGAGGATACCAAACACTAGGACTAAACGGAGACACGAGACATTTTTGGAAATAACGAAATGGAATACATTGGGGTAGATAATGTTGATTTTGGGAAATATATATTAAAATTGGTTTACATTAATAGGTTGTGCCGAGTCGATAGTTGTTGTGCCGTGATTAGTCATTACCTTCGCTAGTGTTTATTTGTGCGTTGCTTGCTTGAGGTGAGTTTCATAGCCCCACTTTTATCTACGTTTTTAACTAAATTGGGGTAAGAATCATGCTATTGTTTTTGGACCTTTAAAACTATTTGGATTTGCTTATGTGCTTGACTGTTTAGATAGATCTGTGGTATTCGTTGCCTTAGACTAGGGTCGCAATCCTAATTGCTATAACTGTTTCCTAGCTAAGAGTAGACTTCTACCTCGACTTAGTCTGGTGTTAGCAATTGTTCTAGACTTTGCTACGACAGTGCTGAACTAGAGTCGATGGGCCCGTGTGATCACTGGATGCGTGATATGGATTGTGATTTCGGATATGAAACGGTTTGTGAATGATGTGTAGCTATCTTAAGTCTCGCATAGCAAATCAACTCCTACAGGTCCACTATGTTTTTATTGAACTTAAACCTATGAACTCACCAGCGTAAGCTGACCTTTTAGCATGTTTTCTCAGGTATTTAAGTGATGTTTACAGTACGTGTTCGGTGGAAGCTTAGCAAGGAGGCATGGTTCAAGGATCATATTTGACTCTGATAATTTATGGGGACCTATTTTATTAAATCATGTTTTGGGCCTAATATTTATACTTTTGGATTAATGTTTTGAATATCTAAATTTAGGATTGGTTTTGAATGAAAATGACTATCTTGTTTGCTATACTTGTGTGAGATACCAATCCAGTCGTAACGCCCCGAAAACTTGATTAAGTCTTCCGCTGTACCGAGATTTGGGGGTGTTATAGGCCAACTCCACAAATTTTCCGAATTTACTTTGAATTTTTTAATTGTTTAATTTTACTTATTGCATGCATGCATAACTTGGAGATCAATTCCACAATCACAAAGTGCGTAAGAGGTATTGCAAGCCCGACACTAAGACGAGTAACCTCATAATTAACTTTGGCATATAAGTGGTATTGCAATCCCATTGACCAAACTAAACTATCCTCGGAATATTGAGTACGAAAATACAAAGATAGTAAATCATGTCCGCCACCAATGGTCCGGCAAAACATATATAAAAACGACAAAGTACAAATATTATAAAGTTGTCTACGATATGTTATGATAAATATTTTAAGGCTCAGGTTGTATATACCTTATATCTTGGATAATGAAAACAATGACAATAACATGCAGCGGAATAAGAACAAATCAAAGATATCATAACAAGGTTTTTCATCATTATCATCTATGATACATGACTACTACAATAAGCCCCAATACTACTTGATCAAGTGTAGTACGATTACTAAAAATAACAGGATCAAGAAAACCTTGATTACCTTGAGGCTTAACCAACTAGACGTCTACATCTTTTCAACTCACACCACACACTTGTTTGGTGCATACACACACATGTTCTTGCACACCTAAACCTAATGTCTGATATCTTTTTATATAATAGAGATATTAGGTTTACAAGGAAACATAATAACAATACAATTAGGAAACAATATCTTCCTTATATTTATCCATATAATGAGATCTTCTGAATCTTTAGTTTTGTAGAATTCCAGCTTTGACATGTAGATCCCTCATGTTTCCTCTTTGTTTCATTCTTGATTTGACATTTTGTAAGATCAAATCAATAAACCCAACAATCTTCCCCTATTTGATTATTAAAAAACATCAAATAAGTTTAGATTAGAATGAAACAAACTTCCCATTAAGTCTAAATTCCCTTTGAACTTCCATGCGATTCCACCAAGGACCTATACGTTGCAAATCATCTAAGCGTCTTCTTCTCCTTTTTGTCATAATTCAATAGGAGAAGCTAAGTAGATGCAACTTTGAAATCAACAACCACTAACCAATATCACACTTCCAATCCAACTTTCTAAAGTCTCAAATTACTCTCCATGAAGAACACCAAAAAGCTTACTATAAATGAATTCAAGATAGTAGAAACCTAAACCAGCAGTAGTAATAACGATATAACATTTGTAAAAACCTTCACCTCGATGTAGCATATAAGTGGTTAAACATTTTAACATTAAGCTTCCCCTGAAACCCATATGTTAATGATAAGGATTTAAAACAACACTTTTAAGGGGTCATTTAAGCCCTTAATCGCCCACTTTTATATCCGTTACTGCTTAATTTCGCTTCATTTTACTTTTAGGTCTCTTAGAAGCAAAATCTTGGAATGATGCATATTTAAATGAAAACGAGTGAATATATGAAGAAAATGGCTAAGTCAAGATCAAGACACTCAAGTCATTGAATTACACCGACGTCACAATCCAAGGACAACGCCGTCCTTCTCTACATATTTAAATTTGCGACGACTCAAGAGACTTTTGTTAATTTACACCGACGGCGTCGAGCTTTGAAGAGTAAGGGCGTCACGAAGACTTTTCTTCTCGATGACCTAGATCCGATTCGCACGACGCCACTATCGAAGACCGACGCATCACAACCACAACGTGACGCCGCCTCAACTATTACTTGCCAAGACGAAACCCTAATGACGGAGATCGTGATTGTCGCACCTATAAGGTGACGCCGTCGCAAATGTAAAATTATATATATTTTACATAGAAATCGAATTTTCGTAATTTTAAGAGGTAGACTTGTGGAACTTAAACGACTTAAGTCCAGTTTGACAGATCTTAGGGTTCTCATACCATATTTTACATCAAGATAAGTGTTTTACTTCATTGATTTCATTATATCTTCAATTGTATGTGTGTATGCTTGCATGTTTTACATGTCCGGCTAAATTTCTTGTGTGTTTGCTTAGATCTATGAAACCTAGTTATTAATTATTGATTAGTTGTCTCTTATCTTAATTGTAATTGGCTTAGGAGTGCTTTAGGCCATCGTTGTGTTTGAATGCTTGAGTAATCTTTGTGAACCTTAGCTTATAAATCACTTAGCGGAATTGTAGGTTAAACATCCAAAGATAACCTTAGAGTTAGTTTATGAACCCTAGAGATTTCGTAGGCAATAACCTTAAGGTAGTCTCAAAGATTTAGGGATAAAAGCATACCCTACGACCTTAGAAAACACAACGCGTTAAGAATAAGGACGTGGCAATTCAACCACCAATAAAAGATAACTAGGGAGTAATAGTATCTAGGTAGACACATTTTTAATCATCATACGAGCACACATCAATAGACATAAGACTACCCATTATTTTAGATAATTAGATAGTAGAGTAATCGGTAGAAGTACTACCCCCTAAATCCAAACCCCGAGATTTTACCCTTAGCTTTCTAAAAATATAAAATATAAAAATAATCTTCCTCAACCTCAACCTTAGCGTAGTACACTTCTTACTAGCATTCCTATTCCCCAGAGAATGATATCAATACCCAAGGCTTACCCAATACTACACTACAACGATTAGGTTCACCGCCTGGGTGTTGGAAAACTTGCTCGACAAAAGGAAGTTCCTTTGACCCCGAACGCACCTTGTACGCCAAGATCAAGTTTTTGGCGCATTCGGGAATAGAATAGCTAGTTAGATTTCTATCTCGCTTAGGTTCCCTTGCTTGATTCCTATCAAGTAAGCTTTTTCTCATTTTTACCTTCCTCGTAGTCTATCCCCCTTCTTCGTGAATTTTTTCGTAACCCCATCACTTTTCATCATGGAAGGTGATAATCCACCCAACAACAACCCACCACCAAATTAACCACTTCCACTCAAGCCACAACCCATTGAACAACACCCCTCTAACTATCGCCGCAACCGATATGTTAGTAGAAACAATGATCTTCAAGATTTACATAGGGTATTTGAGAGTACAATTAGGGATGCTGTTGAAAAAGCGGTTAGCGCCTCAGTTGTTGGCTCCATGATTAGCAGTAGTTCGGGTAATGATTTAGTGAATGAAATGTGAATGAGGAGAATAGTGCTTACTTCAATCTTTACCCCACTAAGGAAGAAGTTTCTTACCACCAATACATAATCGACAATCCTCGATCACCCATTGATTGGCTCCCAAACAATCAAGTTTAATCACAAGCTAACCACTTGTGAATGGTCAACCGTAATAAACTTAAAACATTTCGTAAAGCAATACAATTAAGATCGAGGAATATAGTGGATTCTCGGTCGTTAGGTCCCACGGAGGATGAATGGTGTTTTAACACGACAGATGTCGAATAATCACTAAGGATAGTGATCAAGAAGGATTTTGGATTATTTATACCTAAAGAAAAGTTTATAAATTACAGGGGCTTAAATGCAAATTAAAGAAAATTAAAAAGCTAAAATATATTAAATAAATGCTATCACTATTTTTACAATGATGTTTTCTATGATTTATAAAACAAAATAACTTAAATAAACTATTTTAACTAAAACGTAAACCTAAATTATCCGAAAACGTGACTTAAAATGAAAACGTGCGTTATGTATAAAAATTACGCGAGTGTCAAGTAAAACGTAAAATTTATGAAATAAAAGTCCTACAAGTGTAAAAACAATTTTCTTACTTACTATATGACAAAAGAAAATTTTAGAAAAAGATTTATATTTTTTTTACTTTTATATTTTTATTATGAATTAAATACTATTTTAGACTAATTAAATGATTAAAAATACTAAAACTATTAAGAAAAATCAAACTTTTTATAAATTACTTTATACTAATACAAAGCTAAGAAAAATACAAAAGTTGAAAAAGCTAGTTTGAATAAGTGAAAATAAGCTAAATAATACGTATAAGCTAAAATGGAAAACAGGTTAAGTATTAAAGTGTGCAAAGTTAAACCAGAAAAAGACCCAAGGCGAGTTGGTGAGGTGTGTGTGTGGTGAGTCAAGGCTGTGGTTCAATCCCAAAGAACTCCTTTTTGCAAAATTTTTTTTTTTTTTTATTTTCTTTAAAAACCTTAAGCTAATGATAATAAGCATATTTCAAAACTATAACTTTTATGAAAATCACTAATAAGCTCGAATAAGCTTATTTAACTTAACGATGGGCAAAAATTGGAAATAAGCACAAGATATAAAACCAAGTGGCCAATAAGCTACTAAATAAGCAAAAGGAAACTGGAAATAAGCTAAATAACTTGTAATAAGCTAATGTTACAAATGAAAAAGCAAAATGACTTGAAAATAAGCACCAAATAAGCCAAAATAAGCACAAGCTTAAACTGATAAACAGGACACTTTTTGTTTTACTAGGTACTTTTAAGCTAGTATTTAAGCACTTTAATAAGTTAGAAAATGAAAAAGAACTTTGGAACTAACAAGTTTACCAGTTAAGCTTTCCAAAAAGCTAATTTTCAAGGTTTGGCTTCCATTAATAAGCTTGTAACAAGCTTGAGAAAAAAGCTAAAAACCACTAAGTAAAGACTCGGTGTATCTTGAGTGTTTTGACAAACAAAAGCTATGTGCACCCTACCAAATAAGCTAGGAATTGGAAAATTAAGCTTGTGACTTTAAGTTAGCTAGGTTGGCTTTCCAAAAATTCAAAATACACAAGCTTAGGCTAATTAATAAGCTCTGTGAGAGCTTATGAAACTAGATGGCTCACTGATGCACAGGGCACTATTTTGACTTTTTTAATTAAACTGAAAGTTGACTTAAATGAACTTTTGATTGATTCTATAAACTGAATATGATGTAATAAGGTGGATTAAGACTGACTTGATCAACAATAACAACTTATGAACACAAAACCATGATCATAGAACTTTAAAATCCAACAGTTAATAAGTAAGATTGGATTAAAGGTACTTTTGACTTTTTACCAAATAAGGACTGAGTTTATTGCTTTGACTGAGCTAATAGGTTCTATAGTGACAGATAGCAAACAAGCACAATACCACAATCAACCTCTAATACAGTTAATACAACAAATCCAAACAACCCTTATTAAAACTGATTTGAAGCTTTTCAAAGCTTTTCACAAATTCAGACCATGCAAATGATTACAGACCTTATATTATTATTTAATAAGACTAAATAAGTATAAAACAACAACAATAACAACATAAAACTTAGGAATGATGATTATACTATTAAAACTGTGAAAATGAGATTTTTGCTAACTACAAATTTAAAAGAACAAGTGACTGTTTTTATTGTTATATTATACTTAAATATAACTAAGAAACACAAAACACAAAGATTTAAGCTATAAATCTACTTATACAATAAATGCAAAAGTTGAGTTAAAAGCTTACAAGAGGATTTCCAACCGAAACACGTAACCAAGAACAAAAGACCACTCCTATAGGCTTACCACTAAGCCTCTAACCTGAGGCAATCCAATATTCACCCCGCTCCACTTTTCATCACCATTTCTTGTGATTTTGATTTTTCACTATTTTTTTGTATTTTTGGTATTTTTTGGTTTTTTCTTCTAAACCTAATTTTAAGGTTTCTAAAAGCTTGAAGAAGCTTTCTAGGAGCTTATATGGGCTTATTTAGTCCTTACCAACAACTAATAACAACATTTGATTAATCACTAGATTTTGAACAAGAAAAATAGCATAAACCGAAAACTTGCATTAAAAGCGAAATTGATGACTTCAAAAGAGTTATTGTACATCAAAACTTGAAATACAAAGTTCAAAAGCTAAAACATACATCGAATTTAAATTTAAGCTAAAACGACTTAAGAAAACTAAATTTTACTCTAGATATCTTCCACATTGCTTCTCATCTCTTCTTTATAGACTTTTGAGACTTCTTGTCGACCTCGATTGTTTCCCACTTGATTTCACCATTGGATCTCTAAATCATCATAATCGTCCATGTGGAGTTTTGGCACCAAAAAGTCTATAAGCATGTTTGAGTCAATTAATGATCTTTGGGTGTTAGTGGTAGTGGAGGGGTGGTTAAACAAGTGGTGAGACGGTGGAATGTTGAAAAGATGGAAAACCACTTACGGTTTTGGATTTACAGCGATGAAGGGATGAACAAGTGAAACGGGTTTTGGCGGGTTTGACCTTTCTTTACTTTTTGATATTAACAGACGGGGGTCAAAATGGGGGGGGTCAAGGGTATTGACAGGGGTTCTTTTGATTTGGTGGGTTCTAAAATACAAAAGGTCCGTTTGGTTTTAGCTAGTAAATCACAAGGACCAATCATGTAATTCGGCCAAAGTTAAGGGACCAAACCTGTCCATTTTCCAAAGTTATAAAAAGGACCAAACTTGCCAATCTTTAATAGTACAAGGACCAATTTTGATTATTTTCCATTTTTTTAAATCCAAGGACTATTTTTGACACTTTTAAACTTGAGGGACCAAAGTTGTAATTTTGAAAATTTTAAACTTTGAAGGGTTTGTTTTAACAACTTTTGAATCCCATGGACCTTAAATGACATTTTTCTTTATTTTGATATACCGTGGACTATTTTGATAACTTTTGATACTTGGGGACTAAAGCGCCAATTATGCAAACTTGATACGTTTTCACCGATTTTGATGTTTTGCATTTAAAACACATAAAACACTTATTTGTGATATTTTGATGCATTTCGAGTGTTTTAGATGTTTTGGCATTCTAAATGGTATAAAAATGATGAGTATTTAGACACTCATCACCCATCATTATGATATGCCCACAGATAGAGAGGAAATCCTTGGAACATTAAAATCCCTTGTATGATTGGATATAGGAATGTCGAGCACGCCTACATAGATACGTAATCTCCCATTAATGTGATGTCATCGCAGCTTACAATGACATAATAAATGAGCGGCTTAAAATTAGGAGAGACCCTAAGTATCCCAAAGGGGTTTGCAATTTTGTGGAAGAGTCAAGGATGTACACGTCTTTATAGGAAACTTCACCTACTTAGTTGATTTTATGATCCTAGAAGACATAGGATGTGTGATTCACGCAAAACCGAAGTTATCTCACGAGCGAGCCACTCATGAATGGCTAGTCTTTTAAAGCCGAGACACAAATGCAATGAAGTCGTATAATGTTTCCCAACGTCTTTAAGTCCCAACGAGTAGCGAGAATAGTCAAACGTTTAGTGATCGAGAAGATTTGAATGGATACGTAGATTTGATTTATGATTATAACTACGAAATAGCCAACAAATTACGTAGCTTAAATGCAAATTAAAGGAAATCTAAAAGATAAAATCTATTAAATAAACGCTATCACTATTATTAAAATGATGTTTATGTTCTTTTTGTTTTAATAAAACTTAATTAAAAACTACGCGACGTCTAAACAAAAACGTGAAACTTACACAATATTAACCCTAAAAATATGAAAATGATATTTTTATAAACCTAATGATAAAATAAAATTATTAGAAAAATTAAATTAATTTTACAACTAATTATCTAATTATTATTAATTAAAACTATTTTTAACTATTAAATAATTACCTAAAATACAAGAAATTAGGAAATAAACCTAGAAAAATAAAATTATGAATTGGAAAAGTCTAAAATATCAAAATAGAATTTTCAAAACTATTTTTGTAATTTTCGATTAATTTTCTATTTTCTATGAATTTTAAACTATTAAAAACTAATTAAATTATTAAAATTACAAAATAAACTATGAAAATATGGAAAATTACTTTCTTCACTTTTTATATTTATCTAAACCTAATAAAATTGAAAAATTATTTTTTGACTCTTTTCGGATTATTTGTATTAAAAGCTATTTAAATAAGACTTAAAACTGCTTTTAATTAAGAAAAATAGCAAACCGACTTAGAAAAATGTGAAAATTCAGGAAAACTCTAAAATAATATTGTGAATCTATGAAAATAGAAAACATGGGCTTGTGTGAGATTATGAAGCGCAATACAAGTGCTCATGGAATAAGCACTTCAATAAGCTAAACAACTCAAAAGGGCACCAAACTGTTACACAAGCTCTAATAAGCTAAAAGAACTAAAATGGAACAAGTTTCAACAAACTACAACCTTTGAATGCAAGTAGTAATGACTTGATAAAATGAGCAATATGCTAGCAACAGTTTGAGTGCTCACTATAAGCTTATGCACTAGCTTATAAATAAGCTTAAAGTAAAAACTATGAATTGGAACTTGTTCTAGACCTGGTTGAAGTACTTAAACCAAATATTAGACCATGGTAAGCTCTAATGAGCTTGCATAAGCTTAAAATCGAGAAAAACACTCACTTTGATCGATCGTTGGTGCAGGCATAAGAGCCTAAATGAAGAGCTTATTTGGAGCTTTTGCAAAATTGTAAAAATGCACTAAAATGCTAATAAGTAATCGACCAAGATAAAGTTTCTAAATTGCAAATTTTCACTTGATAAGACCCAAAATGAGGTCAAGAAAAATCTTTTAACCGGACTCAAAACAGACTTAAGCACTTTTGACTTTTCAAGATATTGATGAACTTTGACTAACATGAACTTTAGATCCAATTTTAAGACCGAGATTGATGTTATGAGATGTTATAAACCTAATGCAAGCAACATTATTGATTTCTAAACACAAATTGATGAATTGCAATCCCAAAATTACAACAATGATTAGTTTAGACAGTTAAGGTTGAGATTTGACTTTTGTGGTGTTGCGGTCCGCACTAAGACTCAAATGAGTTTACTTCTACTTAACAAACATGAACTAAGAGAAATTAACCATTGCATTTGCTTCGAGACGATAACTAAGCGTAACCAAACACCCTTTAATAACTGTTTGTGAATCAAAGATGATCTAAACACCTAACTAGCACATGATAATGATCCAAATCGCTTTAATTAACTTAAATACTTCCTAAATAATGATTAGAACCAGTTGTGAATACAAATGAAGATTATACTAAGAACCTTGAAAATCACTTACATAGGTCCCATAGCCACCGTGGCTTGAATCCAAGTACCGAGAACCACTAACCTAAATAGAGCACCCCATTAACTCAAAATCAACCCAATTCCAATGCTCGCACCACCAAATTCCTTTTCATACCCATTTCCTTGTTCGGTTGACTTTCATTGACTAGAATCCAAAATTGTATGAAATTTAAATTGAGCTTATAAAAGCTATAGCAAGCTAGTTTAAGCTTGTTTGAGCTACAAATAAGCTTATTGAAGCTTATACATAAGAGTTTGAATTTGCAAAGTGTAACAGTGAGCTTGAAATAAGGATTCTTAGAATAAGCTTGAATTGATACTTAAGAAAACTTGCAATACACCAAAATACTTGTACTTAATACAATTAAACTTGAAAATACAACCGAGAACCTTTTAAGACTAAGAAATTAAAATTACGACATACATGAAAATAAAAGTTAACTACTTGGCTTGGTACTTGCTTCTTCTCCTCCTGCTTATAGTCCCATTTAGCTTACACGTGTCCTTAGAGCAGATCCCACCTCTTTTTGTGGCCAATGGGAGTGTTTTCAGTGTTATCACATTTTTGGCGGGAAATGGGGATTTGACTGTAGGCTGTGATATCTAGCTAGGGGGGGGGGTGGCATTAAATGTGGAGGTAAGGGTAGGTGAGTATGATGAGGAGGAGGGTGGAAAGGTGATGGGAATGGTGGGAATCTTGCCTGTGTTGCAGGGCTCAAGTGGGAAGAAGATAAGGGAACAGTGGGTGGCGCCTATTTCTCTGCTTTTGACTTTGGTTGACTGACCAGGGGTCCAAAAAGGGGAAGGGGTCACAGGGTTTAGGCAGGGGTCAATGGCTTTTGTGATAGGGTCCAAAGGGTTTTAAAAGGTTTAATAATCCAAGGGACTAAAGTGTAAATGCTGAAAATCAAAGGACCATTCCTGCCAATTCAAAAGGTTTCTTCCAAGGACTAAAAGTGACAAAGTTCAATAATGCAAGGACTAAACTTGCCATTTTACAATTTTCCAGGGGCTAATTTTGCCAATTTTCAAACTTGAGGACCATTTTGTAATTTTCTCAAACTTTTGATATTTTTCACCAAAGGACTAAATTTGACAAGTTATGATTTTAAAAGGACCTTTGGTGACTTTACTTTTGAAATTATGTGCTCGGGGACTATTTTTGACAATTTATGAAACTTGGGGACTAAAGCGCCAATTTTGCAAACTTGATACGTTTTCATCCGATTTTGATAATTTTGCATTTGAAACACATAAAACACCGATTTGTGATATTTTGATCATTTTGATGTGTTTCGAGTGTTTTCGATGATTTTGCGCTTTATTTTGTACAAAATGATGAGTATTTAGACACTCATCAATCCTCATATCGAGATATTGCTAGTCCCTAGCAATGATTTGAGAAAACATAATGGATTTAAATCTCTTTACCAAAAGCCATTACTTCGGAGTAGCCAAATGTTTCAGCTCAACTAAGAACCATGGTACACCGATAACCATGTGATTTTGAGCAAATCACCGACTTTCAACGGATTTGATTTTGTCTTTACCGAAGCCGTACCATACGGACTAGCCAAATCTTAGATAAATTATCAATATTATCTTTGGTGAGTGATTACCAATTATGGATTTTCCATACCAATAACTTTGGGCTCTTCACTTTTTAGGATATGGTGAATGCCATAGGGCAAATCAACGGATTTGAGATATCTTTACCAAGAGCCGTTTGCTCTGGATTAGCCAATCCTTTAGTTTATTAGACAAGGCGGATTGATAACCAAATGAGTAAGTGTAGAACACTTACTCCAAAAAAATTTTGGCCAAAACGGGGAATTGGTATAATAACATATAAAATTGTGAGAATTCCCCACACTTAGAAATGAATATTGCCCTCAATATTCAAAGTACCGGCAGTTATGCCGAAACAAAGAACGTAAAAGGAAATACTACGGCCATTATTTAGCAAGATGATTTTTTTTTTTTTTTTTTTTTTTTTTTTTTCTTATCATACAACAACAGGCAACTCCCCACACTAGGGTGGTACACACGGGTGAAAACCCATGTTTAGCTATGTTTTTGATTACCGAGTCGCTAGCTTGACTCGACCCAATTCATTTGTTCATGGGGAAAGTAACGTGGAAAACCAATCTCGATCGGACTTTCGCTCACAATGTTAATAAACATATGAACATCGAAAGTTCCACACCGACGAGATACAACCTCGGTTTGCTAATAGTAGAAACTATAAGGGATGATACGGGGTCAAAGATGGTGTCCTCATTCCGAAAGAGAAAAGGAAAGAGCAACCACACCATCTGTGAAGAATGGAACAAAGATATGCATGAGAATGCAAGTCCATTCCTCATCGAAAAGAAGCAAATCACCATTTTGACATTTTAAGCTTAAACTTGAAGCTTATATGGTGATTGTCGATAAGATGTCCGGAGGAGGGTGGAAATGGTTCTTCAATCAACAGACTTTCCGGAAAAGGATGTCTCCTCCGGATCCAAGTAAGTGTTATCAATTCCTGTAGGAATTGACTCATCACTAAGAAATGCATCGACTTCATTCCAAAGTTGTCATCTTCCTCATCGGGAGTGAGGAAGGGATGGAAGAGTCGGGAATAAGACCGGAAGATGATGGATCATTTTGAGCAATTCATCAATGGAAAGAATGTCTCCATTGGATCACAAACATCATCATCCAACTCGGATGAAATCAAGAGAGTTTGGTTTCATCCACGAGTTAACAAACTCGATGCGACAAACCGATTCGGAGGTGGGACAAGTGGTGTGCTCTTAGAGCTAGCGGTTTCCACCACTTCGATGAAGTCTCCGAATCTAGATCATCATCATCATCAAGAACACTCTTGACTTCCACGGTACGACTTTCAAACCATTTGTTTGAACCGGGTGATTTTCAAAGCTTTGAGCTCAAGACGCTTTTGAAAACTCCTCTTAACCGTGAAATTGGAGAGTGTTGCATTGAATCTTCGATTTTTGATCAATTGTGGCAACACTGCTTTGTCTGAGGTTTGGAGTTCGTTGATATTTAACGTGAGCTCTTCATTGTCAACCCGTATGGTCAACTCTTCAACAACACATCAATCGAGCACGACTGCTCTCAAGAAAGCTCTCCCAAGATGAGGGAACTCTAGAATCGCATCGAAGTCTACTACAACAAAGTCGGTGGGAAAGTGAAACTTTCCCACTTTCATCACAACATCCTCGGCTATCCCAGTGGACGAGTTATGGTACGGTCCGCTAGCTCGAGTGTCATACAAGTGGATGAAAGTTTAGGAAGAGACATTTCTTCCATACCGAGAGTGGCATGAGGTTAATGCTAGCGCCAAGATCGCCAAGGCGGAGCATTGAAACATCCCCAAGAAATCACACGGGATTAAAACCGCCGGGGTCTTCAAGCTTTTCGGGAAGCTTATTAAGAATGGTCACGAGCATTGCTCATTTAGAGGAGTTTTAGCCATCTCGGATAGCTTGTCTTTGTTGCTGAGTAAGCCTTTAAGCGTGGATGCAAATTTAGGCATTAGAGCGAGAGCATCAACGAAGCTTATATCAAAGTGAAGCTCATTGAAGATTTGGAAAAATTTTCCATCGCTCTTTGTTTTTGTCTTTTGCTTCTCATCATTCATTCTTGATGGGTAAGGAAGTCGACTAGACTTTTGAGCCGGGATGGAAGTGTTTTCGCTCGAATGTGTCTTCGAACTTGGGTTCCGACTTAAAGGTTGGACTACCGAAGGTTGGACGTGTCTTGATACCGTGGGCTTGAATAATGCACCTTGTCCGTTGTCTCCTTGGTAACTTGACTCATTGCCACGGAGGAGGAGGGCATAGAGTCGAAGGTCCATTGTCGCCTTACCACTACAGTGGTGACGGCTTTCAACTCGGCATTTGGATTGGTAATTGTATTGCTTGGGAGTCCTCCGGAAGATGATGAAGCTTGGTTCGTATTCATGTTCATGAAACCGCTCATCATATTCTTCAACTCATTTGTCTGCCGAGACATTGTGGTATCAATTTCCTTCTTCACCAACCCTCATGTTATTGATCCGAGTTTGCATTGAACGATGCTTGACTCAAGAACTTTCATGAAGTCATTTGGTGGGGAGCATGAGAAGGTTGTTGATAATTATGCCGATTTGGAGCTTGATATGGTGGGTTGTAATTGTTCTGTTTTGATTGAAATTTTGTCCTTGATTCGAACAAAGCGATTTTGATTGCCATGGTTTTGCACAGGAGGAAAACCGGTGGTGTCATACCGCTAGGTGCAGTAGTGAGGATCGACTTGTGGTCGGTATTGATTGTGGTTTACCAAGCTACGGAGCTTGGTAAAGGAAGCATCGGTTGCTTGACAATCATAATACGCGTGTGGACCACTACAAATTTCACACACCTTGTTTACGGCTTTGATTGGTTCCGCTTATGAATCTCGCTTTTGATTTCCTTAACATCCTTAATCATACAACGGATGGCATCCGTTAGAGTCGCTATCGAGCGCCTAACTCGAAAGAGTTATTGGATGAAGAAGCGAGTGTTAGGAGTATTGACTTTGTTGCGAGAAATAGGAACTTTTGATTTTGCTCGCAAATCTCAATCACATCTTTAGGCTTACGATTCAAGATATTGCCACTGCGGTGCATTCAAAGAATCTTGATCGTTACCATTCAACCCATTGTAAAAGATATTGATTTGTTGAAGCTCGTGAATTCATGGTGAGGGCATTTCGAGGAGATCCTTGAATCTCTCCCATGCCTCCAAAGTTTTCATCGAAATTTTGACGAAATCCGAAATTTCATTTTGAGATTAGTCGTCTTTGATGGAGGAAAGAAATGATTGACAAACTTTTGAACAAGTTCCTCCCAAGTTTCGATGGATCGAGGGGTTCTTTTTCCACCAAATCCGGCCGTCCCTCAGTGAGAATGGAAATAGCATCAACTTGATGACTTTTCGTGGCACATCCTTGTAATTGATAGTTGAAGTCAACTTGTTAAACCAACGGATGTGTGCATACGGGTCTTCACGATCAAACCCGTGGAATTGATTTGTAGACACAAGTGTGATCAAATGTGTCTTCAATTCAAGTGATCGAGTTGATTCTTGGTAGAATGATGGCATCTCCATAACCCTCGGTGGGTGCACGAGCATTTCCGCCATAGTACGTTAAATCGCCATTTTGTTGTTTGAAATAGTACGAATCTCGGGTTCGACTATTTGGGCAAAGACGCTCTACGAGAACGTCGTCTAGGAATTTCGCTAGATCACGAAAAGGACTCAATGATCTAGAAGAACGAGTGCGATGCACTAGAGTTAACTCTAAAGATCTCGAGTTAAGGAAAGGAATTATGAAATTGGTGAAAATGAGAATGAGAATTATGAAGACGTTTTATAAAAATGGAGGAGAATCTTTATGGGTTTTCGGTTCGAAACGTCGATATCACAACAAAATCAATTAACACAAAATCGAGGCAAAACAACGTTGAACTTAACCAATAATCCAAGATGAATGGCTTCTTTGAAAAAGGTACACCAATCACAAGGACACAAAGGCAAGTTTTAAATCTTTAGTTCGGGAACTTATTATGGTCGCACCCCGTTAGGTAGTGCAACGCCTTGGTTTTCGTGGTAATCTTTTAAGTTGTTATTATTTAAGAAAACAGCGAATCTTTTGTATTTTTATATTTGATACATATATAGAAACAAAAGCAAAATATTTTTGTGTTTTATACGTTTTTAATGTTTTTGGGTTTTGGATTTTTATAGAAATATATATAGATATAGATAGATGGTATGAACAAGGAGTGAATATTCAAATCACTAATCGCTAAACGTAGGATAATTAGCACGGTTCCCGCAATGGCGCCAAAATTTGATTCACGCAAAACCGTCAAGTTTTCTCACGCAAGCAAGAAACTTAAAATGAAACTTAAAACAGTTCGGATGCAATGAAGATCCATGAGAGTACAATGTTTTCCTAGGTCGTTATGTCCCAACGAGCCGTGCGAGAATAGTCAAACGTTTAGTGATCGAGAAGATTTGAATGGATACTGATTTGATTTATGATTATAACTACGTAAATAGCCAACAAATTACAGTGGCTTAAATGCAAATTAAAGGAAATCTAAAAGATAAAATCTATTAAATAAACGCTATCACTATTATTAAAATGATGTTTTGTTCTTTTATTTTTATAAAACTTAATTAAAAACTACGTGACGCACAAACAAAAACGTGAAACTTACACAAT
Source organism: Chrysanthemum lavandulifolium (assembly GCA_022545495.1). Taxonomy (NCBI): domain Eukaryota; kingdom Viridiplantae; phylum Streptophyta; class Magnoliopsida; order Asterales; family Asteraceae; genus Chrysanthemum; species Chrysanthemum lavandulifolium. The sequence goes on along the minus strand of CM040239.1, from coordinate 228,793,824 downwards.
ATAAATCCTAAAAATATGAAAATGATATTTTATAAACCTAATGATAAAAGAAAATTATTAGAAAATTAAATTAATTTTATAACTAATTATCTAATTATTATTAATTAAAAACTATTTTTAACTAATTAATAATTACCTAAAATACAAGAAAATAGGAAACAAAGCTAGAAAAATAAAATTATGAAATGGAAAAGTCTAAAATATCAAACTAGAATTTTCAAAACTATTTTTGTATTTTTCTGATTATTTTTCTATTTTTTATGAATTTTAAACTATTTAAAACTAATTAAATTGCTAAAAATTACAAAATAAACTATGAAAATATGGAAAATTACTTTTTTCACTTTTTATATTTATCTTAATCTAATAAAATTGAAAAAAATTTTTTGAATCTTTTCGAATTATTTGTATTAAAAGCTAATTAAATAAGCCTAAAAACTGCTTTTAATTAAGAAAAATAGCAAACCGACTTAGAAAATGTGAAAATTCAGGAAAACTCTAAAATAGTATTGTGAATCTAGGAAAATAGAAAACATGGGCTTGTGTGTGAGATTATGAAGCGCAATACCAAGTGCTTTTGGAATAAGCACTTCAATAAGCTATTGAACTCAAACAAGCACTAGATCAAACACAAGTTGTAATAGGCTATAAGAACCAAAATGCAACTAATCACAACAAACTACACCTTTGAGAATGCAAGTAGTAATGACTTGGCTATTGAGTATATAAGCTAAAACAGTTTTAGGTGGTCACTATAAGCTTAAGTACTAGCTTATAAATAAGCTAAATTGGAAAACAAAAGTTGGAGCTAATACTAGACCGGCCAAGTATCTTTAAACCAAATATTAGACCATCAAGCTCAAATGAGCTTGGAATAAGCTTAGCAAAATCTAGAAACACCTCGACTTTGATCGATGTTGTGCAGGCATTTAAGCCTAAATTAATGAGCTTATTTGAAGGCTTAAGAAAATTAGTAAAAATCACTAAAATACTACTAAGAAACTAGACCAAGAGAACTTATTAAACCCAAAGTTTGAATTGATTTGGCCCAAAATGAGGTCAAGATAAATCTTTTTAATGGACTCAAAATGACTTAAGCACTTTTGACTTTTAAAGCAATTGATGCAAGTTTGACTTTGTTGAACTTTAGATCCAATTTTAAGACCGAGATTGATGTTATGAGATGTTATAAACCTAATGCAAGCAACATTATTGATTTCTAAACACAAATTGATGAATTGCAATCCCAAAATTACAACAGTGATTAGTTTAGACAGATTAAGGTTGAGATTTGACTTTTGTGGTGTTGCAGTCCAGAATAAGACTCAAATGAGTTTACTTCTACTTAACAAACATGAACTAAGAGAAATTAACCATTGCATTTGCTTCTGAGACAGATAACTAAGCAGAACCAAACACCCCTTTAATAACTGTTTGTGAATCAAAGATGATCTAAACACCTAACTAGCATATGATAATGATCCAAATCAGTTTAATTAACTTAAATACTTCCTAAATAACAGATTAGAACCAGTTGTGAATACAAATGAAGATTATACTAAGAACCTTGAAAATCACTTACATAGGTCCCATAGCCACTGTGGCTTGAATCTAAGTACCAGAGAACCACTAACCTAAATAGAGCACCCCATTAACTCAAAATCAACCCAATTCCAATGCTCTGCACCACCAAATTCCTTTTCATACCCATTTCCTTGTTCAGTTGACTTTCATTGACTAGAATCCAAAATTGTATGAAATTTAAATTTGAGCTTATAAAAAGCTATAGCAAGCTAGTTTAAGCTTGTTTGAGCTTACAAATAAGCTTATTGAAGCTTATACATAAGAGTTTGAATTTGCAAAGTGTAACAGTGAGCTTGAAATAAGGATTCTTAGAATAAGCTTGAATTGATACTTAAGAAAACTTGCAATACACCAAAATACTTGTACTTAATACAATTAAACTTGAAAATACAACCGAGAACCTTTTAAGACTAAGAAATTAAAATTACGACATACATGAAAATAAAAGTTAACTCTTGGCTTGGTACTTGCTTCTTCTCCTCTGCTTATAGTCCCATTTAGCTTACACGTGTCCTTAGAGCAGATCCCACCTCTTTTGTGGCCAATGGGAGTGTTTTCGGTGTTATCACATTTTGGCGGAAATGGGATTTGATCAGTGGTGTGATATCTAGCTAGGGGGTGGCATTAAATGTGGAGGTAAGGGTAGGTGAGTATGATGAGGAGGAGGGTGGAAAGGTGATGGGAATGGTGGGAATCTTGCCTGTGTTGCAGGGCTCAAGTGGGAAGAAGATAAGGGAACAGTGGGTGGCGCCTATTTCTCTGCTTTTGACTTTGGTTGATGACGGGGTCCAAAAAGGAAGGGGTCACAGGGGTTTAAGCGGTCAATGGCTTTTGTGATAGGGTCCAAAGGGTTTTAAAGGTTTAATAATCCAAGGACTAAAGTGTAAATCTTGAAAATCAAAGGACCATTCCCGCCAATTCAAAAGGTTTCTTCCAAGGACTAAAAGTGACAAAGTTCAATAATGCAAGGACTAAACTTGCCATTTTACAATTTTCGAGGGCTAATTTTGCCAATTTTCAAACTTGGAGGACCATTTTGTAATTTTCTCAAACTTTTGATATTTTTCACCAAAGGACTAAATTTGACAAGTTATGATTTTAAAAGGACCTTTGGTGACTTTACTTTTGAAATTATGTGCTCGGGGACTATTTTTGACAATTTATGAAACTTGGGGACTAAAGCGCCAATTTTGCAAACTTGATACGTTTTTCATCCGATTTTGATAATTTTGCATTTGAAACACATAAAACACGATTTGTGATATTTTGATCATTTTGATGTGTTTCGAGTGTTTTCGATGATTTTGCGGTTTATTTTGTACAAAATGATGAGTATTTAGACACTCATCAATGATTACACATGTTTTTAAAAGAGCGTAAACATGAGAACTACGATTATTGAAATTGATATATATGTGTATTTGTTAGAGTCAAATGCTTGTATCGAGTCATAATTGATGTTTTTGCAGGATTTTTTTCCAGGTTTTAAAGGTGTAATTTTTCAAGAATTTTTTCAGAAAAACGCAGTAGACTAGTTTCTGTCAGGATAAACTGACGGCGTCAGGATTATAACCTGGCGACGTCAGGAGGAGCAGAAACAGCTTATAACTTTCTCTCGTTTTATGTGCTAATTATAAATTTTTGGGAATTCTCAGGTCTTAATTTTCCATAAAATCTGCAAACATCCATTCCACAAGCATTATATCCTAGTATAGTAGAGTCATATATAGTTTTATCGCTGATTTTACGCAAAGGTTTCATCTATTTTCTTAAAGTGTGCAAGTTTTATTTATCAAGAAGAAGAAACATAAGATTGGATGGAGCTTATCACGCATACATTCTTCTTAGAAAGAATTTAACCACTACTTCACACGGATCCTATCGAGCTAATCAGGGGAGTACTAGTTTTTTTCTCTTTTAATTACCTTCCGTTATCATAACTTTGATACTTTCGGGGAACATTGGGGACAATGTTCAATTTAAGTATAGGGAGGGAGAATAAAGCGGAACTTTGAAACTATGCTTATCCTTGATCATTTGTCTTGTCCTATTTCATTTGTGTAATAAACCATGAGAAATATGTGTTAGGTTTTAGCACCAAATTTAAAAATTTTCATGACATGTATGGGTGGGACTTTAGTCTTAATAAAGCGTCTCATGGATAGGAGTTATATGACTAGCACAAAACCCTTTACCACTCAAACTCCACCCAAAATGTGAGGTTCCCCTAGATCTATAGGAATTAAAGCATTCGCCTTTAATGCTTCGAGAGTGTCCTTATAATAGATTCTAGAACTTGTTTTGTGATGCATTCGAGATCGCTAGTGAGACTACACTTGTGTAAGGCATAACTAAATGATAAGAGGCATTAGGATAATAAGGTTTTAAATGTACCTTTTGAGGGTCGTTTAAGCCCTTATTTGATCACTTTTGTATCCGTTATTACTTAATATCGCCTTTTCACTTTTAGGTCTCTTGAAGGCAAATCGTAGGCACTTATTTGGACGAAAAGTCGGATATCTGAAGAAAATGGCCAAAGTATAGAATCGAGACACCAATTTCAAATACAAGGTGACGGCGCCATCGCTTCTTGACGCCGTGACGGAGCATTTTGTGACGACACGAAGGCAAATTTCTTATTTTCAAGTGACGGTGTCGCTTTAAAAGAGTAGGCCGTCGCAACTCGACGGCCTAGATTTGATCCGAGACGGCGTCGAAGATGAAGCCTCGCCACGGCGTCACAACCATAAGGTGACGCCACAAGTCATAAGTCGCAACATGCTTGCCAAGTAGCCGATCTTGTTTTGGCCATAACTTTTGCATACGAACTCGGTTTAGGTGATTCAAAAGCCCACGCGACCGAACGAGAAAATCTACAATTTGGTGAAAAAGTAGTCATGACGCCATCACTCTTTAAGTGTGACACTTGTCACTCTTTTCCGACAGAAAATTTGCCTATAAATATAACATTATAACTTCACTTTTGTAAGCCCTAAACCTTAAGTCCGATTCGTGGTTTAGGTAGGTGTTTTCCAAGAACTTAAAGGGTTTCAAACACTCTATAAACATCGTGTAATGGTTTGTTTGTTAATCCAATCCTATGGTATGTCTTCAATTATCATAATTATGGCTTGCTCTTCATTAATTATGCTTGGCTAATTCACCTATGATTGTATGATTGATGAAACTTGTATATAATTAATTAGATCTTATTGATTTATTAGTGATGCTTGTGTCTATCTTCATCATTAGGGTGTGACAATTTCAATGAGTCTAATTGGTTTAGTTTATAATTCTTGCATCCTACTGTCTCTTGTTTGATTGGTTGTCTCTTATCTTAATTGTAATTAGCTTAGGAGTGCGACTAGGCTATCGTTGTGTTTAATACTTGATAAATCTTTGATAGTTTATGAATGACTTAGTGGATTTCGTTTACTAAACCCAAAGATAACCTTAAAGTTAGTTTATGAATGACTTAGTGGATTTCGTTTACTACACTTTAAGGTGACTTTAAAGAGTTAGGGAATGCACACCTTACGACCTTAGAAAACACAACGCGTTAAGAATAAGGACGTGACAATTCAACCATCAATAGGACGTGACAATTCAACCATCAATAGAGGTAGAATTGGATAGCTAGCAAGGAGTAATACATCATAAGTATATACGCTTTACGTTCTTGGTAGACCCATAATTTAGTTAGTATCTTTTGGGATAGTTGACTAGCAACTAATTCCACCCTCCCTCCAAAACCGAGATTCATAAAATATAAAAATACAAAATAATCATCCTCACCTTTAGACTTAAATCGACATACACTTCACCCTAACGACACTATTCCCTAGAGAACGATATCAATACCCGTGGCTTACCCTAATACTACACTACAACGATTAGGTTCACTGCCTAGGGTGTTGAAAAACTTGCTCGACGAAAAGGAAGTTCCTTTGACCCCGAACGACGCGTGTAGCGTTATCAAGTTTTTGGCGCATTGCCGGGGAATAGTTATTGTTTAGGCTTGATTTATATCTCGTTTAGGTCTACTCACAAGATTCCTATCAAGTGAGATTTTTCTTTTATTAGCTTCCTTGTAGTCTATCCCCTTCTTTGTGCCTTTGTTCGTGAAACTTGTCCATTGACTCTTCCGTTCACCATTATGGAGAACGCGAATCCACTATATCCGCTATTAGGTTTTTCATAAAAATTATGATATTACTAAAGCGGATTATTCAAGATGGTGGGAAGAAAGTAACCAAGTCCATAAACCTTTTAAGGGTTTCACCATTCCATCAAGCCCACAAAATACCTCATCTAGTGAAACTTATGCTTCGTATGAGCCTTCACCTAGGATAGACTTTCGTGAACAAGCTCCATGTTTAGAAACTATTTTTAGTGAGGCCCTTAGGAGAACTGACCAAATGTGTGAAAATGTTATGGTAAGCAACCAAGCATTAAACCATAAGTTGGATCAATTACTAGGTTTGGTTTCATCACGACCTAAGGAAATAATACATGACGAGCATATAGATGATGTAGATGTGATTGAGGATAAGGTGAAAATTCTAGACCCACAAGGTATCCCACAAGTCCCACCATCATTTAAGGCATACACACCGCACGTGACTTACCCGGAAGTAGTAGAAGAGACTTTAGGAATCCCGATGGAGGTAGAACATTTGAACCAAACGCAACTAGAGAATATAGGTTTGAATACTTGTAGTCTTAGTTTTACTAATAGTTCTGGGGAATTTCCTAGTGTTGATGAACCGGAACCTCAATCTTTACTTCCATCCTTAGATATACATCTAGGAGACAAAAGAGGAACCGACCCACCCATCAACCAATTTATTCCGGGTAGTTTTAGGATGAAGGAAGCCATTCACACACCTCCTTCACCTCACGTGGCATATTTCCACCCTAAGGGTGTGTATCGCTACTATCACCCGCACTTAAACTTAAGTGTAGGAAAACTTCCCTTTATCCGTTAAATAAGGGTAGAGTCGGGCTCGTGACTCGAACAAAAAACAAGCGCTTCTTGGGAGGCAACCCATGTGTATTTGTTTTTCATTTTTATTTGTGTGTCGTATATCTTTTATTGATTGTTTATTCTCATGTTTAAATTTGTAAAAATGCTTTATTTTGTCTTTAACCTCGTCTTAATTACATATAAAGGTATTTTACATAAGGGATAAGTATAGGGAGGATTACACACGTTTTCAAAAGAAACGTGAACATGAGAATTACAATTATTTAAAAGATATACATGTGTGTTTGTTCGAGTCAAATGCTTGTATCGAGTCATAATGGATGTTTTGCGGAAATTTTTCCAGTTTTAAAGATAAAAATTTTCCGAAATTTTTCCGAAAATCGCAGACCGGTTTACGTCATGATAACTGACGGCATCGGGGTCGCAACTTGACGGCGTCGAGGAGTAGAAACAACTTTTAACTTTTTCTCGTTTTCTGTGCTACTTATAAATTTTTGGAATTTTCCAAGTCTTAATTTTCTAGAAAATATGTAAACATCCATTCCACAAGCATTATATCTTATTTAAGTCTGGAATTACATCTTGTTGTGATTTTTCTTTGTTCGGTTTGATGCTTTGGGTTTTGTTTGTTTTCTTCAAGTGTGCAGGTTTTATTTATCAAGAAGAAGATACATAAGATTGGAAGGAGCTTTTCACGCATACATTCTTCTTGAAAAGGATTTAACCACTACTTCACACACGGATCCTACCAAGCTAATCAGGGGAGTATTAGTTTCTTTCATTTTTCATTACCTTCTATTATCATAACTTTGATACTTTCGGGGAACATTGGGGACAATGTTCAGTTTAAGTGTAGGGAGGAAAATAAACGGGAACTTTGAAACTATGCTTATCCTTGATTATTTGCTTTGTCCAATTGTATTTGTGTAATAAACCATGAGAAAATGTCGGTTAGGGTAATTTTGGCACCAAATTTAAAATTTTTCATGACATATAGGAGTGGGCCATTAGTCTTAACAAAAGCGTCTCACGGATAGGAAGTTACATGACTAGCACAAAAACCCTTTACCACCCAAATTCCACCCAAAATGTGAGGATCACCCTTAGATTAGTAGGAATTAAAGCATTCATCTTTAATGCTTAGAGTGTGAACCGGTAGTATAATAGATTCTAGAACTTGTTTTGTGATGCATCCCGAGATCGCTAGTAAGACTACACTTGTGTAGTTAGGAATAACTAAATGATAAGAGGCATTAGGATAACCCTTGTTTGATACCTATAATATAATTACTTCTTCCACATCGGTTGAGTAATTCCCCACACCTTTGCGTTGTACTCATCTTTAGTACACGATACCCCTAGTTAACCCCTCGAGCCTATCCTTTTGCGGTTCTCGTGATGTTTCGGTTTTTCGGAATATCAATGAAGAGCATTGTTTACACCCCACCCCAAATATACACCCAAATCGCCTTAGCCTACCTTGTATGCACTCACTTTTAGTGCATTATTGTTATCACCCTAAACCCTTAGTTCAATTATCTAGTTGCTTGCATGAGTTGCTAAGTCGAGTCATATCCTTTGTACACGCTTTGGGACGATTGGGACTCATGGGAAAAGTTAAAGTTTATGAAATGACCGGAAGGAACGTTAAATTCCCTTATTTGCGTAATAACATACCCCAAGTGTTTTGATCTTTTCAATTCGGGTCAAATTAGTGTTAGAGTAATAAAACTCAAGTGTAGGGATGTGCCTATAAATCCCTATCATTTTGATGTTACCGTAGAGGATGGTAGAGTAAAAGTGTATGAAAAAAAATCGAAAAAAAAATAGAAAAAGAGAAAAGAAAAAATATAGTGTTCAAAAAAAATACGGGCTACCATCCTACATCTATCCTTTAAATTTATGTTTGTTTGTTTCAGTTATCTAGAGTTTAGAGTGTCGAGTCTTGGCTTAGCAACGCCATTCTTCGTATGCTTGTAACATAAAGATTTTTGACTTGCCACCACTAAATAGCCTATCCCACCAAACCCTTTGTTTCCTACCGTAAGCCTAACATTACAACCCTTTAAAGACCTCTTTGATAGTCTTTCCTAGGTGCTTACGCCAAAGCGATGGAGGTTTGATCTATTCTCAAGCCTATGGTAATCTATGTACTAGGACCGGTTAATGAGTGTTTATCTTCCATTTCCAACTTGTTATATTTCATATACACCGAGAGAGATGTGAGTATCCAAACACCCCATGTGAGGTGCTAGTATGTAATTTCCGTGCTTGTTATGACTTTCTTGGGGCTTATATGTGTTGTGGACTGTTTTAAACCAATGCTTCATGACCCCTAACTTATAAATTAATTGGCTAAAAGCACATTTGCTTGAGGACAAGCAAATACCAAGTGTAGGGATATTTGATAAGGTTTTAAAATGTACCTTTTGAGGGTCGTTTAAGCCCTTATTTGATCACTTTTGTATCCGTTATTACTTAATATCGTTCCTTTTCACTTTTAGGTCTCTTGAAGGCAAATTGTCTGTAATGGCACTTATTTGGACGAAAAGGCGGATATCTGAAGAAAATGGCCAAAGTCAAGAATCGAGACACTCAAGTCTTTGAATACAAGGTGACGGCGCCATCGCTTAACTATGACGCCGTCGGAGCATTTTATGACGACACGAAGGCAAATTTCTTATTTTCAAGTGACGGTGTCGCTTTAAAAGAGTAGGTCGTCGCAACTCGACGGCCTAGATTTGATCCGACACGTCAAGAGGACGCCGAAGATGAAGCCGACGGCGTCACAACCATAAGGTGACGCCGTCACAAATCATAAGGTGACGCCATCGCGCCATGCCAAGTAGCCGACATGTTTTGGCCATAACTTTTGCATACGAACTCGGATTTAGGTGATTCAAAAGCCCACGCGACCGAAACGAGAAAATCTACAGTTTGGTGAAAAAGTGGTCATGACGCCATCACTCTTTAAGTGTGACGCCATCGCTCTTTGCCGACGTAAAATCGCCTATAAATATAACATTATAACTTCACTTTTGTAAGCCCTAAACCCTAAGTCCGATTCCGTGGTTTAGGTAGGTGTTTTTCCAAAGAACTTAAAGGGTTTCAAACACTCTATAAACATCGTGTAATGGTTTGTTTGTTAATCCAATCCTATGGTATGTCTTCAATTATCATAATTGTTGCTTGCTCTTCATTAATTATGCTTGGCTAATTCACCTAGTGTTTGCTTATGATTGTATGAAACTTGTATATAATTAATTAGATCTTATTGATTTCTTAGTGATGCTTGTGTCTATCTTCATCATTAGGGTGTGACAATTTCAATGAGTCTAATTGGTTTAGTTTATAATTCTTGCATCCCACTGCCTCTTGTTTGATTGGTTGTCTCTTATCTTAATTGTAATTGGCTTAGAGTGCGACTAGGCTATCGTTGTGTTTAATACTTGATAAATCTTTGATAGTTTATGAATGACTTAGTGGATTTCTTTTACTAAACCCAAAGATAACCTTAAAGTTAGTTTATGAATGACTTAGTGGATTTCGTTTACTACACTTAAAGGTGACTTCAAAGAGTTAGGGAATGCACACCTTACGACCTTAGAAAACACAACGCGTTAAGAATAAGGACGTGACAATTCAACCATCAATAGGACGTGACAATTCAGTAGGTAGAATTGGATAGCTAGCAAGGAGTAATACATCATAAGTAGATACGCTTCACGTTCTTGGTAGACCCATAATTTAGTTAGTATCTTTTGGGATAGTTGACTAGCAACTAATTCCACCCTCCCCTCCAAAACCGAGATTCATAAAATATAAAAATACAAAAATAATCATCCCTCACCTTTAGACTTAAATCAACATACACTTCATCCTAACGACATTATTCCCCTAGAGAACGATATCAATACCCGTGGCTTACCCTAATACTACACTACAACGATTAGGTTCGCTGCCTAGGGTGTTGAAAAACTTGCTCGACGAAAAGGAAGTTCCTTTGACCCCGAACGACGCGTGTAGCGTTATCAATAACCATTGTTTGATACCCCGTATTATAATTACTTCTTCCACATCGGCCGAGTAATTCCCCACACCCTGCGATGTACTCATCTTTAGTACACGATACCCTAGTTAACCCCTCGAGCCTATCCTTTTCGCGGTTCTCGTGATGTTTCGGTTTTCCGAATATCAATGAAGAGCATTGTTTACAATCCACCTCAAATGTACACCCAAATCGTCTTAGCCAACCTTGTATGCACTCACCTTTAGTGCATTATTGTTATCATACTAAACTCTTAGTTCAATTATCAAGTTACTTGCATGGTTGCTAAGTCGAGTCATATCTTTTGTACACAGCTTTAGGACGATTGTGACTCATGGGTAAAGTAAAATTTTATGGAGTGACGGGAAAGAACGTTAAATTAAAATTCCCTTTATTTACGTAATAAAGTACTCCAAGTGTTTTGATCTTTTCAATTCGGGTCAAATTATTATTAGAGTAATAAAAACTCAAGTGTAGGGATGCTTCTATAAATCCCTTATATTTGTATGTTATCGTAGAGGATGGTAGAGTAAAAGTGTATGCAAAAAATAAATAATGAAATAAAAAAAAAATCAGAAAAAAGAGTGTTAAAAAAAAACCAAAAACCATACGGGCTACCTAGAGTTTATATTTATGTTTGTTTGTTTCAGCTATCTAGAGTTTAGTGAGTCTAGTCTTGGCTTGGCAACGCCATTTTTTTCATGCTTTTAACATAAGATTTTTGACTTGCCACCACTAAATCGCCTATCCAACCAAACCCTTTGTTTCCCTACCGTAAGCCTAACGTTACAACCCTTTAAAAGACCTCTTAGATAGTTGTTCCTAGGTACTTACGCCAAAGCGGTGGAGGTTTGATCTAGTCTCAAGCCTATGGTAATCTATGTACTATGACCAGTTAATGAGTGTTTATCTTCCATTTCCATTTACTATATTTCATATACACCCAAGAGATGAGAGAATCCAAACAACCCTTGTGAGGTGCTAGTATATAATTTCCGTGCTTGTTATGACTATTGCGGTTCTTTTACTTGTTATGAATTTTGGTAAACCAATGCTTCATGCCCCTAACTTATAAATTGATTGGCCAAAAGCACATTTGCATGAGGACAAGCAAATACCAAGTGTAGGGATATTTGATAAGGATTTAAAACGCGTACACTTTTAAGGGTCATTTAAGCCCTTAATCGCCCACTTTATCTCCGTTCTATCGCTTAATTTCGTTCCTTTTCACTTTTAGGTCTCTTGGAAGCAAAATGTTTGGAATGATGCATATTTGGATGAAAAGGAGTGAATATATGAAGAAAATGGCTAAGTCAAGATCAAGACACTCAAGTCGTTGAAATTACACCCGACGGTGTCACAATCTAATGGCGACGCCGACCTTCTCTACGTAATTAAATTGCGACGACTAAGTAGACTTTTGCTAATTTACACCGACGGCCAGCTTTGAAGAGTAAGGCGTCACGAAGACTTTTCTTCTCGCACGGCCTAGATCCGTATTCGCACGACGTCACTATCGAAGACCGACGGCGTCACAACCACAACGTGACGCCGTCTCAAGTATTACTTGGCCAAAACAAAACCCTAATGACGGCGATCTGACGGCGTCCTACCTATAAGGTGACGCCTTCGCAAATGTAAAATTATATATAGAAATCGAATTTTCAGAATTTTAAGAGGTAGACTTGTGGAGTAAAAACCTAAAACGATTTAAGTCCAGTTTGGACAGTATCTTAGGGTTCTCATACCATATTTTACATCAAGATAAGTGTTTTGCTTCATTGATTTCATTATGTCTTCAATTGTATGTGTGTATGCTTGCATGTTTCACATGTCCGCTAAATTTCTTGTGTGTTTGCTTAGATCTATGAAACCTAGTTATTAATTATTGATTAGTTGTCTCTTATCTTAATTGTAATTGGCTTAGGAGTGCATTAGGCCATCATTGTGTTTGAATGCTTGAGTAATCTTTGTGAACCTTAGCTTATAAATCACTTAGCGGAATTGTAGGTTAAACATCCAAAAATAACCTTAGAGTTAGTTTATGAAACCTAGAGATTTTGTAGGCAATAACCTTAAGGTAGTCTCAAAGAGTTAGTGATAAAAGCATACCCTACGACCTTAGAAAACACAACGCGTTAAGAATAAGGACGTGACAATTCAACCACCAATAAAAGATAACTAGGGAGTAATAGTATCTAGGTAGACACATTTTTAATCATCATACGAGCACACATCAATAGACCCCGAGATTTTACCCTTAGCTTTCTAAAAAATATAAAAAGATAAAAAAAATAATCTTCCTCAACCTCAACCTTAGCGTAGTACACTTCTTACTAGCATTCCTATTCCCCTAGAGAATAATATCAATACCTGAGGCTTAACCAATACTACACTACAATGATTAGGTTCACTGCCTAGGGTGTTGAAAAACTTGCTCGACGAAAAGGAAGTTCATTTGACCCCGAACGCGCCTTGTCACGCGCATTAGTTAACCATATCTTGAATGTAGGCTCCATGTAATGATTATTGATGAAGAAAACCAAGTATAACAAACTTGATAATTGAATTAGAACAACCTAAACTTGTGTCTTATATCTTGTACTATATAGGTGACTTTGAACTCATACCAAGACAAAAGTATAAATAGAACACATCCTCTTGACAAAGATCCTCATCTTCAATGAGACATTGAGTACACGTAACTCCTTAAAGTGATAGCAAATATGAGCATTGAGCACCATCAGTTTGTAGATCACACACCTTTGCTAGATTCGCCAAGTCTTAGTCACAACATTGAAAAAGTACGAAGAATTTATCTATAAATGTTGTCAGCCATTTAAGATATGATAAGAAAATGCATCCAAGTAATTCCACTTCATCGTCAAATAAGTGATAAACAATCTTCTCTGTAATCAATTAATCCAATAAATCCAAAAATGAGCCTTTTAAACGTTTAAGAACATCAAATCGTCAGCAGCTTCTCCTACATAAGTGCAATACATTATAGATCCATAATTCTAGCTGCTTTATTTTAATTAGTTTTCAAAACCTAACTTCTTGCCTTGTTTCTTTACAACGATTAATAGTACAATACCCTAATCACAGCAGAGATTGACAAATGACCACATCGAGAATAACCGTAAACTTAGCAAGATTACTAAGACATAGCAAAGACTAATAGTCGCGGTGACAATAATAACTAGCATCACTAACAAGTCTTGACAAGAAACATTAAGTTTCAAGACCGATCAAGATTAACACGAATGAACAATACTATCAACCTAGCAAAGTAACAAGCATGAAAGCAATATTGACATGTCATAACCAACAACTTAACTTGTAAAGAGCAAAGACTAAGGTCATACCAACAACATTAACAAATACCAACCAACTCTTATATGCTCCCTCGACATGCCACAAAGTAGCTTTAAACATCCTCTAGTCGTACTAACTTTCAATGAGCGACTTTAAAATCTTGGCGATCGACCATAACGGAAGACGAAGCAAGATTTGCAAACAAACGAGCAACATTAACCAACTTTGAGCAAGATTAACACAACTTCCATGAGTAGTACAATGTTGTAAATGAGCGTAACTAACTTACTAACAAAGAAGTAGCGATACTAACGTGACACGGAAAATGATTCATGCTCCCAAATCTAACATTGATCCACACCAACTTGAATAAAATAAACACTAATCGGCGAGAAGCAAGCTTGACGTCATTACTACCCTCGGATGGATTCATGCCTTGAACAACAGTTGTAAGTATTTTATTAACTCGATCTTGTTCTACAACGTCCGAGAAACTTCTTCACACAATTATCCAAGAGTTTCTAAAGTGGCTTGTTTGACATGAATTGGAACCTGATGAATAATTGATAGTAGTGGCCCAATAAGCTCAGACCATTGCTTCTGTAGGAGCTCTATACCAGCAACTTTAGAAATGACTTGTAATGTAGTCGATCGGGCTTCATAGACAGGAGAAGTGATTGTCTGCAACAAACATGCCTTTATCTGTGTCTTAACACCCACGTCTAGTGATAACCATCTTTGAACAAAGTTCAAACTTTCTATTTTGTTCTTTTGCATCCAATGTGTTCTTAAGAATTAAACCAGCCAATTTATGATGGTCAACAATCTTCTCCTCACTAGCGAGTTCTCCAGAGAGAGCTAACAAAAAAAACCAGCTAGGTTTTGCTCCTGAAACTGCTTTAAACTTTCTTCTTCTTGCTTCCGAATAGATCCATCAACAGATTGTGCATTCAACAAAACCTGTGTAACCTCATTTGCCATATTTCCTTGGAAACACTCTTGTAATCAACCAGAACAATTAAAAGTGAAGGACAAAAAACGGCAGTTATTTGAAACCCTAAAACCAATCATACTTCAAAGCTGATTTCTTTCATGAATTATAGACACAAAACAATGTATAACCAACTTTCATAATGAATTAATTCAATGAAAACGAAATCAAAGAAGTTGATATCCACAAAACCCTAAAATTCGAATACCTTAACCTTTTTCTCGGAGCGAGTTTTCACACTCACTATCTTATGCATTAAAGGTTAGATTGAAGATCCCTCCGGTGAGAATGTACCTTGACATGTATAGAACCTTCGATAAAATTGCACCCAATTCCAAAGGTTAACGAACGAGAAAACGTCTTTGAAAAAGCGACCTGCAGAAGTTGCGAAAATTGAAACCTAATTCGATTTTTTCTTCTTCTTCAAGAAATTCTTGTAGATCTTAGATCACGAGCCTCCGGGCTCTAAAACCACCGATAAATCTTTTAAGGCTCAAAGTTGTTTAGACTTTATATCTAGGATAATTATAAAATTGACAATAACATGCGGTGGAATAAGAACAAATCAAAGTTATCATAACAAGGTTTTCATCATTATCATCTATGATACATGCCTACTACAATAAGCCCCAATCATAATTGATCAAGTGTAGTACGATTACTCAACAATAATAGGGATCAAGGAAACCTTGATTACCTTGAGGCTTAACCAACTAGACGCCTACATCTTTTCAACTCACACGGCACACAAATGCGGTGCACACGCACACACTTTTTGCTCACCTAAACCTAATGCATGGTATCGTTTTATATAATAGAGATATTAGGTTTACAAGGAAACATAATAACAATACAATTAGGAAACAATATCTTCCTAATATTTATCCTTATAATGAGATCTTCTAGAATCTTCAACTTTGTAGAATTCCGCTTTGACATGTAGATCCCTCATGTTTCCTCTTTGTTTCTTTCTTGATTTAACGTTTTGTATGATTTTAAATCAATAAACCCAACATGTTATTAACTGCTCATTACAAAGTCATCGGATGCATACATCCGGGCGAGCATAAAACAATTAGTTATGCCAGGATGTAACCGCAAGAAATTGTAGGCTTGATCGAGCACCTAAGTACAAGTTAAAAAGCTTCACGAGTAACAAATACAATATAGTTGAAATATTTTCATTACCGAACATGATTCCACAAAAGTCACCAAGTATCGCCATGCTAAGCTTCTCGCGGACACGGATCACGGGAAGGCGGAAGTGTCATCCTTGGAGCCACTGTCGGGGTTGTCCTCTGGGCGGTCCAAAATACATGCATCATACATCTCATTATCTGTGTACTGCAAGTTGTGTTGAGTTTCTTCATCTTCGGCAGGATTAGTCACTGGAGTTTAGGGGTCAGGTTGGTTAGGATAAATAATGACCAAAGGCCCAATAGAAGCCCCGCCGCTGTAATCAAACTCCTTCCCATGAAGTTTGTCCTTTTTATCCTTATAAGAAGTGATAGCCAGGGGACGAGAAGTGATAGAATGAAGCACAGAATCTGGAAGGATCCGCTCCTCAGCGGTGGGTGGGTCAGGTACAAACTCAATGGCCCTGGCACGACGCCTTTCCTCAACAACCAACTGAGACATTAAAAAATCTTGAGGAGCGTATTTGCAGGCTTCCAATGAATCCAACAAGGGAAAGGGTACATTGCTTAGCTCCATGACTACATCAGTATATATCTTTTTTTCCTCTGGGTCATACGCAACTACATTTTCAGTTTTAGTTCCCTTTTGACCATGTAAGACCCCGGCCTCCAGGCCTTGTCAGATTCCTTCTGCAATGGCCAAAAAAATACAATTCCCCAACTGCGTCTTAAGCTCAGGAGACTCTTTGAACTTAAGAAAGGCCCTCAAGAAACCAGGGCCAATTTCCCACCTCCTGCCTTCCATGGCCATAAAACACGTAGGAAATAGCTGAGTATCAAACTCCTCCTCCAGAGCAACAACTTTGTCACTTAACTCCGCCACCCGGCCATTCAAACCAGCCCGAATGGCCCCCTCCCTCTCTTCAAATTCATTCACAAGCTGCTCTTCACCTCTAACTTGAGCTTCAACCCCTCAACCAGTTCCAACCCAGCCATTTTCTCAGCTAACTCCTCATTCTTCGCCAACAACTCGGACATCTCTTTGTCCTTAGCTTTCGCATCAGCCTCTAGCTTGGAAGTTCGGCTACGGAGCCGACCTACCTTAGAAGACTCTCTTTCAAGCTCACTAACCAGAGCCTTAAGACCTGAGATATGCGCCTCTCTCCTCTTTAGCTTTTGGCCAAGCTTACCATTATGATGAAGCTCATACTCCAACCTCAACCTAATCTCCAAACTCGTATACACTTACTGAGATGTTAGTAAGTTATATTGATCTGGCACATCTTGACTTGGCATGTTTCGGAGTATGGAGAGGTAACCGAGAGTGGCAAGATTATCCAAGAAGCTATGGAAAATCCAAGGATCATCCATCTTGAAATCATTGGTTGAAAGCCACTTCGAGCATAAATAGATTTGGCCTCCACAATATCCACCGACAAAGATTGATAAAATCTTGAGCCGATGGACTGGGAACCCCAGCTCATGCTCGAGAAGCTTCACCAATATGATCCGGACCGTAGTTTCAAAGATTATGAGAAGATTCGAGCAACCGAACTTGTGTTGGTCGAGGCATGGTGCGTGAAGCCATATTCAAAGAATCATGCTCCACTGGTGTAGGCATGGTAGAATCAGAGGAAAGGATGGTCGTATGCGCCACAATTTTGAGGAGTAGATGTTACGCCCCTATCCTGAAAATACCAATAGGTCCCACTGTGATTGAATGTGGTCTAAGGACTTAACGGGATGGACTAGTCAACCCGATAGTCAAACTAATAGATAACACATGTTAAGTTATAGTTATAAAAGGAAGGTGGGCCTAAGTTACCATTTTGTAAATATGTTATAGAAGTATTTGTGGCCAATACAGAGAGAATAAGACTTGAGGGACCATTCGTGCCAAATAGCCAAAGTAGCCACCTACATTTTTCTGGATACTTCTCTATTACTCAAATTAATTCCAGAAAATAAGAGAGAGAGTGTGTGTGTGTGCCATGACATGAAAATAGAGGGAAAATAATGATAAGTTTGATGATCAAATTAGGATGGGATTAGTGTTTCCAATCAAGTAATAAGCTAGTATCTATCATCCTTTTGCAAATAAGTATCCCTAGTTGTGTTTAATTATAATTTGGAGAGTTAGGGTTCTTGTACTAAAGTTGGGGGTTTTGGGTAATATTGGTTTTAAACTCCATTTGAGATGTTATAGTACTATGGGGTGAAGCCCCTTTAATTTAATTGAAGGCAAACGAGTATTTTGGGATATGATCATGTTATGATCATATGGTTAATTAAAGAGTTATAGTAATCTTGGGGTAATTTTAGTATGGGTAAAAGTTGGGTAATATATCTGTTGGATCATCATATAATCAAGATATGATTATATGATGATTAGAGGTTGTTAAGTTAGCCAAGGTTATAGTTATTTGGTTATATATTAAGTGCATGTTAATTATGTGACTAAATATTAGCTATAGATGATGATAGATATTGATGATGAAGATGATGGTAAATTATGTATGGCTTAGCTTGGAGGCTAAGGTAAGTAATTCGCTTATTATATGTGAAATGTGGAAGTTATTAATTGATGTGTTTGTTATTATTATAGTTGAGATTTGTTATAGTTAATTAAAGTATAGAAGAACCAAGATTGGTTGTAGGCATCTTATAGAGTTTGTGAATCATAAGATCAAGGTATGGGTTGTGTGCTTATATGCTAATTGTGTTATAGTTTGTGTGCAGAGAAATGCCTTGGTGATGGTAATTGATAATGGAAGCATTAACATGTATTAGCCTAATTACTTACTAAGTGTTATCGCTTACATGTTATAGTTGTCAATTTTATTGTAGGTTCGTGTGCTTGAAATTCCTTGGCTTGGATTTGGATCATTGTTTAGCTACGTGGAAGATTAATTGGGTATGATTAGGAGCTAGGTAGATACCGAACTCCAAATGACGATTTGTGCCCTCGTTTAATTTGAAAATGTTTCATAAACTTGTTGTTAAGTGTCAAGTGTCGTGCTATAAAGGTTATAGTATTATTTTGTAATGACATGTTAAAGATATGTTCTAAAGAGTCAAATTGTAAGTTTATATCTTTCTTAAAGGGGTATTTGGAACAGAGTGTAATTGTTAGGAATTAGAAAATTCCATGTTAAAGAGTCGGTCACCCCAATAATGGTCTAGCATATGTTAGCTCGTAGATTTGTCGTTGTTTACATTATTTATCGCTTTATTAGTTAGTTTTAGTTTAGTTTAGCGTAGTGTAACACCGTGGAGGAAGGACGGTCTTTACCCATCAGATCCCCGATCCATGTGCCGATAGGAGGTCGTGTAGTCTCGTAGTATAAATACCCCTTCCATTCTTGGAAGGGTGGTGCTTCAATCTAATATTTCATACTTTGTGTAAGTCTCTAGCAAGAACACCCAACTCTCTAACTTTCTCTCTCTAATGGCAAACATGTATTTTGATCTTCCAAGACCACCCGAATCATCAACACAATAAAAATAACGATCCTACAATTGGTATCAGAGCCAAGGTTGTTGTGTTTTGATGATTTCTTTTGGTTTTGATACTTGGTTGAACCCGTTTTTGTGTATTTATGTGGTCGGATTTTATGGGTAAACTGTTTTTTTTTACTTTTGGTGGTCGGAAAATAAGCTTTTCTGTCTTACTTTGGTATAACAGTTTTAAATATGGTTCTTCTATCTTTTTCTGTTTTGGTCTAATATTAAAAGTCCCATGTTTACAATATCTTGTCTTTGTGCCTTCCGTATTTGTATTTTGATTGTTGTCTTTGGTCAAATAAATGGTCATCCGTCGATTTTTATAGTCAAACTGTGGTCATTAGAGTGGGTTAAATGGTCAAATAAGACATTTTTCCGGGTTGATATGAATATGGTCGGAACTTAGTCCGAAAACTCATCGGATAATATCTAAATCTTGCTAGCGACTTGTCAAATATGTCCAGATGCAATGTTTTACCTAGCGACTTGTCTTTACAAGTCGTGGCGACTGGTCTAGCGACTTAGTCGTAGCGACTTGGTCTAGCGACTTAGTCGTGGCGACTTGGTCTAGCGACTTAGTCGTGGCGACTTGGTCTAGCGACTTAGTCGTGGCGACTTGGTCTAGCGACTTAGTCGTGGCGACTTGGCCTCATGACTTAGTCGTGGCGACTGGCCTAGCGACTTAGTCGTGGCGACTTGGTCTAGCGACTTAGTCGTGGCGACTTGGTCTAGCGACCCTTTGACTGATGCAAATTGACACAACAGAAAGGATGAAGAAGAGTTTTGACCATGACCATGACCACGACATTAACAATAACAAAAACCTCGACCACAGTATTATACCATCATCAGTCCTTGCTTATGCAAACTGAAAACGAGATATCCAATAAACCAAAACAGTTCCGAATACCACTTCCAACAACATCAAGCTACAATCTATCCTAACTTCAAACCCATATCAAACACATCTCTTGGCATAGACTCAAATCAGATTATGAAAGAGTTAACATCATGATCTTCAAGACCATATCATTCTAATGATCTCAGTTTCATTCCAACCATTTACCAGATCTTGGTAGATCTTGTTGGTTAGAACCTCAACCATCATCGATCCAAAGGTTGTGATAATATTCGAAACATACTGAAGAAAGATCAAGACCATTAGGGTTTCATCTCCTTCTTGTTCGGTTAAAATGAAAACCAAAATGACATATCTTTACGAGATCTCGTGATTATTTCGTGGCACTTAAATGATATATCAAGACTTCCAAGAGCCCTTATCACGAAATAAACTTACATCATAGATCAAATTGTTTGTGACAATTTTCGAATTTAAGAAATGATGTTAACAACTTTGTTAATCCATTTTCTTGATTCGTCTCATATTGAAATGCATGATTACCAAAAGAAACCTACCTGGAAATTGTCTCGATTCTAGCCATCTCTGTGGCCTATTCGTTGTAGACCCATGCCATCCCTATGGCAAAATCATTAATCGTCATATCAAGAAATATTATGAGGAGCAGATTGTTTTTGAGTGTTTAAGGTTTAATATGTCTTGATTAGACGATACATGATGGGGGCGGACTTATTATGCTGTAAGGATTTGGGTTTGCTAAAATGATATGAGAGTATTATTAGGAGATTATTTGGTGTATAGCAGATTGTGATGATGGAGGCGATAATGTTGAGAGAGTTTAGGGTTTCTAAGTGAGAAGTATTAGGGCAAGTGTGGTGTAGGTAAATGTTTTATACACCGATGGTATTAAGGGTATGTGTTACTTCTCATGGGTTGTGTTCTAATCTGGTATATCTCTCCTCAATTGGGCCGGATCTGTCATGATACAACGTGGGACAGGCTTGAATGTTTATCAACTTTGTTTATGGGTCGTTTGGACTATTACGATGATATGGGAATTCTTTGGGCAAACTGTAATGTGATATTGACATGTGCATTAATATCCGAATAAAGTGATATTAAGTGTGTGATGGTTTGAATACTTGATTGATGTGCGTCTCAATATTGGATCATATTTATACGATTTGAATGATATGAGACTTGATCATGTGTTTTGATGAGATTTGAAGAAAAGATTTGAAGATAAGATTTGACGATGTCATTTGATGTGAATTGATGAGATATTGAGATTCGCTGTAATATGCGGTCTAATACCTTGGTTTATACATTCTTCACGGAGGTTAATATTTCACGACTTGATTCGATACTTGAACAGAGTTGACTACGGGGTTGTTTAAACGATATTTCTTATTGGAATTTGAAGTGAAGTTTTCCGGGCGCGTTTACTTATTTCGTCTTCTTTCTTTCTACTCTTGTGTGAAGATGACTTGTTTGGGCGTTTATCGAGTGTGATAAAGACTTGGCTATTTAGTTACGGTTGTGATTCTTTCTCGCTTAACCCACAACATAGCTATCACTTCGGTGTCTCACACAGTTGAGGATATGTCAAGAAGGTTTTGTACATTGGGTACACCGTTTCTTGTTCACGAGGATTAGTACAAGTTTAAGTAGCAAATCTGAGGAATTTTACTTCATGATCAAGTTTGACATATCGGGTTTACTTCACCAAGTGGTTACAGCAACAGCCGACAGAATGCGTGAATGATGTGTTTACCAAAGTGTTTATTGGATGGTTGATGGTATTGTTGATGTTGGATATTGAACCGCTGATGAACCACTGCATGTTCCCCTAAAACAGATATTCACTGAAACCAAAGTCGTCATAACACATTCAAGCTGACATTGTTTACGGTTTTGTCTTGATTTTGTAAAATCCCGCGAAAGAACCTATTTCTCGATTTAAATCATAGACTTGTAAAATCCCGTGACAATGGAAACATCCTGGTATTAGTAAAGTGCATTTCCGGATCTATCTTACGGTTTATTCTTGGTTTTGTAAAATCCCGCGAAAGAAAATATTTCTCGGTTTAAACCATAGAGTTGTAAAATCCCGTAATGATGGAACCATCTTGGAGAAGAGAAAGTGTAATTCTGGATCTTGTGATGCTGGTGCCACGGTTTCTGCTTCGAAGAAGGGATAAAAGGGTGTACTTTATGAATTGGATGTGTGTTTGGATATTCGTCATGGCGGTTTGGTTACTTCAAAGTTTTACGGGGTTATGCTCATTAAACCATGGTCGGGATGAAACCATTATCATAGTTCACTTAAAAGGTCAAAGGAGGCTAGATTTGAGCAGTTCAGAAGATGTGACAACGGCGTTAATTCAGTATTATTTATTTGAGGTTGAAGTGAAATATCACGGGTGAGTGTACGTAGTATCTGAAGGTATCGGGGATGGTTGGATGAAGATTCTTCATGATCCTTGTTCGAGCTTACTATCATAAAACGAAGACTTGGAAATCTAGTTATTGTTGGGTGTCTTTACCTTTTCTTTTACCACTGGGGAATTGGGCTCATACCACCACAAAATAACTATCACTTTAAGGAGTTACATTGTAGTGCTCAAAGTCACATTCAATTGTGGATTTTCAAGAGGTGATGTACGCTATTACTTGATGGTTGGTTGGTTGAAGAGTATAGAGTATTTAAGAGATTCAATGGAGCATGAATTCTCAAGACACGCTCTTTGTTACATATGTGCAAGTTTAAGTCACGAGTTCGGGTTATTTCACTTCGTGCTCAAATTCATCATATTGGGTTTTCTCCATCGCCTATCACTACAAAGAGCCCATGAATGATAATGGGGTTGATTACATGTTTTGCTAAGAGAGTCGAAAAGAGAGATTATGACGTCTGCTCACATCGCCTCGTGCCTCGTACTCAAAGAAAAGAAATGTGTACGTTTAAGTGCGCATTATCTTCAAAAGAAGAGAAATCTTCTTATGACGTTTGAATACTTGATTCAAGCCTCGTTCTCTAAAGAAAAGAAAAGTGTACGCTTGAAGGCGCTTTATCTTCAAGAAGAGAAATCTTCTTATTATGACCATTCTCATCAACATGCTTCATACTTTTTCCATGCGCTCGCCTTCAAGTGAACCGGCTACCATCGATTGTTTTCTCATTCCACTTGCTCAATATAATGAAGATGGCGACATCACGTGCCGATTTTATGGGAGAGAAGTGTGAATAGAACATTTGGATGATTTTTCACTTATTTAGTCAAGAATGGCATCTCCGTATGCAATTCTTGAGGGGAGAAGAAGTGTGAATTTTTGCATTGTTGATTGATATTTGAGAATAAAATGGTCATACGGCTCTAAACTCATGCAAGAACCGAGCTTTTTCTTATCGGGTCATCTTCACATGGAGTTTTCTTCTAAGAGCCGTTGGTTGACATCTTCACTTGGATTAATGAGTTTATCGACAAAGTGCTTCCGGTTAATGCTTCACGATACATCAACATGATGATTCCGAACAATCTCTCGTTCTTGTTTGATGTGATTGGTAGTTTGGTGTTACCATCTTGTGTGTTCGCTATGGCCCGATTGTCGATTTCCTTGATGAACATCTTTCGTTCTTGTTTGATTGGGAGGATTTTAGTTAAGGGATTTGCAAGATGTAAGTTGATTGGGATGCTTTTGGTGATGTTCTTGTTTTGGTGAGTTGAAGATGTTAACTATCTATTCCCCAACCGGACAATCTTGAAGAAGGTCGAGTCTACGCCTATTCTACATTTTCTCGCTACATGTTAGAAGACTAAAAGACGAGTTGCGCTTGATTATCAAAAGACTTCTTCTTAATCTGGTCATTCATCATACAGATTGTCGGTTTAGGGAGAGCACTAATTGGGGAGAGTGATATGTCGAATTTAATCCCAATTAGACTTGCTCATACTCTTTAGCGATGACTCGAGACGTGGTTATTGACTATTTCTCGTATTGGACATTTGACACAAGTTGATTACTTGAGTTAATCATTTATCACTTATTTGAGATTGAAGTTGACTTTCACAAAGGCGTGTTCTTATTTGATAACTTGCTCGGGCTTAAGAATTTGAGTTGAAGACTTGGTTTATCTAGTTACCGCAATGAGGCGGATGGTTGAAGACCCGTTAACTATCACTATTAGGAGTTACTTTGTTTTACTCGATGTCACACGATATGACGGTGTGGATAATCGCAAGAGGTGTTAATGTCTCATACTTTGTTTGGGTAGTGAGTACTTAGAGATTTGCTTGAAGCATAAATTCTCTACATCGTTCTTCCATCATTAGGTGCAAGCTTAAGATACAAATGTGGGAAGTTGACTTCAGCTTCAAGTAGGGTATATCGGGTTTTCTTCTTCAGTGGTCACTTCAAATTGTCTACATAAGGGTTGATAAAAATAGTCAGAGAGAGTCTTCAGCAAGTTGATTCTCACAAGAGTTCAAGTGTTCTTCTCATAAAGATTTCAAGTATTTGGGCTTATACAATGTTGTTGATTCTGAAGTATCAAAACCAGAAAGGGGCAAGGAGACACACATCTAAACACAAAGCGAGTAAACTTGATGAACTTAATTCTTCTAAGTGATTGAAGATATCCCGGGAAGACAAATGTTATTACCGCAGAGAAACTCAAGGTTTGACTCATGGCGAGTAAACTTGATGAGCTTAATACTTCTAAGTGATTGAAGATATCCCGGAAAACAAATGTCATGACCGCAGAGAAACTCAAGGTTTTACTCATCAAGGCTTTTAGTGTTATTATTCCAACGACGTGGGGAAGTGATGTAAAAGAAAGTTTCAAGATAAAAGAGGTACACAAGTGTGTGATTCATTGGGAGAGAGATTGTGTACATTGGGGATGCTCAACTATTTCACTTGAGTGCTTAATCGTGATTCGTAGATATAATCACTTATTCCTGTTGACATCCGCAAAGATTGTTACCCGCAGAGATAATCGATGACTTGGCCTCGCTTCTTCAATGTTATCGCTATTCATTCCTTGTGTATTGGTATACTTGGATACTTGAGCTTCATACACGATCATCGTGGAAGAAAAATGTGAACATGGGGAGGTGTTTTCATTCCCTCATGATGTGTATTCGGAGAGCTCTTGGGTATTGGTGTACTGGTTCTTGAGCTTCATACACGATCATCCGGGAAGAAAGATGTGAACATGGGAAGGTGTTTTCATTCCCCTCATGAAGTGTATTTGGGAGAGTTCTTGAGCATTATACAAAGAGGTCGATCGCATCAATTCAACTACTGGGGAATTGCTCTCTTGACACCTTTGGAATGGATCGCCTGACTTCATGGTTATGAAATTTGAGAAGATTATTTATGTGTGGGATGATACGTTGTCGTTCTTATTGGATGATATAACCCGAATGGAGATCCTCGCTTATCATTCTTAAATGGAGCAATGGATTTATGATAATGGTGTGCTTCCTTGTGCACTGGCTAAAGCAAGCTTGAAATAGAGCTTGAATCTGCTTTCACTAAAGGATTTTCGGTTTGGGGAAGTCGCCAAAGTCTCACTTTCGATGGTTCAATTCTCTCAATTCAGAGCCTCGAAGCTTTGGTGGTGAATGTTTAAGAGATGATGACTTCTATCTTCTACAACGAGGTCGCTCGATATTCTTATCATGGTACTCGTATCATCATCCTCTTAACTATATCATCTATTCTATCCTTGTATATATTTATTTAAAAAGCAAAATACAAAATATAAAACCAACAAAAGAAAATAGAAAAATATAAAACCTTCAAAAACCCATAAAAATCGGAAAATTTCAAAATACCAAAATATGTTTTCCAAGACATGTCTTCGGTATCGATAACATCTACGGTCTTAGAAATGTCATTCAATAATGGCACGGGACCATAGATGAAGTTCGAGCAGAGGTGTAAATATTTATTTTCTAAACATGTCTCTAAATATGGCTTACGCTTATTTCGATCAGAACCCGGCTTCAAATGATGGCTTGCTATTATTTCGATAGCAACCCGCTCTTCAAAAGAAGGAAAGTGTTGCACCAAACATATTTTCAAAATTTCATGCACTTATCCTAAAACACTTTGAGGAAAGTATGTCGAAGGATCATTGCCCTACACAAATGTTTTTCCGTCTAAAATTCTTCAAAAAATATTTGTTGTTTTCCAAAATGGTGGTAAAATGAGTTGCTTTAACAACAATCGCTTTTAGTTTTTATTAAATCGCAAACTCAATCAATGACTTCATGTCACACCCCAAATTACTGCTTTGCGCCGAATGGAATTCTCGGGATTGACCGTCATAGCATCACAATCACAGTTATATTGAACGACCTAAAGTGTCGTTTGGAAAATACATCGCTTGATTTAATAAAACAATCGAGTTACAAAGATAGGTCCCAAATGAAAGTTACTATGCACGGAAAATAAGTTTAGTACAAGTCAAACGATGTTTTTAAAGTTCATAAAACCCAAGTGAGACGCGTCGTCACCGCGACTCCATGATGTGTCCAAATGCATGCCATGAATTGTATGCCTTATATACCGAGATAAAAACATGCTAAAAGTGTCAACACAAAGGTTGAGTGAGTTCATAGAGTTTGTTTTGAAATGTAAAGCCTTCCAAAATCGTTTATGCAAAGAAAGGCATTGTAATCCACCCGCCCAAGTTCCGCCCATACAAAACTTGCAACCGTGTATTCACAACCCACCGCCAAAATGTGTATAGTTTATGTTCAAACACATGATGTCAAATGAATTCACAATAGTACCTAACTCGACGAGAAACGATAGCACTTAATCAATAAAACTAGACTTAATGTATCAAGAGTCAACCGATTTAGAACGTTATATCGACGATGTATCGAGTCAATCGATTTAGAACTTTATACGACGATGTATCAAGAGTCAACCGATTTAGAACTTTATACGACGATGTATCAAGAGTTAATCGATTTGGAACGTTATACGACGAGAACTATAGCACGCAAACAAGAACAATTGATATAGTATAACATTTGATTTAGAAACAATGGTGATCATGATAGAGTTTAGCCTTAAAAATCTAAAGTACTTGTGAAAATAAATGAGCATGTATCTCCCCAAAAGTAATTCAAAACAATTAAAAGAGTAGGGGCTATGACTCACTTAATAAACTGGTGTGATGACAAGAGTGAGTACACCGAGGTATAGCGTGATACGTTAATCTGGACCTATTACGAATGATATGATATGTAATGAGTTATGATGTAATGATATGCATGCATTTCGATGTTATTTATACCATTTGTGAGTTTTGAAAATGATACTTATCGTCGAAAAATACTCTTTTGACGCCTTGACCATTCTTAAATTACTTTACAAGTATTTACGCCAAAATGTCATCCTACAATGGTTTCGAATGATTTATTGTGAAATTATCACTTTTCGTCGTAAAATAATGTCGCCGGAAATTTCATAAAAGTGACAAAATGGCTTTGAAAAACTAGTCGAATGGTGTACGCCGATCGTTAGGAAACGAACTCGACGGTTTTGGAAAGCTTGTATCAAAATCTAAAAGTTTCAGTTCAGAGTTTTCGACATAAAGGTCTCGAACATAAAGATAATAAGGGTTAAAGATGGTGATTTTGTCTAATTGTTGTGTAAAAAGTGAGTTTCGCCAAGTTTAAGCATCCAGAATAATTTATTAAAACTCCGCTATACAAACGGTTGGTCGCTTTGAAAAATATGCTTGGTGATCTTGATTTTACTAGAAGACATTTCGCTTCAAAAGTTCTACATCATAGTTAAAAACAAACAAACATGGTCATTTTAGTTACCGTAACACTTATCTCGTAAAAATAATATAGTTTTCTAAAAATAATAGTTACGGCAAGTTTATGAAAACGCATATCTTAGTCGCTTCAAACCGCTTTCACGTATTATATGTCCTTAGCTTCGTATCAAAGTATACTAATATATTTTGACAAGTCGAAATAATTTGTAAAGCTTAGGACTCGTTTTTGACTCGCATAAAATAAAAACATGTTGCTGAAATTTTGAGAAAATATATATTTCGTCGTCAACTTGAAAAATTCATAACTTCTTCGTTATAACTCCGCTTTTATCCGCTCAAGCGCCACGGATTCGCTTTTAAAGTATATTTTCTAAATATCAAGGCCAAAATTCGTGCCTCACCGTCGGATTTTCCAGAAAATCAAAATAAGGACAGACCACTTTTAATACTTGTCGAAAATAGTTTTTATCGTACTAAACCTATTCCAATCCCTTCAAATCAACTCCAAAGCTAATCTAATCCTACCATACACCTTCTTAGGGTGTCATGGGTTCCTAAACATCATCAAGACCAAAATATAACAAGGGGATAATTATAGGATGACCTTATATATATATATACTCTAAAAATCAATGTAAAATGGCATAACTAACACAAGTCTTGCATGCTTGCTATGAAAATGATAAAATACATATGTAATGATAAGAAAAGATGAAAAATGATAGAAATATGCTTACAAGCTATTATGATGAGGTGCAAAGAACAAAGGTTAGCCTAAACACCCTAGGTTTTTATTTCAAAACCTTAATGAGAGTGTTATCTAGATTGTAAAACTTGAGCTTGTAAAGATTTTTGTGATCCCTTGTACACCCTTGTATGAACCGGTTTTGAGGAGAACCAAGAGAGAAGAAAAAAAAAGCAACTTTACTAACTTGAATAAAATGAGATGAATGATTGAGGTAGAAAATTTGAGGTGAAGTGTAGGTATATACAAGTTAGAAAAATTTGTCAATCAATAAATGCATACCTTCCCCCCCTTGGCCGGTTTTTGGGGGGGGGATGTATCTACAAAATATTTTTTTTTTTCTTTTCTTTGTATGTATTTGTTACAATGTGTAAGTAAAATGTACAAGTAAAGGTAACCTTATAGAATTGTAGATACATTAATGTGTTTAAGGTAGTTTTAGGTACAAGTAAATTTTTAATAGGCCAAAGTAAAATATATAAAGATCATAAAAATTGTAAAAATACATTTCTTGTAAAATTTGAGTGAGATAATAATTACCGAGTAGTTTTTAAGAAAAACGTCGTAATAATATAACTTTAACGATTTATATACAAAATAAATTTAAAACACTAGGTAAACTAAAAATATAGTTTTTATAACTAAATGTAAGTATAAAAATATATCGGGATCATTTTTAGAAGTAACGGATTAAATATACAAAATAATAACTCACGCGATAACGCTTATTTAATATAAAATTTACGCGCTTAATGTGAAATGTAAAGTCATGAATGAACTAATATGATGCAAATGATGTTAATGAAATGTAGACTAAACTTAGTCCATATGAAATGTTCGTGATGATATGATCATGAATTCGCCGCTAAACCATAAAGGTTACGCGATTTGGAACACGTAAACCTAGTTTACGATAAATGTTGAAATGGTGAAGCATAAATTGTTTCGAGAAATGACCGAAAGTACGGGTTGTCACATTCGCCATCAAAAAGGAATTCAGTCCCTATTCAATTCGTGTTGGTCTATCAAATTTTTGAGTTCATGATGAATAACGAGGAAAGAAGGTATGGAGAAGTGTCGTTACGGTTATCGATGATTGAGAGCGCATAAAACATCATAGTACGTAAAATATCGGATGAATCTCTTATAAGTAACACTTTGAATTGGAACATGTGAAAATTTTGCTTGCACTAAGATTTATAATAACCGCCCCAACATAACGTGATCCTCCATAATTAGACATAGTTAGCTAGGCTATGCATAATTAAGGAACGATGACGTGACGCTCGGTTTAGTTGTTATAACTCCCAATGCTTACAAGGATTTAAACCGTGTCGTTAAAATGGTAGTTAAAGTAAAAGGAAGTAAAATTCTCGTAAGTAATACAAATCGGAAAGAAAAATAAGTACGATAGATGAGAATATTTTACAACGAGTGGTTTATCAAAAGTAGTACATCTTAAGTTATAAAGATTCGGATACGATGGAAAACATAAACTTAATACGACATAGTACATAAGGAAAATTAAGAATGTTAGTTTCCAAACTTCTTCGCCTTCCGCGTTGTTGTGACCATGACGAGCCTCCTCCTCCTAACATGTATGCATTCCCATGAGCACCTTCAACTGGTTGACTTTGATTTTGAGGACATTGGTTCCGATAGTGTCCTTGTTCCCACATCCGGCATGTGACTACGGCTTTGCCCTTACAGCCCTTAGCAAGGTGTCCTACTTTGTGACAACTAAAACATATACCACATGGACCATTATGATGTAGCGTGCATTGGTGGCATCGCGTAAGTTTCTGCGATAAGCTCTTCCCTTTGTTGGTGCAAAGAACATAGACCCCGCGACTTCTTGTCTTCTATTCTCGTTGTTGATGATGGTTAGTGTTACGGTTTTGGTTGTTGTTGTTATAACCTCCTTGGTCATTTTTCCATTTTCTTTTGTTGTTGTTGATTTGGTTATCGCCGTTGTTGTTGTTGTTTTGGTTATTGTTGTAGTTGGTGTGGTTGTTGGTATTATTGTTACGGTTGGTGTTGGTGATATTTCCTCTTTACTACTTGTGCCATAAGTTTCGAGACAATCGAATAGCTTCCTCAATCGTTTATGGATCAAAGGAAGTCACATCACCTTGAATGATCTCGAAGTCCTTCAATGAAAGCCTCCAGAGCTTCTCATTATCCGAAACCATAGATGGACATAACACGCCAATTCTTGAAACCTTCGAATGTAAGTATCAATATCATACCCAATAGTTACCAACTCATAGAATTCGGTCTCCAACTTCTTCACCTCCGACGCGGACAAAACTTCTTTGTTACCAAACCTTTGAATTGCTCCCAAGTGAGCTTGAAAGCATTTTCCATTCCCATCGGTTGAGCATATGAATTCCACCACGACAATGCTCCATCGAGTAGTGTACTTGTAGCAAACTTGACCTTACTATCATCCGGCAATTACACAAAGAAAACACGGACTCCAATTTCTCGAACCATCGCACCATGGCAAGGGCTCCTTCATCCCTTTAAACTTGGTGGGATCTCCACTTTGAAATCCTTATACGAACAGTTTTTAACTCCGGACCCTCCTCAGATTTCCAGAAGAAGAAGAAGCCTAGCGGCTTCAAGAAGAAGCCATGACCTCAAGCAGCAGCAGCCCACCGCTTCCTTTCAATCCTTAATGCCTCGCTACACTATCCCTTACCAACTTTTGAATAGCCGCTTGGGTCATTACAGTGTGGCTTTCTTCGCCATATCTTCTTCAAAATAAAAGGAAAGGTGAGATGTAACAAAGTCC
Source organism: Chrysanthemum lavandulifolium (assembly GCA_022545495.1). Lineage (NCBI taxonomy): Eukaryota > Viridiplantae > Streptophyta > Magnoliopsida > Asterales > Asteraceae > Chrysanthemum > Chrysanthemum lavandulifolium. The sequence goes on along the minus strand of CM040239.1, from coordinate 228,762,045 downwards.
TATGTTAATAATAAGCGCTCTAAAGAGATGTGATAAGAGATGATAAGTTTGAGGTTATTTTTCAAAATAAACGACGGTTTCCCCAAAAGATGGGTTATGAGATGTTGTAAGTGCTCCAAATGTATAATGGTTTAGTGACTTAATGTGTGAATAAAGTGTAACTCGACATGTTAGTGGTGAAACAAAGGAGTGAGAGTGACTTCGCCTTATATTAAGGTTTATCTCGGCATTCGACGTTATCGGTGATGAGTCAATTGATGTAAAAATTATGATAGGGAATGACAAAGTATTCACCACATTAGAGTATGAGGAAATGATAATGGATGGGAATTTAAAGGCATCCATGTGACAATCGATATGAAATGAAAGTAATTAACTCGAAAATGTACGATAAATCGCATGCAAAGTGAACATGCACTTGTGATGAAATGATGAGATGCTATGATGATGTAGTTATAGTCTAGGTCAATGATGCAACCTAGTTCTCTATAATCAAGCTCGATGCCAATCATCACACCCCAAATTACCTGCTTTGCGCCGAATGGAATTCTCGGGATTGATCGTCATAGCATCACAATCACAGTTATATTGAACGACCTAAAGTGTCGCTTTGGAAAATACATCGTTTGATTTAATAAAACAATCGAGTTACAAAGATAGGTCCCAAATGAAAGTTACTATGCACGGAAAATAAGTTTAGTACAAGTCAAACGATGTTTTAAAGTTCATAAAACCCAAGTGAGACGCGTCGTCACCGCTGACTCCATGATGTGTCCAAATGCATGCCATGAATTGTATGCCTTAGATACCGAGATAAAAACATGCTAAAAGTGTCAACACAAAGGTTGAGTGAGTTCATAGAGTTTGTTTTGAAATGTAAAGCCTTCCAAAATCGTTTATGCAAAGAAAGGCATTGTAAATCTACCTAGTTCCAAGTTCCGCCATACAAAACTTGCAACCCTGTATTCACAACCCACCGCCAAAATGTGTATAGTTTATGTTCAAACACATGATGTCAAATGAATTCACAATAGTACCTAACTCGACGAGAACGATAGCACTTAATCAATAAAACTAGACTTAATGTATCGAGTCAACCGATTTAGAACGTTATACGACGATGTATCGCAGTCAACCGATTTAGAACTTTATACGATGATGTATCGAGAGTCAATCGATTTAGAACTTTATACGACGATGTATCAAGAGTCAATCGATTTGGAACGTTATACGACGTAGAACTATAGCACGCAAACAAGAACAATTGATATAGTATAACATTTGATTTAGAAACAATGGTGATCATGATAGAGTTTAGCCTTAAAATCTAAAGTACTTGTGAAAATAAATGAGCATGTATCTCCCCAAAAGTAATTCAAAACAATTAAAAGAGTAGGGGCTATGACTCACTTGATAAACCGGTGTGATGACAAGAGTGAGTACACCGAGGTATAGCGTGATACGTTAATCCGGACCTATTACGAATGATATGATATGTAATGAGTTATGATGTAATGATATGCATGCATTTCAGATGTTATTTATACCATTTGTGAGTTTTGAAAATGATACTTATCGTTTAAAAATACTCTTTGACGCCTTGACCATTCTTAAATTACTTTACAAGTATTTACGCCAAAATGTCATCCTACAATGATTTCGTAATGATTTATTGTGAAATTATCACTTTTCGTCAGAAAATAATGTCGCCGGAAATTTCATAAAAGTGACAAAAATGGCTTTGAAAAACTAGTCGTAATGGTGTACGCCGATCGTTAGGAAACGAACTCGACGGTTTTGGAAAGCTTGTATCAAAATCTAAAAGTTTCAGTTCAGGAGTTTTCGACATAAAGGTCTCGAACATAAAGATAATAAGAGTTAAAGATGGTGATTTTGTCTAATTGTTGTGTAAAAGTGAGTTTCGCCAAGTTTAAGCATCCGTAATAATTTATTAAAACTCCGCTATACAAACGGTTGGTCGCTTTGAAAATATGCTTGGTGATCTTGATTTTACTAGAAGACATTTCGCTTCAAAAGTTCTACATCATAGTTAAAAACAACCGTCAACATGGTCATTTTAGTTACCGTAACACTTATCTCGTAAAAATAATATAGTTTTTCTAAAATAATAGTTACGGCAAGTTTATGAAAACGTGCATATCTTAGTCGCTTCAAACCGCTTTCACGTATTATATGTCCTTAGCTTCGTATCAAAGTATACTAATATATTTTTGACAAGTCGAAATAATTTGTAAAGCTTAGGACTCGCTTTTGACTCGAATAAAATAAAAACATGTTGTGAAATTTTTCGAAAATATATATTTCGTCGTCAACTTGAAAATTCATAACTTCTTCGTTATAACTCCGCTTTTATCCGCTCAAGCGCCACGGATTCGCTTTAAAGTATATTTTCTAAATATCAAGGCCAAAATTTCGTGCCTACTGTCGGATTTTCCAGAAAATCAAAATAAGGACAGACCACTTTTAATACTTGTCGAAAATAGTTTTTATCGTACTAAACCTATTCCAATCCCTTCAAATCAACTCCAAAGCTAATCTAATCCTACCATACACCTTCTTAGGGTGTCATGGGTTCCTAAACATCATCAAGACCAAAATATAACAAGGGATAATTATAGGATGACCTTATATATATATAACTCTAAAAATCAATGTAAATGGCATAACTAACACAAGTCTTGCATGCTTGCTATGAAAATGATAAAATACATATGTAATGATAAGAAAAGATGAAAAATGATAGAAATATGCTTACAAGCTATTATGATGAGGTGCAAAGAACAAAGGTTAGCCTAAACACCCTAGGTTTTTATTTCAAAACCTTAATGAGAGTGTTATCTAGATTGTAAAACTTGAGCTTGTAAAGATTTTTGTGATCCCTTGTACACCCTTGTATGAACCGGTTTTGAGGAGAACCAAGAGAGAAGAAAAAAAAGCAACTTTACTAACTTGAATAAAATGAGATGAATGATTGAGGTAGAAAATTTGAGGTGAAGTGTAGGTATATACAAGTTAGAAAAATTTGTCAATCAATAAATGCATACCTTCCCCCCCTTGGCCGGTTTTTGGGGGGGGATGTATCTACAAAATATTTTTTTTTTCTTTTCTTTGTATGTATTTGTTACAATGTGTAAGTAAAATGTACAAGTAAAGGTAACCTTATAGAATTGTAGATACATTAATGTGTTTAAGGTAGTTTTAGGTACAAGTAAATTTTTAATAGGCCAAAGTAAAATATATAGAGATCATAAAAATTGTAAAAATACATTTCTTGTAAAATTTGAGTGAGATAATAATTACCGAGTAGTTTTTAAGAAAAACGTCGTAATAATATGAATTTAACGATTTATATACAAAATAAATTTAAAACACTAGGTAAACTAAAAATATAGTTTTATAACTAAATGTAAGTATAAAATATATCGGATCATTTTAGAAGTAACGGATTAAATATACAAAATAATAACTCACGCGATAACGTTTATTTAATATAAAATTTACGCGTTTAATGTGAAATGTAAAGTCATGAATGAACTAATATGATGCAAATGATGTTAATGAAATGTAGACTAAACTTAGTCCATATGAAATGTTCGTGATGATATGATCATGAATTCGCCGCTAAACCATAAAGGTTACGCGAATTTGGAACACGTAAACCTAGTTTACGATAAATGTTGAAATGGTGAAGCATAAATTGTTTCGAGAAATGACCTGGAAGTACGGGTTGTCACACTTCAGCACTTTTAAACTTTTCACAAATAAGTCATTGATTGAGGGGGAAAATGTTTTCAAATTTATATCATCTAACGGACTTTCTTAATTATCCTACGTGCTTATCTGATAAAATATAATTGCCTATGTTGAAGGACTAGGTTTCTAGGATATGATTGTTAGGTTTAGATGATTAGAGTTTGAGAAACACATTATACCCATACCTTACATGATCTGATTGATATGATGAATTGACTTTTATTAGTCGATTGCTGTTGGGTGTTGTCGACCACCATATATTTGTATGTGTGTTCACTAACGTATGCAGGTATATTGGTATATAAGAATGTTCCCGATCCGGATCCCACAAATGAACATGATTGGATGCCGCAAGGAAAGGGTAGCGATATCTTGGGTTGACAAATGAAGAAACGGAGCTTAATTGGACTTCAATGGAGAGTTGGCATAAATGCAACGTAAGAGGTCTCACCGCATCGCAGATGGTTTTCTTCTAAGTGATTGAAGAAACGGAGCTTAAATTTGACCTCGGTTGGCATTCAAATGCAACGTGAAGAAGTCTCACCGCATCGGCAGACGGTTTTCTTCCAAACCCTACAAGAACAACAATGTAAGCTTCTCAACCACCTAACGATCTTTGTGCGGATACCATTTTAAACAATTTTCTAAATACTTTGATTAAAATTGTTTTGAAAATGGAAAATATTGTTTTGAAAATAAATTGAACTAAATTTTGAAAATCACCGGACTTCTTTTTATCAAAACCTAAGTCACTCAATTAGTGACTTCAGTCATGGATTGAGGGGAGAGTGATTTAATTTAAAATATTTTCAAACAATATTTCTTCATAAAAGTTCCGTTTTGTACAATAATTAAGTGGTGATCTAAAGATTTAATGTTATGTCATGGTATGATTTTTCTTTAGAATCAAGGTCTTTCAAAATGAAATTTTTTCTTCTTGTTTGATTGTGAAATTGTTTTGTTTTACTTAAAAGATCTCTTAAAACTATCATACCGACACTAACAATCTTTAATGTCTTAAAATGGTCCTTATCTCATCTTTCAAAATTGAATCTTGCCACGCCTTTCCCCAAATTTTTCTAAATGATTTAAATCGGTTGGGATCAATAATCTCAAATGGTTTGATATTTCGATCGGGGTAGAGATCGTGATTTAAATCTCAAACTGCTTTTAAATGGAATTGGTCTTAGTCCTTTAAAGGCACTCCGCCTCCATGTGTCAAACGATTTCAATATACATAATGCACATGTTGAGGAGGAGGATTTATCCAAAACCGATGAGTATTTAAACAAGGCCACAAGTTCTCCCATGTTTTCTAAACCGTATTAAATCACTCGGGATCCAAAATCTCAAAGGGTTTGATATTTTTGATCGGGGAGAATTTGTGATTTAATAATGAAATTTGATAAAGGTGATCATTTTGATTTAATTGTGCAGTTGCTTCTCTCGTATGTGCTAAACGCTTTGAATCTTGAAGCACATATTGAGGGGAGCAAATAAACTATCGAGGTAAAAAGCTTTTAAAGTGATTCATAATGTACCTTGATTGAGGTTTCAAATGGTTTCTTAAATGGCTTTTGTAATCTTGGATGCGCTTCAAAGAACTCTTGCCTCTATGTGATAAAAATGATTTCAAATATCCTATGCACATATTGAGGGGAGAATTTTACCATGAAAATCAAATGGCTTTTTCAGTATGAAAATTGTGATCAAAGAAAATATTTCAAAGTCCTCTTGCCTCCTTGTGCTAAACAATTTCTAAATCATATGCACATGTTGAGGGGAGCATTTTCTAAATGATCAAAACTATTAAGGTACAAAATGCTTTGATCTCGTATCACAAGTACCTTGATTGTTTTTCCAAATGATTTTCAATTGGTTTTAAGGAAGAATGAACAATACCAAAAGACCGACCAATTTACTTTATGCATGAAGTTATAAGGATGGTTAGGTTAGGTATTCGTTCCCGATCCGCCGAACCGGAGGGATCTACCAGGACAATCCACTAGATAGTGTAGAGTCTTTAGGTATATTGAAAAAGGAGAAAATGAGAAATGGGAAGAGTGCGGATCGAGATGAGCTAGTAATCGAATAAACCCAATAAGGTTATAGTAATGAAGTCTCGGTAAGCAATCAAGGGTTGAAGAATGAAAAGAAATGAATGAGAAAAGGGTGAAAAGAAATAGCCTCCATCAATTCAACCTTAGGGCAAGAACCGGGTTCAATACATATGCTCTTGGTGGTTACTAAGGTAACGCCGGTATTGAGACGTCATGGACCCAAGGACGACCGCACTTCAACTTTCCAAACCACTCAAGTTCCTCTTAAAAGGGCTTGTTTCATTCTCACGGGAACCGACATTATCTATCGACTTTCTCTTAGAGATTGTTGATATTGAAGAAGGAGACCTCTCCCTAGTCTCCGACACAGAACCAAATGTGCACTATTGAGTCTAGAGCCAAGAGATCATCCACAATATCTCGTTAGGACACTATTCTTGAAGACTTGTCGCTTCACACAATGTGGAAAGTAAGAATATATTGAGAGTCCCACGCATTATCCTTGTGGTTTTGCCGAACATCCGAGTGGTATGTAAAATTATTCACGATGAAGATGGAAATCCTTCTAGAGCCAACATCAAACAAGCTCTTGGTGGGTGACATGTGAGATCTTCTCGTAAGATCAAACTTGTGACAACCGGATAGAACGATGGGGCGATTCACTCGTGAATCAACCTTGGTCCAGAATGGAATTGACGAATACTTTTGGAAAAACCGTTCGATGTGCAAACCTTCTTTTCTCTAGCACGTCGAATGTGTATTCATTTCAAATTCAAAAGTATATCCGATTGAAAATACTTTTAGAAAACCGCTCGATGTGCGAAACTCTTCTTTTCACTAGCACGTCGATTGTGTACTATTTTCAAATACAAAAGTGTTTTGATTGAAAATTGATCTTTCTCATAAAACCTTCGTCGATTGCAAAACTCTTTATTCTAAGCAATACGCGATTGTTTTTCAAATCATTTGTCATCAATCGGTGAATCTCAATTTGTCGGGTTCACTTACTCGTGTTGTCTTCTTTGAGACGTTCCGGTTTGAGAACAAATGAACAACCGCGAAACTCACAAGGAGATTCTTAGGAATCCTACATGATCACAGCGTGATTTATCTTCGATCAACGGGAACCGTGGGCCGTGTACCTCAATTCAAATGAAGTGATCAAAGACACTTTCGTGTGTTTTATTGCTAACTGTTGTTTGCGGTACATTTGACGGTTGCGGTGATCGTATTGAGGCGTCAATCCAAAGCCGCATGCTCACAAGATCCACACTTAATTTGAAGAAATCATGACCGGTGCATATCTACATAACACGGTTCGATATTTTTATACTACGCTTCTACTACGCTGCAAATATCATGAACCAAAGAAAGCTTCCGCTACTGCTGGAAAGATGTCATGATTCAAAAGTGTGAGCATGTCGGTCCAAATGTCACAACTTCACATGAAGGCAACACTACTATGGATGATCCGGAGAGATTTATGTGGTGATGATCTCAAAGAAAGCTCAAGATCATCAAAGATGTGGATCGCTTAAAGGCCTCCACCGAAAGTACAAATCAATGCGGACTTTGAAGTTGCACTACTTAAGCACAAAGATTGCGTAAATTGAAGAATTCAAGTCTACGAGCTCCGAATGAAGTCAAAGATAGAATGCTAGGAAGCAAAATGTATTTCATGGGGTGACCTCCTTAGGGGAGATTGTTAGAATTAGAAAATTCCATGTTAAAGAGTCGGTCACCCCAATAATGGTCTAGCATATGTTAGCTCGTAGATTTGTCGTTGTTTACGTTATTTATCAGTTTATTAGTTAGTTTTTAGTTTAGTTTAGCGTAGTGTAACACTGTGGAGGAAGGACGGGTCTTTACCCACTGTATCCCTGATCCACAGGCCGATAGGAGGTCGTGTAGTCTATAAGTATAAATACCCCTTCCATCCTTGGAAGGGGTGGTGCTTTTCAATCTAATATTTCATACTTTGTGTAAGTCTCTAGCAAGAACACCCAACTCTCTAACTTTCTCTCTCTAATGGCAAACATGTATTTTGATCTTCCAAGACCACCCGAATCATCAACACAATAAAAATAACGATCCTACAGTAATCTCACCTATTTTGTATATAAATGGGTCAAGTAATGTTACATATGTTTTAGAGTGTTGGTTATAGTTATTAAGATGTTTGGTTAAAGTTGAAGAGGTCTAAATGATTATTTGAGTTGAAATGGGTCAAAAATAGTTGTGCAGTTTTGCTATCAAAATGTGCAGGTATGTAGACCTGATGGCATCACAAAATTATGGGTGACGGCGTCAGATTTAAAACTCTCTGAACCGTCGCGTGTTAATTCTGAAAAGTGATTTGAGTCATGGTTAAAGGGCGACGGCGTCGCACCTTAGAAGGCGATGGCGTCTGCTTGTTGTAACAAATCAAAATAATGTTTTGTTATAGTCTTGTGCTATTGGTTTAAGAAGTTATCGAGTATATGTTATAATAAGAGTTGTCAATGTTCAAATGTCATGGTTTTGTCGTATATTGAAGAGTTTAATGAGAAAAAGTTATAGTCAAACGCTTCCGCGTCAAAGTTTTCAAAATCAAGTAATGTCTGGTCAAACCGGTAAACGGGGCATAACAAATTGGTATCATAGCTTCGGTTTAAGTGACATAGGTTTTCTCTATAGGTTGTCTAGTCTTAAACCACTCTTAGTTGCGGAATTAAGTAAGCGGAAATGTATGTGCTTGTTATAGAATGAATTATGCATTTGTGCTAAGTGAAAATATTTTATATGTTATAGTGCTATTGTTTAATTGATGTAGGTCCATGGCGGACCATATGTGTATAGGTGAGTAGATCACCATGAATGTTTTATGATTGTGTAGTTATGTGTATAGAATTGGTTTTGTGTATGTGACGAGAGTCCATGACGGACTAAATGTGTTAAGTTATAGAACATTGTACACTTTGGTAGTGTCGGTGATATATATATATATATATATATATATATATATATATATATATATATATATATATATATATATATATATATATATATATATATATATATATATATATATATATGATGTAAATTGTACGTTATAGTATTGATGCGATAGATAATTATAATCCATTCACCGTGGATGGTGACGGTGGGTGTGATATGATTGTGTGCTTATTTGTTATAGAAATTATATTGAGACTTGAATAGATGAGTCAAGGTGTGAATGCTTATAGAAGGCATGATTTGAAATTATAATAATTAAAGTTATAATTTGAATAAAATGAGGTATGACTCGTGTTGTGTTAATGACCAACCTATGGTCTTGTTATGTGAATGGCTAAGGGATAGCCAATACAGTGGTATTAGAGATGGGATAATTGTAAGTCATAGAACGTAATAGGTAAGCATAAATGTTAATTGATAATAAATGTGTTATAGTGAAATATTAATATGTGTTGTAACACACGTTGTCACACCCTCGCCGGAGGCGGAAACACGAGGTGTAACGGAAGGGAACATAAGCACAAGATAATAGAACATACCAACATTAATATTAAAAAGAAATATTACACCATTACAATACCAGTTTAGCCGACATCGGCGAATATATTACAAAACTTAGATTCCAAAATATAAGTTTTATACATAATGATTTATATTGACAAGTGAAAACTTCATTATGCAAGACTTGGTAGAAAGAGCTTACTAACGATCACCTGAAATGCATGAGAGAAAAACGGGTCAACTATGAAATAGTTGGTGAGTAAACACGCTTAGCAAAATAATAAAACTCGTAAGAAATATCAAAGCTTTCGATTAACGGAAAATGGTCCACAAAGCAAAGGCATTGTAAATCCACTCGGTTCAAGTTCCGCCCATACAAAACTTGCAACCCGTGTGTTCACAACCCATTGCCAAAAGTAGTATGTCTAAAAGTCAAGTATAAACGGTCATAATAGTTCACAATATTGCACCACGATATAATCATTCGGGATACTCCGAACATGAGAGACTTTGCACTGCTCCAACAAGGGAGACTCCTTTGTCACTCGGCCACCTAGGCGAGATTTATTGAGACGCTCCACCAATAAGGCGAGACTTTATAGTGATGCTCCAAACATGGGAGACTCCTTTGTCACCGACCACCTAGGCGAGATTTATTGAGACGCTCACCAATAAGGCGAGACTTTATAGTGATGCTCGAACATAGGAGACTCCTTTGTCACCGACCACCTAGGCGAGATTTATTGAGACGCCCACCAATAAGGCGAGACTTTATAGTGATGCTCGAACGTGGGAGACTCCTTTGTCACTCAACCACCTAGGCGAGATTTATTGAGACGCCCACCAATAAGGCGAGACTTTTAGGTCATAGCATGTACGGTTCAATAAATTCCAACAAGTCATAAATTCGTAATTAAGTTCAAGGATTTGATTCGAGTTCACAAAAGTAAGATTCAATTTAATTCAAGTATAGTTCATGCATTCAGTCCCAAAATGTAGTAAAACGGTAAAAAGGGGATGTGATTACTCACTTGGTGAATAGATGTGATGACAAATGTGGTTACACCGAAGTATAATGTGATGTTTTAGCCGGGACCTATTATGAATGATATGATATGTCATGAGTTGCAATGTAATGTTATGCATGCATTTCATATGTTATTTATACCATTTATGTGTTTTGAAAATATTACTCGTCGTCGAAAAATACTCTTTTGACGTCTTGACCCTTCAAAATGACTTTACATGTTTTACGTCAAAATGTCATCCTACAATGGTTTTATAATGATTTATGGTGAAATTATCACTTTTAAATGCAAAACAATGTCGTCGGAATATTCATGAAATTAACAAAATGGCTTCGGAAAACTAGTCGTAAAATGGTGTACGTCGATCGTTAGAGAACGAACTCGACGATTTTGGAAAGTTTGTATCGATATCTAAAAGTTTCAGTTCAGGAGTTTTCGTCAAAAAGGTCTCGATCATAAAGATATCAAGGGCTAAAGATGGTGGTTTTGCTAATTGTGTGCGTAAATGAGTTTCGCCAAGTTTGAACATCCGTAAATAATTTACTATGACTCCGCTTGACAAACGGCTTTTGTTTTGAAAAATATGGCGGTGAACTTGATTTTACTAGAAGACAATTTGTTCCAAAAGTTTTGCATCATAGTTAAAAGCGCCGCAAACATAGCCCTTACAACTAATGAAATACTTGAATCGTAGAAATAATATAATTTTTCGAAAATAATAGTTACGGCAACTTTATAAAATGTGCATATATTTGTCGTTTCAAATCCGTTTTCTCGTAAAATATGTCCTTAGCTTCGTATCAAAGTAAACTAATATATTTTTGACTAGTCGAAATAATTTGTGAAGCTTAAGGCTCATTTTGATCCAAACAATGTAAAAAGCAAAGCTGAAATTTCGAAAACTATACGCTTGTCGTCAAACTTTAAAAATTCACCACGCAACCGTTATAACTCCGTTTTATCCGTTCAAAAGGCCACGGATTCGTTTTAAAGTATATTTTCTAAATATCAAGGCCAAAGCTTCGTACCAACAGTAGGTTTTCCAGAAATTGAATTAAGGACAGAACATAAATATATAGTTATCGAAAATAGTTTTTCTCGGACAAAACCTATTCTAATCCCTTCAAATCAACTCCAAAACTAATCTAATCCTACCATACACCTTCTTAGGGTGTCATGGGTTCCTAATCACCATCAAGACCAAAGAATACCATGGGAATATTTATAGGATGACCAATATGTATATATATAACTCAATAAATCATGAAAAATGGTATAAATCACATATCATGCATATTAGTTCCAAAAATGAAAGGAAACATATGAAAATGAAAAGGAAACATGAAAATGATAAAAACAAGCTTACTAGTGAAAATGATGAGGTGAAAGTAACAAGGTTTAGCCTAAATACTCTTGGTTTTTATTTCAAAACCTTATATAGAGTATATACTAGATTGATTTGCTTGAACTTGATAAAAATCTTTGATCCTTCTTGACATCCTCATAAGGCGGTTTATAGAGAGAAGAAAAAAGAAGAGTAAAATCTTGAATAAATGAAAGTGAAATGAATGAAGTAACTAATATGAGTGTAAATCTAGTTATGTAGGAAAAGTCTACCAAATTTTGACTACCTCCCCATAGGCGGATTTTAGGGATTGGTTCCCAAAAAATTTTTTTTTTTTATAGTGTATATATATTTACTTGTACAAGTATAAGAAAGTGTAAGTAAAATAAAGTTAAGTTAAGGTAAATGGAAGTTTTGGTACAAGTAAGTTTTAATAGGTCAAAATAGAATGTAATGAGATAATAAAATTGTAAAATACATTCCTTGTGAAAATTGAGTGATAAAATAATTATCGTATAATTTTTAAGAAAACGTCGTAATAATTTAACTTTAACGATTTATATACGAAATAAATTCAAAACACTAGGAAATCTCAAAATATAGTTTTTATAAACTAAATGTAAGTTTAAAAATATGTCAGGATCATTTTTGAAAGTAACAGATTAAATATTTAAAATAATAACTCACGCGATAACGTTTATTTAATATAAAAATAACGCGTTAAATGTGAAACGAAATGCCATGAATGAACTAATATGATGCATGTATAATTTAATAAATGACCGGAATTTGAGAATTGTGACATTCTTCCCATGTCAGCGGAATCACGTCCCCGTGATTCGATTAACGATACTATGGTCCGAACCTCGACAAGAGTTCTAAAAGTTCATGATCGTACGAGCAGTCTAAATGATAATATCAATGCCCATGCGTCACGGGTTCCCCATTCAACTAAGTGCGTGCCGTGATCGATTTGATAGGGTAAACTTATCCAATATCGAACGTAGCTCTCAAAGACCTTTAGGTAGTCGATTCTAATTTAATCTCACAACTCATCAAACAAGAACCGTCATGAGATTAAACTAAACCGACTTGAGTAAACTTGTCTCTTAGCTTGATTTTCGCAACTCATCAAACAAGAACGTCACTAGATCAAGCTAGGAAACAAGTTGTTAGAAAGGTAGGATGCCACATCCTTGAATGAAGTCTTTTGAAAGATTCGCTCGATATTCGATTTGCTTACACAATCAAATCCAATCAACAAAATATATAACAACTAAGGTCGATATCAATAGGTCTCAAATTAATCAATGTCGTGAGCGTGTAAAGATTGGAAGGAAGTTATGCACTCAAAATCATGTCGCATGAAATAAGGTAGTTGTTCGAAAGAATGTACCCGTTAAGCGTTGCGGGCTTCCTCGGTACCCGGATAGAATGCTCGACCACGTGCGGGAGGAATTTCAATGTTCGATCTTGTGGGCCTTCTATTGCCAACGCCAGTTTGGACGATTTCCTCCTTGATTGGGAGTTCTTTCGACTTTGGACGGTATTGCGAAGGTGATCTAGACTTCCACACTCGTAACATGCTTTTCTCCGTCCTTGATTCCCGCCTGCTTGAGCAATTTTTCGCGAAGTGGCCCGTCTCATCACATTTGCCACACTTTCGGCGTCTCCTAAGTGATGATAATTACATCGAGTACACAAAGGATGTGGACTGCATATCTTTTAACACTCGGGTGGTCGCCCATAGTTCGAGTTATTCGTTGCCTCTTGTTTTGTTGATTACGGTCTCGGCTTCCCGGTGATCCTCCCGCCGCTCGTCCATTGTTTGAAGTACCTTCTCCGTTGTTGGTTCGTCTAGCATCGAGATGTATTATAATTTTGGTGAGTAGATCCGCTATTTCAAAGACGTTGTTGTGCGGATCATCATTGTTGTTTGGGTTGCCGTTGTTGTTACCTCCGAGCGTGTGTTTCTTGCGCCATGATCCTCTCAGAGGACTAAAACATCGGGTTGAGTAAACGACATTCGAACGAAGTCGATGAGGTGCGAACGGTGGTAATGTGTTATAGTGATCGAAACATGACGAGAGCAGAGACATGCTATGTCTAACAAGTCGAAAGATGGAAAAGAGAAGATGTGAATAAGGTGCGGTAATGTAGACGTGAGCGTAAAAACATGCCATGCATACTCACCCGACCAATGCAACTTCAAAGTGACGGACTTTAAAGACTCGACTAAACATGATTTAAAACTACCACTCTTATCATTGCATGGTTCTTCATAAATTAGACATAGTTGATCGGCTATGTATAATTTATGAGTAACGATCAACGATAGGACTAGTTGACTCGGATGATGTTCAATGTTTAATAAAATAAAATAAAAATTTTCCGGTTATAGGCGTGATTTTTATTTTTGAAAATCGGCATTCTCTATAACCTTTGGCTCGTACCAATCATCACACCTCATGGAGGCGGAAACACGAGGTGTAACGGAGGAACATAAGCACAAGATAATAGAACATACCAACATTAATATTAAAAGAAATATTACACCATTACAATACCGGTTTAGCCGACATCGGCGAATATATTACAAAACTTAGATTCCAAAATATAAGTTTTATACATAATGATTTATATTGACAAGTGAAAACTTCATTATGCAAGACTTGGTAGAAAGAGCTTACTAACGATCACCGAAATGCATGAGAGAAAACGGGTCAACTATGAAATAGTTGGTGAGTAAACACGCTTAGCAAAATAATAAAACTCGTAAGAAATATCAAAGCTTTCGATTAAACGGAAAATGGTCCACAAAGCAAAGGCATTGTAAATCCACTCGGTTCAAGTTCCGCCATACAAAACTTGCAACCCGTGTGTTCACAACCCATTGCCAAAAGTAGTATGTCTAAAAGTCAAGTATAAACGGTCATAATAGTTCACAATATTGCACCACGATATAATCATTCGGGATACTCCGAACATGAGAGACTTTGCCTTTGCTCCAACAAGGAGACTCCTTTGTCACTCGGCCACCTAGGCGAGATTTATTGAGACGCTCCACCAATAAGGCGAGACTTTATAGTGATGCTCCAAACATGGGAGACTCCTTTGTCACTCGACCACCTAGGCGAGATTTATTGAGACGCTCCACCAATAAGGCGAGACTTTATAGTGATGCTCCGAACATAGGAGACTCCTTTGTCACTCGACCACCTAGGCGAGATTTATTGAGACGCTCCACCAATAAGGCGAGACTTTATAGTGATGCTCCGAACGTAGGAGACTCCTTTGTCACTCAACCACCTAGGCGAGATTTATTGAGACGCTCCACCAATAAGGCGAGACTTTTAGGGTCATAGCATGTACGGTTCAATAAATTCCAACAAGTCATAAATTGTAATTAAGTTCAAGTTTGATTCGAGTTCACAAAAGTAAGATTCAATTTAATTCAAGTATAGTTCATGCATTCATCCAAAATGTAGTAAAAGCGGTAAAAGGGATGTGATTACTCACTTGGTGAATAGATGTGATGACAAATGTGGTTACAATCAAGTATAATGTGATGTTTTAGCGGGACCTATTACGAATGATATGATATGTCATGAGTTGCAATGTAATGTTATGCATGCATTTCATATGTTATTTATACCATTTACGAGTTTTGAAAATATTACTCGTCGTCGAAAAATACTCTTTTGACGTCTTGACCCTTCAAAATGACTTTACATGTTTTACGTCAAAATGTCATCCTACAATGGTTTTATAATGATTTATGGTGAAATTATCAATTTTCGTCGCAAAACAATGTCGTCGGAATATTCATGAAATTAACAAAAATGGCTTTGAAAACTAGTCGCAAAATGGTGTCGTCGATCGTTAGAGAACGAACTCGACGATTTTGGAAAGTTTGTATCGATATCTAAAAGTTTCAGTTCAGGAGTTTTCGTCAAAAGGTCTCGATCATAAAGATATCAAGGGCTAAAGATGGTGGTTTTGCTAATTGTGTGCGAAAAATGAGTTTCGCCAAGTTTGAACATCCGTAAATAATTTACTATGACTCCGCTTGACAAACGGCTTTTGTTTTGAAAAATATGGCGGTGAACTTGATTTTACTAGAAGACAATTTGTTCCAAAAGTTTTGCATCATAGTTAAAAGCGCATAAACATAGCCCTTACAACTAATGAAATACTTGAATCGTAGAAATAATATAATTTTTCGAAAATAATAGTTACGGCAACTTTATAAAAATGTGCATATATTTGTCGTTTCAAATCCGTTTTCTACGTAAAATATGTCCTTAGCTTCGTATCAAAGTAAACTAATATATTTTTGACTAGTCGAAATAATTTGTGAAGCTTAAGGCTCATTTTGATCCAAACAATGTAAAACAGCAAAGCTGAAATTTCAGAAAACTATACGTTTCGTCGTCAAACTTTAAAAATTCACCACAGCTTCGTTATAACTCCGTTTTTATCCGTTCAAAAGGCCACGGATTCGTTTTAAAGTATATTTTCTAAATATCAAGGCCAAAGCTTCGTACCAACAGTAGGTTTTTCCAGAAATTCGAATTAAGGACAGAACATAAATATATAGTTATCGAAAATAATTTTTCTCGGACAAAACCTATTCTAATCCCTTCAAATCAACTCCAAAGCTAATCTAATCCTACCATACACCTTCTTAGGGTGTCATGGGTTCCTAATCACCATCAAGACCAAAGAATACCATGGGAATATTTATAGGATGACCAATATGTATATATATAACTCAATAAATCATGAAAATGGTATAAATCACATATCATGCATATTAGTTCCAAAAATGAAAGGAAACATATGAAATGAAAAGGAAACATGAAAATGATAAAACAAGCTTACTAGTGAAAATGATGAGGTGAAAGTAACAAGGTTTAGCCTAAATACTCTTGGTTTTATTTCAAAACCTTATATAGAGTATATACTAGATTGATTTGCTTGAACTTGATAAAAAATCTTTGATCCCTTCTTGACATCCTCATAAGGCCGGTTTATAGAGAGAAGAAAAAAAAGAAGAGTAAAATCTTGAATAAATGAAAGTGAAATGAATGAAGTAACTAATATGAGTGTAAATCTAGTTATGTAGGAAAAGTCTACCAAATTTTGACTACCTCCCCCCATAGGCCGGATTTTAGGGGATTGGTTCCCAAAAAAATTTTTTTTTTTTTTTTATAGTGTATATATATTTACTTGTACAAGTATAAGAAAGTGTAAGTAAAATAAAGTTAAGTTAAGGTAAATGGAAGTTTTTGGTACAAGTAAGTTTTTAATAGGTCAAAATAGAATGTAATGAGATAATAAAAATTGTAAAATACATTCCTTGTGAAAATTGAGTGATAAAATAATTATCGTATAATTTTTAAGAAAACGTCGTAATAATTTAACTTTAACGATTTATATACGAAATAAATTCAAAACACTAGGAAATCTCAAAATATAGTTTTTATAAACTAAATGTAAGTTTAAAAATATGTCAGGATCATTTTTGAAAGTAACAGATTAAATATTTAAAATAATAACTCACGCGATAACGTTTATTTAATATAAAAATAACGCGTTAAATGTGAAACGAAATGCCATGAATGAACTAATATGATGCATGTATAATTTAATAAATGACCGGAATTTGAGAATTGTGACACACGTGTAAATGTAAAATGAAAATTTGACACATAATAGTTAAGTGTCTAAAAATATAAAAGTTATATAATAATATTGAATTTTCGATAACTTGTATTGAAAGATAAGAATGATAAAGCATAAATGCTAATTGATTAAAATGAAATAAATGCAATTATGTAAAGAAGAATGTGTTATAGTTGGTAACCTATGTAGGCTCTAAATGTAGAATAAAATAGCCAAGCCAAGTGCTAATTAACGAAAAAGCAATAAGCTAAAATATACGAAAGAGATTGTGGTGGGTTGTGATACAATATAAACATGACGAGGTTGTGATAGTGTTATAGAAAGTGTATGAATAATGATTGAAAGATAATGAGTGTGTTTTGGAATAAACCTATAAAAGGTTTACATGTGGATAAAGTCAAATAGACTAAAAGTGGTAAAAGTAAGAATGTGAAGATAGTCAACGAGTGTTGACGGGTCAATAATAAAATGAAATGATTAAACACATGGTAAATATGTAAATATGGAAAGCGGGCTCATAAGACCTATAAATTTGTATTGGTTAAATGAAAATGATGAAATTGTATATATGATAAAATAATAATAGGTTGGATCATATATGTTGTTATAGTGTAATGTTACAGGCCACTCAAAAGATGTTACAGTTATTGTTACAAAATCCTACGGGTTATATAATATTAATCCTTCGGGATATGTTATAGTGAATCCTACAGGATGTTTTATAGTACGAGTTGGCAAGAGAAAGTTATAGAAGTCCTTCGGGATAAATTATCACCGACAAAGATTGCCTATATCTTCGGGATATGAGATGGCTCATTCGGGAATTGTGATAGTAAAAAGGATCTAATGCTAAGAAATGAAAATTTTGGAAAGTTAAAGTGTGTTACAGATATGTATTAGTATTATGTCGGAAGTGTGTAAGTAGGATGATTTATAATTTCTTTATTTAAGTGGATTGGGATGCCTTTTCATTTAAGTAAATAAATTGTGAGTCACTGAACTACGAGTTTATATTTCTTGATTTACATCGTTTGGGACGCCTCTCGATGTAAATGAGGAAGTATAAATTAGTAGGCTTATGTGTTCCCGACATAGCATAAGTAGGGACGTAGGGTAGTGGAGTAGAAAATAAAAGTTTAAAACTAGTCAGACTTCATAAGGAAATAGGATAGGCGGAATAGGAGTTTCATGTCAGACCCTAGATAAGGGTCGTTATGTAAAACTAAAGTATAGAAACATGTGACTTAAAGTAGAAAGAAAAATGAAATCTTTAAAGATGGTGTAATGTGAAAAATGATCATGGAGATAATAAATTGAATAAAAATTAAAAGTTTGAATGTGTTATAGTATGCCTTGGGGTCATGTGGTAATATGAAAAAGACCATAATGGTCATGAAAATTGTGAAATTTAAGAGAACGTTATAGCAATAACAATGCGCTACAATGACTAGACGAGTACCCGTACATAGCAACAGGATTTTATAGCGACAGATCGTTTTGTGTTAAAAAAAGGTTTATGGGTTATAAATAAAAAATAATAAAAGTTTGAAGATTTGGGGATTAAACATAATGTTTTGAAACCCGGTTTGACCCGGGTGGTTTAACCGGTTGAATCGTTCCGGTCGAAAAATGGGTCGATTTAAACCGAGTCAACCCAATGGGTTGGGTCAAAACGGGTCAAATTAAACCGGGTCAACCCACCGGGTTTGAAGCGTCTCGGGTCAAACCGGTTTTCGATATGTATTAATAGTTTCATTTTGAGATATATGTTTTCAACATTTCCTTTTTTAGTTTCAACTTTTCACTTTTTACTTTTTGGTTTTTCCTTTATATATTGTATAGCAGGGTACTCGCGCGTTGCGGCGGCGGGTACCCTGTGATGAACTGGAGAAATACATCTCAATGAGACCTGATTCACCAGTTTGTATCGGTTTCAACGGGTCCTCTCTGGTTTGTTTTCGAATGACTTTTATTGGTTAGCCAAACTGGTGGCGACACCGGTTCCCGGTTGAACCCGTTGGTCATGTCCGATTTTCAAAACTATATGTACCATCAACTTCTTAGCTTGTATGAAGCTTTGTGTATTTTATTAATTTGTATAATGTGTATAATAACACATACTTTTCATTTTAGGGTGTTTTAAAAATATCATTAATTAGTGCGTTTAATTATTTTATATTTTAGATTATGTTGTAGCTTATTTAAATTGTACATTGTGAAAATTTTATTACACTTTTAGTATGGGGTGTTTTAATTGGTGAGATATGCTTTTAATTGGTTGTATATTGTGAATAAATTATTGTATTTTTAAGTAATGAGGTGTTTTAATAAATTATTGTATTTTTAAGTAATGAGTTGTTTTAATAAATTATGGAAATTATGAAATAACAATGGTATAATGTGGAAATTGTTGGCCAAGTTTGACTTAGGTAAAGTCAAAGTAATATCTAAGTGATCATGTATGTGATGTTATAGTAATAAACTGATAATGAGATGTTTGTTTTGAATACATTATGTCTTAGATGACATAACAATGTGTTTGTTATAGAAGTTAAATGGATAATGGAATGCGTTTGGAGATCGGTTATAGTTATAATAGGCCTTGAGTTGCGAGATTACGGAAATCTTCTCAACAAATTGATTAAGTGATTGTTTTTGTGACATTGTGTAAGTTGAATAAAGAGTTAGATGGCATTAGACGGGATATTTTGGGGACAAAATCTAAATAAGGGGGTAGAATTGTTACAACCTATCCCGGAAATACCAATAGGTCCCACCGTGATTGAATGTGGTCTAAGGACTTAACGGGATTGACTACTCAACCCGATAGTCAAACTAATAGATAACACATGTTAAGTTATAGTTATAGAAGGAAGGGGACCTAAGTTACCATTTTGTAAATATGTTATAGAATTATTTGTGGCCAATATAGAAGGAATGAGACCTGAGGGACCATTTGCGCCAAATGGCCAAAGTAGCCACCTACATATTTCTGGATACTTCTCTATTACTCTAATTAATTCCAGAAAATAAGAGAAGTGTGTGTGTGTCGTGACATGAAAATGGAGGGAAAATAATGATAAGGTTGATGATCAAATTGGGATGTGATTAATGTTCCCAATCAAGTAATAAGCTAGTATCTATCATCCTTGTGCAAGTAAGTATTCCTAATTATGTTTAATTATAATTTGGAGAGTTAGGGTTCTTGTACTAAAGTTGGGGGTTTTGGGTAATATTGGTTTTAAACTCCAATTGAGATGTTATAGTACTATGGGGTGAAGCCCCTTTAATTTAATTGA
Organism: Chrysanthemum lavandulifolium; assembly: GCA_022545495.1. Taxonomy (NCBI): domain Eukaryota; kingdom Viridiplantae; phylum Streptophyta; class Magnoliopsida; order Asterales; family Asteraceae; genus Chrysanthemum; species Chrysanthemum lavandulifolium. Next base: position 228,741,353 of record CM040239.1, on the reverse strand, counting down.
AGGCAAATGAGTACTTTTAGGATATGATCATGTTATGATCATATGGTTAATTAAAAGAGTTATAATCATCTTGGGGTAATTTTAGTATGGGAAAAAGTTGGTTAATTTATTAGTTGGATCATCATATAATCAAGATATGATTATATGATTATTAGAGGTTGGTTAAGTTAGCCAAAATTATAGTTATTTGATTATATACTAAATGCATGTTAATTATGTGACTAAATATTAGCTATGGATGATGATAGATATTGATGATGAAGATGATGGTAAAATTATGTATGGCTTAGCTTGGAGGCTAAGGTAAGTAATTTGATTATTATATGTGAAAAGTGGAAGTTATTAATAGATGTGTTTGTTATTGTTATAAATGAGATTTGTTATAGTTAATTAAAGTATAGAAGAACCAAGATTGGTTGTATGCATGTTATAGAGTTTGTGAATCATGATAAGATCAAGGTATGCGTTGTGTGCTTATGTGTTAATTGTGTTATAACTTGTGTGCATAGAAATGCCTTGGTGATGGTAATTGATAATGGAAGCATTAACATGTATTATCCTAATTACTTACTAAACGTTATGGCTTACATGTTATAGTTGTCAATGTTATTGTAGGTTCATGTGCTTGAAATGCCTTGGCTTGGATTTGGATCATTGTTTAGCTACGTGGAAGATTGATTGGGTATGATTAGGAGCTAGGTAGATAACGAGCTCCAAATGACGATTTGTGGCCCCGTTTAATTTGAAAACGTTTCATAAACTTGTTGTTAAGTGTCAAGTGTCGTGTTATAATGGTTATATTATTATTTTGTAATGACATGTTATAGATATGTTCTAAAGAGTCAAATTGTAAGTTTATATATTTCTTAAAGGGTTGTTTGAAATATAGTGTAATTTCACCTATTTTGGATATAAATGGGTCAAGTAATGTTAAATATGTTTTAGAGTGTTGGTTATAGTTATTAAGATGTTTGGTTAAAGTTGAAGAGGTCTAAATGATTATTTGAGTTGAAATGGGTCAAAAATGGTTGTGCAGTTTTGCTGTCAAAATGTGCAGGTATGTAGACCTGATGGCGTCACGAAATTATGGGTGACGATGTCAGACCGAGTTGCGACGGCGTCAAATTTAAAACTCTCTGAACCATCGCGTGTTAATTCTGAAAAGTGATTTGAGTCATGGTTAAAAGGCGACGGCTTCTGCTTGTTGTAACAAATCAAAATTGTTAATACAAATAAGCCGTAAAAACGTTTATTTATATTTTACGATCTTCTAATGTTTTGTCGATAACAAACGTAAAATCATTTTAACGAAACAAATAAAACACGTAAATGGTTTGAGCCAATAGTTTTCTAACACACTTACGTTTTCACATAAAACACTAAAACAAGTATAAGTGATTTTATGATTTAATAAAACATATGTACAACAACTAGTGTTTACATATTGGCGCAAATATATACATAACTAGTATGTATTATAATGGGTAAAAACTACAACCCATGGAGCATATCCATAACCCATGGCATTGACCCATATCCATTTGACTAGATGCATTGCATCTATTACACATCGAAATAGATTGACATACGTCGATCTAACTAAATTAAAACGAAGTTTTAATTGGTAAAACTATTCAACCCCCCTTCTAGTTTTCCACAATTAGCATCAGAGCTTCGTTACCAAGTTTCTTAGAGTATGTTGTACTTTAAAAACTTGATACGATCCGTGTATGTTTGAAAACTACAAAGAAGGATTTTTTTTAAGTCATGGTTTAAAAATCATTATAGTGTTTAATGTTGGACAATGATAGAACGTTCTAATATTTTCCTTGTTAAGAATTCTTCACACTTGGATTTGGGCATACAAGAAGATCATGAAGAAACTATCTAAATAATTCTTTTCGTAAAAAGAATATTTAGCATTGTATTCCTCACACATGGATCTGGAGATCCGAAGAAGATCACGAAGCATTTTCTCTAAATATTTCTTTCCTTAAAAAGAATATTTAGCAAAGGTATGATCGTTAATAATTTACATTAAAGTCTTAGTTGTATGATTAATCTTTATTAGTAATTACTTAAGTAGTTATTTATATTAAAACCATCATCAAGAATAGTATTCTTGATTGACTTATATAGACTACACTACTAATCAGTAATATCGATATCTCTCGGTTATTCGATAGCCTCAATCATTATTCATCACAAAAGGATTATTGACACTTCATCTATGTCAATGAATATCCATATGAAATTTCTTATATTATGATAAAATGGGATTTTATCATAATCTTTGAAAAACCTCCCAAGAATTGTGACTAATTCATAAAAAGGGAATCACGTCAAATAGGATTAGTATTAAACCGTCAAAACCCCAAATCATAAATTATAGAGCTTAAACACCAAACTCTAGGCATTTTAGAACTCCCAAACCAAAGTTATCAAGGAATGTTTAAGCTGATTTTTTTGCCATGCCGGATCCCTGAGCTTGAACTAGCCAGATCCCTAATGAGAGGGATCCGTGGGATCCGTGCAATAGAAGACATCATAAGTTAGAAATGATTATTGTGGAAGTTCCATAACCACTTTCCCTTCAAGGACTCACGAACAAAAACCCAATTACTGTTCACAGGAGCAATTTGATCATTTCCTTCAAGCATAACAATCTCTTGTGTAAGTATTATCTTCACTACATTGTTAATTTAATTCCTTGATTCATAGGATTACAATTTCTTCATCTTTAGAAATTGGGTTCAAATGGGTTTATCATAATTTGTTACCACATTGTTTTCTAAGAAAATCTTAATCAAAGAATTAACATTGTTAATACAAATTAAACTCATTTCTTGAATTCAATAAAGATGATTTGAGCAAAATTGTGATCAAACCCTTTAGGCTACTATTCATAATTAACACCACATTGTGGTTGTGTTGTTTAGGAACAATCATGCCAAGTAACTGACAACAAGAGTATCAAGATACCGCCCATTACATCCCAATGTACCATAGAAAGGATGGACTTAGCCCGGAAGATAGGAAAGCCTTCAAAATGCTCGAAAAGAGACTTTTTCATGAAGGTCGTGTAGTAGAACCATCATTTCTTGCCAACACCGACATCCAACAAGTTTTTGGGACTATTGGCTTTGATTGTTTATTGGACATAAACGAACAAATTTTCCCGGTATTCGTACTCGAGTTCTACAAAACAATGAGGATTGTTAGAAATGATGATGGGACCATCTCAATTGTCTTCATCATAAATGAGCATGAGTACACTCTTTCGCTTGTGGAGTTTGGAAGAATACTACGGGTTCCATATCAAGGAGTTTGCATGTTCTCCAATGAGTGATCTTTGGAGGAGATACACGATATGGTTGATCATCATGAAATCTACCACATGACAATCCCGGAAGCAACCACGGTAAGGGATACCGTGTTCATGCCAAGGGCATCCCCATCGAGGGTCACTAGAAACTCAAAAGTGATCTATAGGGATCCTTTCCAAATGGAGCTCTCCGAGATGTACGCATTGTATAGGAAATAGGAAGTTGTGGTGAGGGAGAATGTGTTGTGCTTAGTAGGAAACAAGGATCACCCCAACGCGTGCCTAAGTTTCATGATCTATTGTCTTCTGACCGAGACTCGCTTCAACCTTGCATACTACATGATTAAGAGAATGGAGAGCGTCAAAAGCATGGACAAAATGGTGCTCCCATATGCAATGCTTCTATCCCGTCTTGCAAACTTCATCTTTGCCTTAGATCCTTCTCCGTACTCCTATGATCATAGCTTTTGCAACAAAGTTATGGTGTCATTGACCGAGGGTAGAACTACAAGGTTTATGGTGGAAGGAAAAAGGCCTCGCCCACCCACGGATTCCTCGGATGAACGGGAGAGGAAAAAAGAAGGTGAAGGTAGTAGCAACCCGCTCGGAAACACCGATCTCGACTCTTTGGATTACATCAATCAATTGCTGGACATTCCTAGCCCATCACAAGAATGGCAACAAACTAAGGGGATCTTCAAGTTCTTCGCCAACTTTTTGAAGAAAAAGAAGTAGAGATGGTGTGATAAAGAGTGGAGGAGGGATGAAGACGGGGAGTGGTGGGGAAGTAAGGTAAGGTCATAGGACCTTAATTTGTGGAACAATTTGAAACAATGGTTTGTAACATCTAAACAATACTTATGTAGAGTAGGATGTAGTATGTAGGTATTGCCATAACTTGGCATTGAACAAATCTTAACTTAGGAACGTGTAGGATGAGATTTTACGACCTCTTGAAATCATTCAAGTAGTTGTCATCACTAATCTTTAGCTACCTTTAGTTCCCCCACACTTGCTATGTGTTATACTTGATGTGTTCTTGCATTTAGTCTTTGTAGAAACAACTAGGAGAAGCATTTGCTAAGAGTGCAAGAAATGCACTTTTGCTGAAAGCCTTCTGATCTGCAGTAGGCGGATCCCAACATTATAACTAGCCGGATCTGTAGGATCCGGGAAGACAGTTATCTGATACAGATCACCATACACCCAAGTTGTCCCCCCAATCACATCATGATGGCTAAACATGATTCTTTAACACTACTTAAGGCTTCCTCAAGCATAGTAGGTCTCACATTCATCCGTAGATAACTTAGGAACAAATCCAAAGTATTTGTGATTTTTCAAACTTATCAATATCCACCATTTTTCCGCTCTAACGCTCACAAATTATTCCTCATTTCTCATAACACCTAGTTTGATATTTCTATCAATTTTAGCAAATTTATTTTAGTCACTTTCAACTCTGAAAATGGCTTGAAACTAGTTTTTATTTTTTCTTTATTTTTTAAGGTCTTATCAAATTTCTCTTGAGCTATCATCTGACTTCTAGGACTAATTACCACCATTTTTCCATTTCAAATCAAATGGTATCCTTCTCAAGCACTTAGTTAGACTATCCAAAGTCCGCCTTCCTACTCAAAACCATCATTAAGCATCCTCACTCCTTATGGTTGAGCATTTAAGACATCCACCACTCAAAAGAAAGTCAAAACCTCAAAATACATAGGCACTAGACCTTACAAAAAGCATAATCATTTCATCATATCTGTCTGACAAACGGATCCCTGGTTTATAACCAGACGGATCCCTGGTGAGAGGGATCCGTGGGATCCGTGTCTACAGAAAGACCTTAATCAGCTTTTCTCTTCAAATTTTAGCCACCTTTGGTAATCTAAAGACTTTTAGTCACCATTTAATGTCCTAGAGCTAAACAATATCTTAACTAACCTTAGTGCATGCTTAATCCCTTTAGTGGTCATGAATTTATTGTCTTAATTCAAATTCATCCTTTATAAACCAAACACTCTTAAGGTTAAGCCATCACTTCCTCCTAATTCTCAAAAATCAGTAGTTAAAAGCTCATATTGTATCCTCACCATCACTATGACTAAAGCACTTAGCAACAACTCATCAACCAAAGGATCATCCAAAAGGAATGGATATATGATTCATGAGATTTCATCCACCGAATCATCTCCCGTAAGAGATAACAATGCTAGAATCCCACCTCAACAAACCCATTCAACAATTGCTAAGAAAACCGCAAGAATTAGCTCTAAACCAAACATAGCTAGCTCTAGCAAGCCGTCTAAGCCTTCATTCATAGAGCATGGACTACACTCCTTCACCAAGCCTATCTCTCACCCAAATCTCTATTCATTAGAGCATTCACCACCAAGAACCTCCCAATCACCAACTTTCTCATTAAATAGGGAACCACCTACAACACCATCAAGTCCATCATTGGAAACAAGGAACCACCAAGGACTTGATCATACGGAGGAATTTCCATTACCACCACCCTCATTTTTAGTAGAACCTCATCCTACATCTCTCAATGAAACCCCACCATCACTCATAGAGCCTCCTCAAAACATCCAATTTCCTCCGGTTCCAAATCAAGACAATAATTGCTCAAATTGTCTAATCACCCAAGGACTTGTTCAAGAAGTACGAAATGAGTTACATTTCATGTTTAATCATCTTCTTGAAAGATTGGACCAAATCAACAAGTCTACTAATCCTTAGACTCAAGCAAATTGTTGCTTCTTAAGTTTTAGTAACTTACTAGTATTAGTAGATTATGTATTACGTGGCTAAGTCATTCTCTTATTTTTAAAGATTTGTTGATTATCTCTTATGTTTTATTGAATGATAGTTTATATGCCATATTGCTTTGAGTATATGTTTGTTGTTTGTATACATATCTCACTTTGATATTAACATTGTTTGTTATATCACCATTACTGAAAATCTATCACCGCATGCACGGATCCTCGAAATTGCCTAGACGAATCCCTCAAAGGAGGGAACTGGGATCCGTGCAATGAAGACCAACTTTCTCCTAACTTGAGTCTTATTTGCGGAAATTATGCACTATATACTTGTTTTCTAACCTTTATTTTGTAGATTTTCAAAATACACATGAAGACTTTGACACCCTAAGCTGGGGAGCTTTGTGTAAAACCATACATTGCAAAACCATTTGCAATATAATCCTCATATGGATTACATTTCGTTCGCCCTTGCAAAGTTGCAATCATTAAGGGGAGCGTTATCGTCACTCACGACGAAACCATTTGCAACCATAGTTGCAATACATTAGCTTAGTAGTTTTTATTTACTTGACGCCTCACAAAGGGATGGACTCGTCAAGGGGAGTTAAGACGAGAACTCTTCCGTCACTTGCTCTCTATATTTTTTTTTACATGTTTTTCTTAAAACATTGTGTTAGTTTCTTTTCGACGCTCTTTTGTATCGAAAAAAGGGGAGAAGAGAGTAAAACTCAATTCAAACTTTTACAATTTTAGTTTTCCTTAAAATAATTTTATATTTTGTCATCAACAAAAGGGGAGATTGTTCATACAAATAAGCCGTAAAACGTTATTTATATTTTACGATCTTCTAATGTTTTGTCGATAACAAACGTAAAATCATTTTAACGAAACAAATAAAACACGTAAATGGTTTGAGCCAATAGTTTTCTAACACACTTACGTTTTCACATAAAATACTAAAACAAGTATAAGTGATTTTATGATTTAATAAATCATATGTACAACAACTAGTGTTTACATATTGGGGCAAATATATACAACTAGTATGTATTATAATGGGTAAAAACTACAACCCATGGAGCATATTCATAACCCATGGCATTGACCCATATCCATTTGACTAGATGCATTGCATCTATTAGATACATTGTATCTAATGAAATACCCATGGACCAACCCATAACCCATGACCCATGACCCATAACCAAAAAACCCATGGGCAAAAGGGAGCGTCCCACGGATCCCAGTTAATACACTCGACGGATCCCTCAAGGGAGGGATCCGGGGAATGGTAACTAGTTTTCTTCTATAAATAGTGAGTCATTTCTCCCTTTTGGGTTGCCACTCCCACACATACTTTCCCCAAGTATTGTAACTCTCTAACCACGGATCCTAAGGGATCTTTCTATGTAGTCTTTTGTTTTTGTGTGATTCTCTAGGTTCCTCTTAAAGGCGAGATCACCACTTCTTGAAGTCGAGAAAGCTCAAGTCCATGAGTTGCCATGCTTCGTCATCATCAAGACTACTGAGGTTCTCTTGTTGATACTTCTTTCTTCCTCCATAGAAGTGTTGTGTCCAAGGCATTAGTGAAGGATGCCAAAAGAGTCGAGACGCAAGCACTAGTGAAAGGTGATTAACGTCCGTGTCAAAAGCATTAGTGAAGAATGCTAAAGGAGTCAAGACGAAGGCATTAGTGAAAGGTGCCAAGTGTTCGTGTCAAGGGCATTAGTGAAAGATGCCTAGGAGTCAAATTAAGTGGCATTAGTGAAGGATGCCAAGGTCGTATAATCGATGAGGTGCATCGTTATACAAATAGTGATAGTTTGTTTCCAAGGATGTTGATATCCTTGATGGTATTGTAATAAGGAGTGGGTCTCCTTTAGGATTAGGTGTTGTGTAGTGTTGGGTAGTAGTTCCTCCATTGTAATGGAACTCGGTACTTAGCCTAGTACCGGATAAAGGGTAGGCGACATTGTGGTAGGTGTGGTTCACCTTGGTGAAAGAACTCGGTGGTTAGCCTAGTACCGGAAAAAGAGTAGGCGACGTTGTGATGGCTTCTCCGCCATAAGGAGTTGGTGTCATGTAGTGATTACGAACTCTCGAGTAGGTGATTCGGGGAGTGGAATAGGGCAAAGAAGGTGTCCTTGTAGCCGAACCACTATAAATACTCATGTCGTGGTTATGTGCTTCTTACTCTTTATCTTTCATTACACGTTTATATATCTATCTATCAACGTCCAACATACACATCGAAATAGATTGACATAAGTCGATCTAAATATTTTAAAATGAAGTTTTAATTGGTAAAACTATTCAACCCCCCCTTCTAGTTTTCCACAAAAATGATGTTGTGTTATAGTTTTGTGCTATTGGTTTAAGAAGTTATCGAGTATATGTTATAATAAGAATTGTCAATGTTCAAATGTCATGGTTTTGTCGTATATTGAAGAGTTTAATGAGAAAAAGTTATAGTCAAACGTTTCCGCGTCAAAGTTTTCAAAATCAAGTAATTTCCGGTCAAATTGGGAAACGGGGCGTAACAGTAGACACCGCAGTAACACTCTCTGCAAAGAATAATCACAAATGAATAGTTAAAAAAAAGGAGAAGACGAAGAAGAAGAAGAAGAAGAAGAAGAAGAAGAAGAAGAATTAATAAAGTATACCCGCTCCGGCCGCGATCTCCTTCTGGGACAAGGGGTGATCCTTTTTCTCTTCCCTGGCTTATCCGGTGCATCAATGGTTACCCTCTTCTTACCAGCAGCTTTGTTGGCTTTGGCAACCTCCAACTCTTGCACAACAGTGTGCTCAACAAGCTTGATAACATTCTCCGACGGCTCAACCATCTTGTTCAACATCCTCTCTCCGGACACAACCTTGAACGGGTCCGACTGGCTGATGAAAGCAAACAAATCCATCTTTGTAAAAGCCATGACAAACAATTAAGAGCTGACAACCAAGGAGAAAAAAGGTAAAAAAAACAAAGGAAACTTCCAAGCAACCCACCCGATTCATCCAGATACAAGAAGGTCGGGCAACTAGAATCATCATCCCATATGTAGCTTAACCCTATAACGCACAAAAGGGCTCCAGACATTTTTTAAAAGCGGCCCTTTTGGTGTCAAGAAGAGACAAAATCTCAAGATCCACATCCGTGTCAGAAGGATGTGGATCGCGGTCTATGGACACCTTGTCGCACTAAGAAACGGATATGGGAAAAATTGTAGACTTTATCCAGAAAAAATGGTCTTTCTACTTTTTTTATAGATCCAGGGGAGAGGTGTAACAGACGGGGACTACGCAAGATTTGGGCCCTTTCCTCTTCTCTAAAGTTAGTCAATTGTTGCTAAGGCCAACATAGTAGAATTTCCCAAATAAGGGAACGATGAGAGTACCGCCGTGGACACAACACATGATCTCAAAATGACTAACCCTTGCCGCCGCTAACACAGACAACTGGGAAATGTGAATCTGAAAGTACTCTAAAACACGAAGCAAAAACCTAGAAAGGGGTATCCTAAAGTTGAAAAGCTTGAAAAGTCGAGTGTAGACACCAATTTTCCCCTCCGGAGCATTTTTTACGGTGTCGTGGATGCCGGGTTGATGAGTGCTTATTCACTCATCATTTTAGGTCAAATCTGAGCTGCAAAACATCTAAAACACTCGAAATGCATCAAAATACCGAAAATATCTCAAAATTGTGTTTTATATGTTTCGGATGCAAAATGTTTAAAATCGATGAAAACGAACAAAGTTTGCATAATTGGCGATTTCGAGTCCCCGACTTTCAAAATTGATGTAAATAGTCCCCGAGCACGATTTTAAAAGAAAAGTCACCAAAGGTCCTTTTGAAATCATAAGTTGTCATAATTAGTCCTTTGGTGAAAAATTTCAAAAGTTTGAGAAATTACGCTTGATCCTGGATTTTTAAAATTGTCAAGTTTAGTCCTCAGGTTTCACAATTTGGCAGATTCAGTCCTTACACTATCAGAGATTGTCAATAATGGACCTTGGATTACATTTTTAGAATTACATAAATGGCCCCTGGATTTTCAGTTTTGGCAACTATGGTCCCTAAATGATAAATGGGTTTCATAATCAATCCCAAGTCCAAGTATTATCTCAGCCCATCAATAACCCACGACCCAATATTAATCAACCCAATCCCAGCTTTTTCCAAACTCAACCCGACCCACATCCCCTTTACCCTCTCCTCTTTTCCCTCCCAAAACACCCTGCTTTCTCTTCAACCCAGAACCCTAACACCTAATTCTCTTTCTCTGCTTCCCAAAACACTCAACCCACCTTCAACCCTTTACCCAGGTAATCCCAACTCCCAAACCCACTTATCTCTTTCAACCCTCCTCCCAATGTCCACCTCAAAGAATCCATGTCAAAAGGCTTGATGGATGGCTAAGATTCGTGCTCACTTGTACCTACTTATTGAATGGCCGATCAACTCAAAAGAAGCACAAGGATGGAACTTTGGTCGTTGACACTCACGTAAGAAACACAAGACAAGATGTGAAGACCCGTAAGAGTAGTATAAATAGATATGCTTTGTAGCCAAGTATGGCGAGGGTTTTAGTTTTAAAATAGTTTTGGTTTTAATTCAAGATTGTAATTCATCTTTTAGTTAATGAAAAGATTTTTTATCGCCTTACTTTTTGCTTATTTAGCAAATAAGCACTTTTGTGCTTATTAGCTCATTGTTCTTTAATTTTCTGTCATAAGCTATTAAGTAAGTTTTATAAAGAAAATCCAAGTTTAGTTTTTTTTTAAATCAGTTTTATACCCTGAATAGGGGTGTTTGGTTTTGGCTCAAGCTTGGGTCAAAAACCCATTTTTACCCACTTTGACTCTCAAAGTCAAAGTGTTTTAAGGTTTAAGTAAGTTGGCAAAAGTTGTTTTACTTATATCACAAAAGGTTGCAAGTATTGGTTTTATAAAATAAAAAAAAAGGTTTCTTGTCTCACTGTCTTGCAAACAAAACAGCAGCTTAGCTGCTGTTTGCAGTTCATTTTATAGCTTATTTCTTGTCAAAAAAGTTTCAAAAAAATATTTTTCTTGCATCCTCACATACCCACCTTAGTATGTCTCTAGTTTGTTTGCCCTTAGATTAGCTTCAGCTTAGCTCAAATTGCATCTCTAAATCTGCAAAAACCCATATCAGTTATTGTGACAAGAGTCCACTCATTTGTTTTTTGTCGTCCCAACACAAAGAATGCTCCACTTATTTCGTGCTTATTAGTGGATCCCAAGTAGCTTTTTAAGGTCTCTCTATCCTTAGTTGCATGTTTAAGTCCCTTTAGGATTAGGATTAGAGTTGGTAGCTTATTTATAAGCTCAAAAATTTTATTGGATCTGTTTGGATCGTGCATCTGACTATTTGCGTTTCAACTTGTAGCTTATTTAGGTAATCCTTTAGCTTATTTAGGTTTATTTTAGAGCTTATTAGGTACCTTAGGTGAGATTAGCTTTTTCCAGCTTATTTGAGCTTTTGAGACTAGCTTATTACCCTTTTAGTTTAAGATTGTTTTTAGTTTAGCTTATATTCAAAAACTGCTCATGCTCTTTTTTTGTGCTTATCTGCTTACCCCATTAGCTTCTTAGTTTTTTATAGCTTATTAAACTTAGTACTAATTAGCTTGATCCCATTTTTCAAGTGCTTATTCACTATTTTCTATTGTTTGCTTAAAATCTGTTAAGACAAGTGGCCCATTTTTTCTTAACTGTTGAAAATAAGCAGTTGTAAAACTGCTTATTCCAAGGTTTTGTAAAAAGTGTTTTCACAAAAAGTATTTGATTTTGTCTTATAATTAAGTTGCAAAAAGAAAAATTAAAAAATAAATAAATAAATAAATAATTTTTGCAAAAAAAGGTTCCACAGGATTCGAACCTGGGACCTTTTGCTCAAACACCCAACACACACACCAAGCACCAACCGCCTAGGGTCTTTATTCGGTTTAATCATGCACTATTAATCTCTTAACTACACAAAATGCTTTAAGCTTACTAGCTTATTTAATGCTTATGCTTATTTCATAAAGTAGTACCACACTTTTTATTTTTCTTAAAACCAAGATTGTCCAAAGTATTTTCTCGTGGAAATTTGATTTTTCCAAAATAGTTTAGTATTTTTATAATTAAATTAGATTAAATTAGTTTTTAATTCATAATAAATAATTTAAAAGTCGAAAAAATACCCGGCTTTTTCCTAAAATCATTTTTGGTCATTTAGAACGTAGAAAAATTGATTTCACACCCGTAGCCCTTAAATTGCAAAAATTTTACGTTTATGGCTCGGGTTGTTTCCCGGTTTTTACGTTTTTGCACCCTAGGATGTAGTTTAACATCGTTTCATTGTTCTTTAGGCTTAGTTGTAGTTTATTTAGTGTCTACACTGTTTTAATTGCTTTGTTTACTCTTCCGTGCTTTAATTTGTAGAATAACGAAATCAATTCCAAAAATTCGCTTAACCAATTCAAGTCCTTATCACGAAACTAAACGATTCCGTCAATTTCACACCTCGTTGGGACACGACCCGGGGAAATCACTTCCCGGTATCACTTTTATCACATTCGTGAGCTTTGGCACGTTAACCCTTTTCCTAAAAGGTTGATTTGTCGAATTTCACGGTTATTTTGATATTCGTTGATATTGTGTTTGTTTTCACCACTCACTTCACAACGAATCAAATTTTGGCGCCGCTGCCGGGGAGGTGTGTTGCGACTATATCATGATTTTTGCGATTAGTGACTTGAAGAACCTTCCTCGTGAAGTTACCGTTTTTGAAAAATACAAAAAATACTCTTCTCATTCCTCTTATCCGTATGATTCTATTTCTCTTACCCTCTCGCACTGCTTGATTCTACTCTTCTTTAACCTCAAAACCGTTTAATTCTATCTCTTTAACCTCTATATGTTTAATTCTTATGTCGACAATCATCAACATCATCGTCACAAGTGTGTGTGTGAGCGTGTGGAAGGCCTAGTTCAAGCGAATTTTGCAATTTGTGCGAATTATCCATAAAAAATTCTTTTCAAAGTTGTTTTGACCACCCGCCACAACCCGAAATACGTTATAATGTTGACAAACCCGTTCAAATGTCGGAGCTACCTCAAGCACTCACTGAGGGTTACGAGGACACTTTCTTTGAAGTTAGAGCCCGTAATCTAATCGAACAAATTCAAGTCGATGAAAAAAGGTCGAGAATTAGAATTGATTACGATGAACCCGTTCAAACACCGGAGACCATAACGAAGTGGTGGAACTTGCTAGCTCTAAGAGCACACCACTTGTCCCAACTCCGAATCTTCGAACGCTTTTACCGATGATTTCTTTAGGGCCGTAAATGACATGATTCAAAACTTAATTGAACTTCGTCATGATTCAACTTCGGAAATACCGCTTCCTTCCTTATGTGATGTTGTTGAACCCTCGATTCCTATTCCCGAGCCCGAAATATCTTCGTTTGATCAAAGTTATTGCTACGGTTGTGGAGACTTGTTACCGAAGGTTTTCGTTGTTACAAATGTATGTGCGAGTGGTGTGGAAACTATCTTGTCAATGGATGTTGTTCGATTTGCGCGAGAATTCATTTGCTTATGATTCTAACCCGAATCTTTCGCTTATCCTCAAAACAATTTCAATTACCCTCCACAAAATTCATACGAACGAATCAGATTTTCATCATTTCAATGATCAAACGTCATTTCAAAATTTCTCTCCCCAATACCCTCATTGTGCTAAGTGTGGGGGTCCTCATGATGATTATCAATGTCAATCGTGGACTTCTAAAATTGACAACATCCAACCCCCACAGTTTCCCGTCATTGATCAATTTCCTCTTATAATTCTTGAAGAACTTTCCGAGGAACAAGCTGCTCGCAACGAAAGATTACTAGCCGATGAGCGAGCAGCTCAAAAGCTTCTCCTCTTTAACGAAGCTTGCCGTCTCGATGACGAGGATGAGGAGGATTGGGAGATGATAAAGGACAAGGTGCATACCTCAAGCCCACAAAGTACCGCACATGTCCACTCTCCGACCTTATCTACCGTAGAACCTTCGGATAACCTTTTAATGGGGGACGAAAATCTTAGCACTATTCTGGAAACGGAACCGTCTTGTGTTGAGAACCTTGTCCCAACCCCAAGTGAGTCCGAGGTTATCTTCGGTAATATGTTTGATGAGCCTCTTGATGATGATTCTTCTCCTCCTCTTGACATCCCAAACGATCATGTCGAGATGTTCTCCGATTCGACAACGATTGTACTTGCTTGACGATTCTTTATCTTATGGGGACATCGATTATGTCGAGGAGTTACCTTCTGAGCTAGTTAGCTTAGAGGAGGTGAGAGATTCTGATGATCTGGAAATTGAGGATGAGATACTTCGTGAAAAATTGTTCAATGTAAATCTCCTCGTTTCTAAGATCGAATCATTTTGTGCTAAACCAGCTTCAACTCCTATCCCCATTGAGGATAGTGACTCTATCTTGGAAAAGCCCGAACCATTTTCTGAGCTTGAGGCTTTTTCCAATGATTCTCTTCCGGAATTTGATGTATTCCGCTTTGATGACGATCATACTGAAAAGGAGAGTAGTGGCATTCCCACTTTTCATCTTTCTCTTCCTGAGTATGAGTCGTCCACATTTGAGTTGCTTCCTCCTTCCGAAAGGAGTAGACTTCTCCATGAGGAGTTCGCCGGTGAACTCGCTCGCATCGATCCTCTTCCTCCGGGAATTGAGGATGAGCTTTTTGAGCAAAATGCTCTACACCCTCTTTCATCCATGAGTAACTCATCTACCCTTGAGGATTTTACCGTGGTTGATACTTGCACTTCATTCCTCTCCGAGGATAAAGTTTTCAAACCCGGTATCTTACCTTTCAAGGGAGTTCACTCTCGGATATTTCTTAGGTCCAACACGGATGTTGTGACTTCTCTTGCGGTGGAAAAGATCTTTGAACATTCCGTAAATGTTCCTCAATCTAATCTTTTGTCCACCCATCCCAACCGTTGTCAACTCATTGTCACTTTGCCTTCTCCCCCTATTTTTTCTCCGTGTCTTAACTCTTACGAGAGTGAAGATACCATATTTGACCCCGGCATTTCTTCTTCTCTTGAGCCGGGAATATATCTCATCGGTGTGGAACTTTCACGTGCTTCAAATGTTTGTCCAAACTATTTGAATGAAAGTCCGATGGAGATTTTCTCTTCCACTTGCTTCCCCATGGACCAATGAATGCGGGATCGAGTCAAGCTAGCGACTCGGGAATCAAAAACAAGAGCACACTATATGGGTTTCACCGTATTTCGACTTCTTTCTCCTTTCTACCACCCTAGTGTGGGGAGTTTCCGTTGTATATAAGTTTTCTAAAAAAAAAAAAAAAAAAAAAAATTCAAATAATGGCCGTAGTATTTCCCTTTCATCGTTCTCGCCGCATAACCGCGGTACTTTGAATATTGAGGGCAATATTCATTTCTAGTGTGGGGAATTTCGCGAATTTTATCTTATGTTTTACCACCCAATTCCCCATTTTGGCCAAAATTTTTTTTTGGAGTAAGTGTTTTGCACTTACTCGATTACTGATTATCGATCCGCCATGTCTAATAAATAAAAGGATTGGCTAATCCAGAGCAAACGGCTCTTGGTAAAGATATTTCAAACCGTTGACGGCTTGCAATTTGCCCAAAATTGTATGGTGTTCACCACCATATCTTTAATTAGTGAAGAGTTGGCTAGCCCAAATTTATGGCTTGTGGTAAAGGCGGTTGGAAAACCATAATTGGTAATCACTCACCAAAGATAATATTGATAATTTATCTAAGAGTTGGCTAGTCCGTAGCAAACGGCTCGTAAAGACAAATCAAAACCGTTGAAAGTCGGTGATTTGCTCAAAATCATATGGTTATCGCTGTACCATAGTTCTTTCTTGAATCGAAACATTTGGCTACTCCAAGTAATGGCTTTTGGTAAAGAGATTCAAATCCATTAAGTTTTCTCAAAAGATTGCTAGGGACTAGCAATGTTTTAGTGGGGATTTGATGAGTGCTTATTCACTCATCATTTTAGGTCAATCAAATGCAAAACATCTAAAACACTCAAATGCATCAAAATACCGAAAATATCTCAAAATTGTGTTTTATATGTTTCGGATGCAAAATGTTTAAAATCGATGAAAACGAACAAAGTTTGCATAATTGGCGCTTCACCCCCGACTTTCAAAATTGATGAAATAGTCCCCGAGCACGATTTTAAAAGAAAAGTCACCAAAGGTCCTTTTGAAATCATAAGTTGTCATAATTAGTCCTTTGGTGAAAATTTCAAAAGTTTGAGAAATTACAGCTTTGATCCTGGATTTTTAAAATTGTCAAGTTTAGTCCTCAGGTTTCACAATTTGCCAGATTCAGTCCTTACACTATCAGAGATTGTCAATAATGGACCTTGGATTACATTTTTAGAATTACATAAATGGCCCCTGGATTTTCAGTTTTGGCAACTATGGTCCCTAAATGATAAATGGGTTTCATAATCAATCCCAAGTCCAAGTATTATCTCACCATCAATAACCCACGACCCAATATTAATCAACCCAATCCACTTTTTCCAAACTCAACCCGACCCACATCCCTTTACCTCTCCTTTTCCTCCCAAAACACCCCGCTTTCTTCAACCCAACCCTAACACCTAATTCTCTTTCTCTTCCCAAAACACTCAACCCACCTTCAACCCTTTACCTGTAATCCCAACTCCCAAACCCACTTATCTCTTTCAACCCTCCTCCCAATGTCCACCTCAGCAATCCATGTCAAAAAGGCTTCAGTGGATGGCTAAGATTCGTGCTCACTTGTACCTACTTATTGAATGGCTAGGATCAACTCAAAAAAAGCACAAGGATGGAACTTTGGCTGTTGACACTCACAGAAGAAACACAAGACAAGATGTGAAGACCCAGAAGAGTAGTATAAATAGATATGCTTTGTAGCCAAGTATGGCAGTAGGTTTTAGTTTTAAAATAGTTTTTGGTTTTAATTCAGTATTGTAATTCATCTTTTTAGTTAATGAAAAAGTTTTTTTTTACTGTCTTACCTTTTGCTTATTTAGCAAATAAGCACTTTTGTGCTTATTAGCTCATTGTTCTTTAATTTTCTGTCATAAGCTATTAAGTAAGTTTTATAAAGAAAATCCAAGTTTAGTTTTTTTTAAAATCAGTTTTATACCCCGAACAGGGGTGTTTGGTTTTGGCTCAAGCTTGGGTCAAAACCCATTTTACCCACTTTGACTCTCAAAGTCAAAGTGTTTTAAGGTTTAAGTAAGTTGGCAAAAGTTGTTTTACTTATATCACAAAAGGTTGCAAGTATTGGTTTTATAAAAAAAAAAAAAAGTTTCTTGTCTCACTGTCTTGCAAACAAAACAAAGAATTTTAGTCATTGTCATAGCTCATTTTATAGCTTATTTCTTGTCAAAAAAGTTTCCAAAAAATATTTTTCTTGCATCCTCACATACCCACCTTAGTATGTCTCTAGTTTGTTTGCCCTTAGATTAGCTTCAGCTTAGCTCAAATTGCATCTCTAAATCTGCAAAAACCCATATCAGTTATTGTGACAGTAGCCCACTTGGCTGTTTTGCTGTCCCAACACAGCAACTGTTCCAGCTTATTTCGTGCTTATTAGTGGATCCCAAGTAGCTTTTTAAGGTCTCCTCTATCCTTAGTTGCATGTTTAAGTCCCCTTTTAGGATTAGGATTAGAGTTGGTAGCTTATTTATAAGCTCAAAACAGTCCCCTATTGGACTGTTTGGACTGCATACAGCAGCCTATTTGCAGCCCAACTTGTAGCTTATTTAGGTAATCCCTTTAGCTTATTTAGGTTTATTTTAGAGCTTATTAGGTACCTTAGGTGAGATTAGCTTTTTCCATTTTATTTGAGCTTTTGAGACTAGCTTATTACCCCTTTTAGTTTAAGATTGCTTTTAGTTTAGCTTATATTCAAAACCGCTCATGCTCTTTTTTGTGCTTATCTGCTTACCCCATTAGCTTCTTAGTTTTTTATAGCTTATTAAACTTAGTACTAATTAGCTTGCTCCCATTTTTCAAGTGCTTATTCACTATTTTCTATTGTTTGCTTAAAATCTGTTAAGACAAGTGGCCCATTTTTTCTTAACTGTTGAAAATAAGCAGTTGTAAAACTGCTTATTCCAAGGTTTTGTAAAAAGTGTTTTCACAAAAAGTATTTGATTTTGTCTTATAATTAAGTTGCAAAAAGAAAAATTAAAAAATAAATAAATAAATAATTTTTGCAAAAAAAGGTTCCACAGGATTCGAACCTGGGATTGCTCAAACACCCAACACACACACCAAGCACCAACTGCCCTAGGGTCTTTATTCGGTTTAATCATGCACTATTAATCTCTTAACTACACAAAACAGTTTTAAGCTTACTAGCTTATTTAGCTGTTTAAGTGCTTATTTCATAAAGTAGTACCACACTTTTTTATTTTTCTTAAAACCAGTATTGTCCAAAGTATTTTCTGTGGAAATTTCAGATTTTTCCAAAATAGTTTAGTATTTTTTATAATTAAATTAGATTAAATTAGTTTTTAATTCATAATAAATAATTTAAAAGTCGAAAAAATACCCGGCTTTTTCCTAAAATCATTTTTGGTCATTTAGAACGTAGAAAAATTGATTTCACACCCGTAGCCCTTAAATTGCAAAATTTTTACGTTTATGGCTCGGGTTGTTTCCCGGTTTTTACGTTTTTACGTTTTTGCACCCTAGGATGTAGTTTAACATCGTTTTATTGTTCCTTAGGCTTAGTTGTAGTTTATTTAGTGTCTACACTGTTTTAATTGCTTTGTTTACTCTTCCGTGCTTTAATTTGTAGAATAACGAAATCAATTCCAAAAATTCGCTTAACCAATTCAAGTCCTTATCACGAAACTCAACGATTCCGTCAATTTCACACCTCGTTGGGACACGACCCAGGGAAATCACTTCCCGGTATCACTTTTATCACATTCGTGAGCTTTGGCACGTTAACCCTTTTCCTAAAAGGTTGATTTGTCGAATTTCACGGTTATTTTGATATTCGTTGATATTGTGTTTGTTTTCACCACTCAACGCCTTTCCTCTTCTCTAATGTTAGTCAATTGTTGCTAAGGCCAACATAGTAGAATTTCCCAAATAAGGGAACGATGGGAGTACCACGTGGACACAACACATGATCTCAAATGACTAACCCTTGCCGCTAACACGCATAACCGAAATGTGAATCAGTACTCTAAAACACGAAGCAAAACCTAGAAAGGGGTATCCTAAAGTTGAAAAGCTTGAAAAGTCGAGTGTAGACACCAATTTTCCCTCCGAGCATTTTTACGGTGTCGTGGATGCCGGGTAATTCCGGTTGCAGGTGGGCCAGAATTTTGTATTTCCTACAGAAGTCATCTAGGTCCTCTTGGGAAAGACGAGAAGTCACGGTGTCTATAGTACCTGGTGCCATTTACAATTGCAAAATAAGGACTGCGAAGGAAGGAACCTAACCTGCAAATCTAAAGCCGGAAAGACAAGAAGAAGACGAACTGAAGATGTCGGGAAAAATTTCTAGAGAGTTGTAAAAGTTAAATAGTGCGTGTAAAAAAACATCACAGTGTGTACCATCTTGGTATTTATAGCCACACGCATACGCCTCATCAACAGCATCGAATGGCTAAAAAGCTGCCACGTCCCTGGACACTTATTGAACGACCATGGTCTAATCAAGACGAACGGTCGCGATGGTAACAGTAGACGAACGGTCAGCCTTCAAAACGTCACATTAGTCAGTAAATACGCGGTTAAAAACGTTTCCTGAGTGCCGATGACAGGCTGTCACGTGCAATGCAAGCATTTAGTGGAAAGTCTAGTCAGTAGGATAGGACACGCAGATATCTGAACCGCGGAAAATGAAACCACGGAAGCGGTACCTCAAGTCTAGCATACTTGTTCCTAAGCCAACAAACATACTAGACTGGGTGGAATTGATCACGTATAGTATCCTCGGATCCAACATATTGGGCCAGGTACACCCAAAGATAAATAGCCCCGATCCAGGGACAATCCAGACCACACTAGGCACCAGGCTCGGCAAGCTGGGCCGGACAAGAATACCTTACCATAACAAACCACGCCTCAGCATCCCTGTCGCGGAAGAACTTGTTAATACAAATAAACCATAAAAACGTTTATTTATATTTTACGATCTTCTAATGTTTTGTCGATAACAAACGTAAAATCATTTTAACAAATCAAATAAAATACGTAAAAGATTTGAGCCAATAGTTTACTAACACACTTATACTAAACATATTAAAACCATATCAAAACATGTTTAGTAAATAAGTTATATAAAACCAAAGACATTTTTATATTAACACTAAACAAGTAATATTGTTTACATCTTATAGAAATGCATATGTATAACAACTAGTGTTTACATCATATAGAAATGTACATATACTTTGTATATATTGTAATAGGTCAAGTAATGGGTAAAAACCAAAGTCCATGACCCATGATCCATTGACTAGGTACAATGAATGTTGTTGGGTAAAAACCAAAGTCCATAACCCATACCCATGGAGCATGATCCATAACCCATGACCCATTGCATGACATCATGCATGAAGTCATGTTGGGTAGTTTTTATGATCCATGACCCAAATTCCATGACCCATGACCCAAGATCCATAACCCAATGTCTAGATACATTGCATCTTGTTAGGTATCCATAATCCATTACCCATAACCCATAAACCGGTTTGCAACCCGAAATCCGGACTAGATCGACCCAAAGACTGGATCCCTGTTTAGACTAGCCGGATCCTCCGGGAGGGATCCGTGGGAACCGTGGGTACTGAGAAAATTTTGTCTATAAATAGTGAGCCATTTCTCTCTTGCTAATCACCACTTTTTACACATACTCTCTCTCAGTATTGTAACATCTCTAACCTCTTATCCAAAGGATCATTCTATGTAGTTTTATGTTTGTGTGATTCTCTAGGTTCGTATTAAAGGCGAGATCGCCACCTCTTGAAGACATGCAACCTCAAGGTCATGAGTTGCTAAGCTTCGTCATCATCAAGACCACTGAAGTGTATCTTGTTGACAGTTCTTTCCTCCTCCATAGAAGTGTTGTGTTGAAGGCATTAGTGAAAGGTGTCAAGGGTCGATCGAAGGCATTAGTGAAAGGTGCCAGGGTGTACATTCGATATGGTGCATCGATGTACAAGATAGATAGTTTGGGTTAAAGTATATTGATATCCTTCTAGTGTTGTAATAAGGAGTGTAACTCCTTTGGGGTAGTTGTGTTGTGGTGTAGTGGTGGGTAATAGTTCCTCCTTTGTAATGGAACTCGGTATCTAGCCTTGTACCGGATAAAGAGTAGGCGAAGTTGTGAACGCTTACCCGCCACATTAAGGAGCTTGTGTTGTGTAGTGCTTACGAACTCTTGAGTGGGGTACTCGAGAAATGGAGTAGGGCAGGGAAGGTGTCCTTGTAGCCGAACCACTATAAATACTCGTGTCGTGGTTTTGTGTTTCTTTACTCTTTATCTTTGCATTACTTACTCATATGCTTATCTATCATTATCCAACACACATATTAAATAGATTGACATAAGTCGATCTAAATAGTTTAATACGAAGTTTTAATCGGTAAAACTATACAACCCCCCCTTCTAGTTTTCCACAGAACTCTACGTCCTGAGCGAAACCAGGGATCGGGCCACAGATTAAACCAAAAGAGTAAAGAATATTGCTGGCTATCACATAACTGACCTAGGCAAACTTCAAATAGGGAAAGACCGCAGTTCCATCCCAAAAGCATCACTATCAGAGGCAAACGAACAAGAACAAGGTTTGACCTTTGGAGTTTGCCACCCAAAAATGTCGCCATCACGACACGTGATCCCAGGAATCCGACAAGAAAGTCCATGGTATAAATAGAGGGCATTTGACACTCTCAACGGTATCATCATCACTCTCTCACAATACACACTTTCTCTCTCTAAACTTAAACTTACTCTCACACAGGAGGTTGACCGTGGAACCTCCCTTCCTCGTTGAGACTAACGTTGTTGTTTTTTGATAAGGATTTAAAAGGTACACTTTTGAGGGGTCATTTAAGCCCTTAATCGACCACTTTTATATCTCATTCTCGCTTAATTTCATTCCTTTTCACTTTTTAGGTCTCTTGAAGGCAAAATGTCGGAATGACACTTATTTGACGAAAAGGCATGAATATGTGAAGAAAATGGCTAAAGTCAAGATCAAGACACTCAAGTTGTTTGGAAGTGCACCGACGGCGTCACAAATAAAGGCGATGCCGTCCTCTAATTGTGACGGCTCGTAGTGAAATTGTTATTTTGTACCGACGTCCAGCTTTAAAGAGTAGGCGTCACAACTCGCATTTACCTAGATCCGGTTCGAAGACGCCAAAAGATGAAGCGATGGCGTCACAACCACAACGTGACGCCGTCACAAAGTTGACTTGGCCAAGACGAAACCCTAATGGCGGCGATCCGACGGCGTCACAATTAAATAGTGACGTTGTCACAGTTGTAACTCAATATATAGAATTCGAATTTTCAGACTTTTGAGAGAGGTAGAATTGTGGAGTAAAACCCTAAAACGATTTTGGTTTGTCTTGGGCAGTATCTTAGGGTTCTCATACGCTATTTTACAACAAGATAAGTAATCTACCTCATTGATTTCATTATGTCTTCGATTGTATGTGTGTATGCTTGCATGTTTACCATGTCCGGCTAATTTACTTGTGTGTTTGCTTAGATCTATGAAACCTAGTTATTGAATATTGATTGGTTGTCTCTTATCTTAATTGTAATTGGCTTAGGATTGTAATAGGCCATCGTTGTGTTTTTAATACTTGAGTAATCTTTGTGAACATTAGTTTATAATCGCCTAGAGTTATTGTAGGCTAAAAATTCAAAGATAACCTTAGAGTTAGTTTATGAATCCTAGAGATTTTGTGGGCAATAACCTTAAGGTATCCTCAAAGAGTTAGGGAAAAAAGCATACCCTACGACCTTAGAAGACACAACGCGTTAAGAATAAGGACGTGACAATTCAACCATTAATAAAACATAACTAGGGAGTAATAGTATCTAGGCAGACACATTTTTAATCATCATACGAGCACGCATCAATTAAACATAGACCACCCTTTAGCTTAGTTAATTAGATAATTAGATAGTAGAGTAATCGGTAGAAGTACCACCCCCCAAATCCAATACCCCGAGATCATACTTTCAATTTTCTAAAAAATATAAAAAAGATAAAAAAAAATAATCTTCCTCAACCCCAACCTTAGCGTAGTAATTTCTCACTAGCATCCCTATTCCCCTAGAGAACGATATCAATCCCGAGGCTTACCCCTAATACTACACTACAACGATTAGGTTCACTGCCTAGGTGGTTGAAAACCTTGCTCAAAGAAAAGGAAGTTTCCTTTGACCCGAACGCGTTGTCAGCGTATCAAGTTTTGGCCTTCGCCGGGGAATAGAATAGCTAGTTAGATTTCCACCTCGCTTAGGTTCCTTGCTTGATTCCTATCAAGTAATATTTTATTCTCATTTTTAGCTTCCTCATAGTCTATCCCCCTTCTTCGTAACTTTGTTAGTAACCCCATCACTTTTCATCATGGAAGGTGATAACCCACCAAACAACAACTCCGAGCTCGTATTGTTAGTGAAATCAGAGAGCTTAAGAAATTGAATAGGATAATTGAAAGTGCACTTGAGGAAGCCCTTAAGGAATCTACTAGTACTTTAGATAGTAATTCAACCTCAAGTGATTCGGATGATGAGTTAGAAGAAGGAGATTATAAGGTATTAGAAGTTATGGAAGGTAGTAAGGAGGAGGAACTTAGGGAGTATTTCAATTCATACCTTAATGGGAAGGAAACCGCCTATCACTATAACTTTGTTAACTTCCCCCGACCACCTTTCGAGCCTTGCATAAAAAGTGGTGACCCTAAAAACATTAATATACCGTGCATGATCAGATACTTATATAGGGATCACACTTACGTTGACTATAAGGCACCCATGAACATAATGTCTAGGCTCTACTACAATTGGATCATGAGCGAGAAGTTAGGACCTATGTGGGACCCCTTTCACCCTAGGAAAGTGAGTAACTATGTTGGGAGGGTCAAAGGATTGCATGTCTTCGTAGGTAACTTCACATATAGGTTTTTAGGAGATGTGATACTTGGGAGACCATTTATTGAGGAATCTAAGATGGTTTATGATCAAGAGGAAGGAATAGCCAAGTTCTCAAACGGGACCGAATGTGTTAAGTATATAATGCCCTACAAAAATAAGAAGTTTGAGGGTATTGACGATCTAGATGTAGACAACATTCCGGCCTTTGAAGTAGATTGGGAGAACAAGGTTTACTACACCGCTTGTCTAGAGTTAGGCCCTGAGTATATTCGTGATGAGAGAAGAGTTAAGGAAATCGAATGGGCTTCTAAAATAAAAGGAACGTAGGGGCACAACTTCGAGTCTAGCTACAAGACTCATAAATAAAGAAAAGCGCTTCATGGGAGGCAACCCATGCTTAATTGTTTGCTTGTTTGTGTGTCATATATCTTTTCATTGATTGTTTATTCTCATGTTTGAATTTGTGAAAATGCTTTATTTTGTTTTTAACCTCGTCTTAATTACATATAAAGGTATTTTACAAAAAGGATAAGTATAGGGAAGATTACACACGTTCTCAAAAGAACGTGAACATGAGAATTAAAATTATTGAAAAGATGTATATGTGTGTTTGTTAGAGTCAAATGCTTGTATCGAGTCATAATGGATGTTTTGCGTGAATTTTTCCAGATTTTAAAGATGTAATTTTTCCGGAAAAATGCAAAGACCAGTTCTGTCGGGATAACTGACGGCGTCGAGATTGCAACGTAACGGTGTCGGGAGGAGCAGAAAACGACTTATCTTATTTTCTCGTTTCTCGTGCTACTTATAAATTTTTGGAATTTCTCAGGTCTTACTTTTCCAGAAAACCTGTAAACATCCATTCCACAAGCATTATATCCTAGTATAGTAGAGTCATATATAGTTTTACCGTTGATTTTACGCGAAGGTTTCGTCTGTTTTCTTAAGTGTGCAGGTTTTATTTATCAAGAAGAAGATACATAAGATTGGATGGAGCTTTTCACGCATATATTCTTCTTGAAGAAGAATTTAACCACTACTTCACACGGATCCTACCGAGCTAATCAGGGGAGTATTAGTTTCTTTCGCTTTTAATTACCTTCCATTATCATAACTTTGATACTTTCGGGGAACATTGGGGACAATGTTCGGTTTAAGTGTAGGGGAGAATAAAACGGAACTTTGAAACTATGCTTATCCTTGATCATTTGTCTTGTCCAATTTCATTTGTGTAATAAACCATGAGAAATATCGGTTAGGGTAATTTTGGCACCAAATTTAAAATTTTCATGACATGTAGGAGTGGGCCATTAGTCTTAATAAAACGCCTCATGGATAGGAAGTTATATGACTAGCACAAAACCCTTTACCACTCAAATTCCACCCCAAAATGCGAGGTTCGCCTCAGATTTGTAGGAATTAAAGCATTCATCTTTAATGCTTCGAGAGTGTACCGTAGTATAATAGATTCTAGAACTTGGTTTGTGATACATCCCGAGATCGTTAGTGAGACTACACTTGTGTAGTTAGGAATAACTAAATGATAAGAGGCATTAGGATAACCCTTGTTTGATACCGTATTATAATTACTTCTTCCACATCGGTTGAGTAATTCCCCACACCTTTGCGTTGTACTCATCTTTAGTACACGATACCCCTAGTTAACCCCTCGAGCCTATCCTTTTCGCGGTTCTCGTGATGTTTCGGTTTTCCGAATATCAATGAAGAGCATTGTTTACAATCCACCCCAAATGTACACCCAAATCGCTTTAGCCTACCTTGTATGCACTCACTTTTAGTGCATTATTGTTATCATATTAAACCCTTAGTTCAATTATCTAGTTACTTGTATAAGGTACTAAGTCGAGTCATATCCTTAGTATACAGTTTTGGGATGATTGGGACTTATGGGAAAAGTTAAATTTTATGAAGTGACGGGAAAGAACGTTAAATTCAAATTCCCTTTATTTACGTAATAATGTACTCCAAGTGTTTTGATCTTTTCAATTCGGGTCAAATTAGTGTTAGAGTAATAAAACTCAAGTGTAGGGACGTGCCTATAAATCTCTTATATTTTGATGTTATCATAGAGGATGGTAGAGTAAAAGTGTATGAAATAAAATAAAAATTAAAAAATAAAAAATAAATCGAAAAAAAATAGTGTTGAAAAAAAATGAAAAAAAACACATACGGGCTACCATCCTACATCAATCTTTATATTTATGTTTGTTTGTTTCAAATTATCTAGAGTTTAGAGTGTCGAGGCTTGGCTTAGCAACGCCATTCTTCTCATGCTTGTAACATAAAAAAAATTGACTTGCCACCACTAAATCGCCTATCAAACCAAACCCTTTGTTTTCCCTACCGTAAGCCTAACGTTACAACCCTTTAAAATACCTCTTAGATAGTCTTTTCCTAGGTGCTTACGCCAAAGCGATGGAGGTTTGATCTAGTCTCAAGCCTATGGTAATCTATGTACTAGGACCGGTTAATGAGTGTTTATCTTCCATTTCCAATTTGATATATTTCATATACACCCGAGAGATGAAAGTATCCAAACACCACTTGTCAGGTGCTAATATGTAATTTCCGTGCTTGTTATGACTTTTGCGGGGCTTATACTTGTTGTGAATTGTTCTAAACCAATGCTTCATGCCACCTAACTAATAAATTAATTGGCCAAAAGCATATTTGGTTGAGGACAAGCAAATACCAAGTGTAGGGATATTTGATAAGGATTTAAAATGTACACTTTTGAGGGGTCATTTAAGCCCTTAATCGACCACTTTTATATCCGTTACTGCTTAATTTCGTTCCTTTTCACTTTTAGGTCTCTTGAAGGCAAAATGTGGAATGACACTTATTTTGACGAAAAGGCGTGAATATGTGAAGAAAATGGCTAAAGTCAAGATCAAGACACTCAAGTCAGCTGGAAGTGCACCGACGGCGTCACGAATAAAGGCGACGCCGTCCTCTAATTGCGACGGCTTAAGAGTGAAATTGTTATTTTGTACCGACGCGCCAGTTTTAAAGAGTAGGCGTCACAACTCGACGGCCTAGATCCGCATTCGACGACGCCAAAGATGAAGTCGACGGCGTCACAACCACAACGTGACGCCACAAAGTTGACTTGCCAAGACAAAACCCTAATGGCGGCGATCCGACGGCGTCACAATTAAAGAGTGACGTCGTCGCAGTTGTAACTCTATATATAGAATTCGAATTTTCAGATTTTTGAGAGAGGTAGAATTGTAGAGTAAAACCCTAAAACGATTTTGGTTTGTCTTGGGCAGTATCTTAGGGTTCTCATACGCTATTTTACAACAAGATAAGTAATCTACCTCATTGATTTCATTATGTCTTCGATTGTATATGTGTATGCTTGCATGTTTACCATGTCCGGCTAATTTACTTGTGTGTTTGCTTAGATCTATGAAACCTAGTTATTGAATATTGATTGGTTGTCTCTTATCTTAATTGTAATTGGCTTAGGATTGCAATAGGCCATCATTGTGTTTTTAATGCTTGAGTAATCTTTGTGAACATTAGTTTATAATCGCCTAGAGTTATTGTAGGCTAAAAATCCAAAGATAACCTTAGAGTTAGTTTATGAATCCTAGAGATTTTGTAGGCAATAACCTTAAGGTATCCTCAAAGAGTTAGGGAAAAAAGCATACCCTACGACATTAGAAGACACAACGCGTTAAGAATAAGGACGTGATAATTCAACCATCAATAAAAGATAACTAGGGAGTAATAGTATCTAGGTAGACACATTTTTAATCATCATACGAGCACACATCAATTAGACATAGACTACCCCTTAGCTTAGTTAATTAGATAGTAGAGTAATCGGTAGAAGTACCACCCCCCAAATCCAATACCCCGAGATCGTACTTTCAGTTTTCTAAAAAATATAAAAAAGATAAAAAAAAAATAATCTTCCTCAACCCCAACCTTAGCGTAGTAATTTCTCACTAGCATTCTTATTTTCCTAGAGAATGATATCAATCCCGAGGCTTACCCTAATACTACACTACAACGATTAGGTTCACTGCCTAGGTGGTTGAAAAACTTGCTCGAAGAAAAGAAAGTTTCCTTTGACACCGAACGCGCGTTGTACGCGTATCATTTTTGTTCTTAGCAGCTTTAGCCCATAAATATTTCACTTAGTCCAATATTCGTCCCATCAAGAGCTAGCCTAAACTAGGTCTTGTTTTGAGCTCAAGTTTTGTACTAACACATACAATAATTTTAAAATAATAATACATCGGCATCATTCTCTAAATTTAATAAAAATATGTAAAATATTTCTCTTCATTTCATCACAAGTGTGTATCACTAATGAAATTCTTTCTCCGTCTTAAAATTATCAAACACAGACAAAAAATACATTGTTTAAGAAAAAGTAAGACCACTACACTTTTCAACCAATCAAATATCATTCTCATACATTATTTTTTTTTTCTTTTTTTTTTCTAATAAATAAGAAGTGAATAATTTTTTCGATACATAAAAAAAAAGAAAGATGAACAATATTTTTGGAGAGGAATTTTCAAATGCTTACTCTTATTTTGGAGCTTACCAAGGGACAAATCCCTACCATCCATCTAGTTTAATCTAATGGTGAGGATAAACCTAAGATTTAATATGGAAACCTAAGTCCATGTTTTTTCTCTCCTTTTCTTTGTCTTTTGTCTTTCTTATTTTTAACAATTTTTTCTTTTTTTTTTTTTTGAAATTCACGCTTTTATTAAAAACATGTTTTTTTTTTTTTTTTAATTCAAGTTTTTTCTTTTTTCGCTTTCATACGGTTTCATCCGTATTCATATGTTTCGCTCGCTTTTATACGTTTTAGTCCGTGTTCATATAATTTCGCCTTTTTTACGTTTTAAATCGATTTCAAACGTTTTAAATCTGCTTTCATCCGTTTCGCACATTTACATCCGCTTTCGACGCTTTTATGCGTTTTCGCGCTTTTAGACGCTTTTGTCCGTTTTCGTCCGCTTTTACGTTTTCGTCCATTTTAGACATTTTTGTCCGCGCACGCCATCCGCTTTTATACGTTTTCGTCGTTTTCGACGCTTTCATCTGCTTTCTTACGCCGCCCGCTTACGTCCGCTTTCATACTTTTTCGCTATTTTCTTACGTTTTCATTTGTTTTCATTTGTTTTGTTCATTTTCACGTTTCGCTCGCTTTCATATAATTTCGCCGTTTTCTTTCGTTTCGTCCATTTTACATACGCTTTCACGCGTGTTTTATGCTTTCACACGTTTCCGTCTGCTTTCGTCCGCTTTCTTACGCCGGGCATTTTCATCCATTTTCATACGCTTATCTCGCTTTTTAGCATTTCATGTATTTTCGTCCGCTTTAGACGCTTTCAGTATTTTACGTTTTCATGTATTTTCGTCCGCTTTTATACGCCGTCGTCCGTTTTAGACGCTTTCATACGTTGTCATCCGTTTTTACGTTTTCACCTATTTTTAGACGCCGTCGCCATTTTGAACGTTCCATCCGCTTTTACACGCCGTCCGCTTTCATACATTTTCGTCCGCTTTTATACGCTTTGTCTGCTTTTATACGCTTTATCCATTTTCGTAATTTATTGTCCGCTTTCATACGCTTTTATCGCTTTTTATTTGATTTAATACGTTTTTGTCCGCTTTCATTTTATATTTGTAAGTGACACTTATTTATCTCTTGTGATATAACACCGTAAGGAAGATGAAAAGTATTACATTCTTCATCATGTATGTGTTATCGGTTGTGATACTCAACTAAGAATGTGATGGTTATGTTTTGAAAATATTTAGAAGATTTTGTGTTTTATGATATTATGAAATATTAGAAAAGTTGTTCAATCGAAAACAAGAGATGTTATGATACTTTTGTTAGACTTGTGGTGGGTTTTCTATTTAATGGATACGTTGTGGATGTTTGATAGGTTTTATAGCGGGATTTGAAAATAAATATCTATTGTTGAATCAGCAAACTAAATAAGTTATGGTTGAAGATAGCACACATCTTTACAAACAAACTGAGGAAGCTCAGACACTTGTGATATCACAGGTGATATCACCTCACTTGTGATATCACACGTGATATCATGTGTGATAACACCGTTGATATCACCTATGATATCATGTGTGATATTACCGGTGATAGCATGTGTGATATAATAGTTTATATCACTTGTGATATCACCTGTGATATCATGTGATATCACTTGTGATATCACCTGTGATATCATGTGATATCACAAGTGAGGTGATATCACATGTGTTTGAGCTTAATCAGTTTGTTTATAAAGATGTGTGCTTTCTTCAACCATAACTTCTTTAGTTTGCTGATTCAACCATAGATATTTTTAAATTCCGCTATAAAACCTATCGAAATATGCACAATGTATCCATTAAATAGAAAAATTCACTACAAGTCTAACAAAAGTTTCATAACATCTCTTGTTTTCAGTTAAACACCTTTTCTAATATTTCATATTATCATAAAACACAAAAATCTTCCTAAATATTTTCAAAAACACAAATAAGAAAAATGAACAGAATCATCACAGTAATATAATAAGTGATGTTTATTATCATTTCTTTCATATATACTTGGTAAAATACTAAATTCTTATCGCATTTGGTATGAATTTAATATTTCACATTCTTAGTTGAGTATCACAACTGATACACATATATGATGAAGAGTGTGATACTCTTCATCTTTCTTACAGTGTTATATCACAAGAGATAAATAAGTGTCACTTAAAATATTAAAATAAATAAAAGGAAGCAAACTATGAAAATAGAGACTTGACATATTATCAAAATAAAACAAGTGTTGCATTAAATTAGCATTTGTTTGGACAAAATAAGAATTCACCTAAAAGGACTTTAACCCTTTATTTCTACTAAGAGTATAAAATCACATGTGATAGATAACATTGGTTGCATTAAAAAATATATTGCTTGTCAATTACGATGAAAGGAACAAAACTATCTTGAATCGAAATTATAAAAATATTAGAAAATAGATAGGTGATAATATATAAAATATACAGAGCAATGAAATATTTCGTGATATTAAAGGTTAAAAACATACTTGTTTGTTTATGAAATATCACAAATAATATTAGACATTAACTTTTTTTTAATAAAATATCACAATTGTTATTAGACATATAATATAATAAAGTTAAATAATAAGCATGAAAACGATAAAAAAGACGAAAACGTATAAAAGTCTACAAAACGGACGAAAACGTATGGAAACGGACAAACGTATAAAACGAATGAAAAGAGTATAAACACGTGAAAAACGGACAAAACGTCTAAAACGGACGAAACATATAAAAAGGATGAAATGAACAAAACGTATGAAACGGACGAAACGTCTGAAGTAAATGAAATCGTCTAAAATGGACGAAAACGTAAAAATGGACGAAACGATTAAACCAATGAAACCGATGAAAACGTATAGAAATGGACGAAACGTCGAAACGATAAAACGGACGAAAGTACATGAAACCGTAAAAAACAGACGAAAACGTATGAAAATGGACGAAAACGTATGAAAACGGACGAAAACGTAAGAAAACGGACGATAACGTATGAAAACGGACAAAAACGTAAGCAAAAATGGGCGAAAACGTCTAAAAACGGATGAAAACGGACTAAAACGTATATAAACCTATGAAAACGGATGAAAACGTATAAAAACGGACGAAAACGTTTGAAAACAGACGAAAACGTATAAAAACTGACGAAAATACATAAAAACGTAAAAAGCGGATAAAACGATAAAATGGACGAAACGTATGAAAAGAACGAAATGTAAGAAAATAGACGAAACGTATGAAAGCGGACGAAACGATGAAAACAAAGGAAACGTAAGAAAATGGATGAAAGCGTTGGAAAACGGACGAAACAGATGAAAACGTATGGGCGAAGAAAAACGCGAATTATAAAAATCGTGAATAACGTGAAAAAAAAAAAAAAAAAAAAAAAAAAACTTTCTTTTATTAAAAACGTGAATTAATTAAAAATACAAAAAAAAGTGAATAAAAAGAAAGACAAAAATAAAAAGACAAAAGACAAGAAAAAAAACATGGACTTAGGTTTAAGTATTAAATCTTAGGTTAATCCCTATCATTAGATCAAACTAGATGAAAGGTGAGGATTTGTCCCTTGGTAAGCATGAAATTTTAAGTAAGCAAAATAAAGTGCCTCTATTTTTGGAACGAATCGAGTAGTTGACTTTAATGCAAGTAAAGGTAGATATTAGCAAACGGAGCTAAAAATAGAAAGATTTGCGTGTCATATGACAATTTCAAGTTAAAAATAGAAAGATTTGTGTGTCATATGACAATTTTAAGTTAACAGTTAATGCTAAGTTACCATTCTCTAAATTTTGTAAAAATATTCACATTTTTTTTCTTCATTTCATTACAAATATATCATTAATGAAATTGTATACTTTAATGTAAATAAAGGTATATAGTAGCAAATGAAGCTAATGTGGTGTTTTGTTATTATTTGTAATATTTGTATAATATGTTTGATAATTTGTATTTTTTATGTAATATTTGTTATTAAGCATAATAAATACAATTAATATGCTTTATTATTTGTAAATGGTGTTTTAATAACTGTATTAATTGTATTTATTGACCAGTATTAATTGACTACATTAAATATCATTAATGTGATGTTTTGTTTTTTTAATATGTGCATTAAAGTTGTGTACGTTATGCTTTTTGTTTTGTACGTCTGAAAATTATGTGCATTAAAGTGTTGTATATTATGCTTTTTTTCTTATAAACTTACTAAGTATTTGCTTAGTAGCTTCATTAGATTGTAAATTGTGGTTAAATAGTTGTATTTTTTGGTGAAATGGTATTTTTAATAGTGTATTAACAGTATTAAATGAATGAGTAGTGATTTTTTAAGTTTTATTTGTGTTTTATGTATTGTACAATAAGTATTATGACTTGTAAATGGAAGCATAAAAAAAGAGAATTAATTCATTTATTATATGTAGTATAGATAAAGGTGTATATTAGCAAATAAAGCCAAAAATAGCATGATTATTAAATTGCTCATGAGACTAGTATTAAATAGTAGACTTCAATGTAAATAAAGGTAGATATTAACAAATGAAGCTAAAAACAGAAAGATTGGTGTGTCATATGACTATTTTTAAGTTAACAATTGATACTCTTCTTTAAAATTTAGTAAAAATATATACAAGATTTTTTTTTCTGGTTTCATTACAAGTGTATCACTAATGAATAGTATTCTTCAATGTAAATAAAAGTGATTTTAGCAAATGAAGCTAAAAATAGCATGCTTATTAAACTAATTACTAAATTGCTCGTTAAACTAGTAATGAAATAGTTAAACTTCAATATAAAATAAAGGTAGATATTAGCAAATGAGGTTAAAAATAGTAAGTTTTATGTGTCATATGACATTTTTAAGTTAACAATTGATGCTTACACTATCACCGTTCTCTAAATTTAATAAAATTGTTTACATCATTTTCTTTTCTTCATTCCATTACAAGTGTATCACTAATGAAATAGCACACTAATGTAAATAAAGGTAGATAGATCTTAGCAAACGAAGCTAGAAATAGCATGATTATTAAATTGCTAATTAAACTAATAAAATAGTAGATTTCAGTGTAAATATAGGTAGATTTTAGCAAGTAAAGCTACGAAAAGAAAGATTTGTGTGTCATATGATGATTCTATGTCAAAAATTAATGCTCAAAGTCTCCATTCGCTAAATTTAGTAAAACTATTTATAGAACTTCTTTTCTTCTTTTCAATACAAGTGTATCACTAAGATGAACAAGTGTCAACCAATTTAACTTGATGAGTTGTACATGTATACAACACACCTATTTTGGTATAATAATTATCAACTTTATTGTATTCAAACGAGAATTGAAATGCACGCGCGTTGCCGGCGGTATATTATTTGATAAAAGTTTTATATGATCACTTAAAATCATGTATTTACTTTATTTTTTTGAATAAAAAATATTTCATATGTCTATATAATTTGATTTCAAGCGTTTACATATAACCAAATCGTATAATACAATTCACATCTTTATCTATTAATCTAACGTAATTATAAAAACACAAAAGTTTAATTATTATGCCAATAATTCTTTTTAACTAAATAGTTTACATTCTAAGAATTTGATTTCATAGTTTTAATCATCATTTTTTTTGTAAAATTATACGTAACTTAAAAGCATTGCAATATTGGCTATTTTGCTCGAAACTAAAATTGTGTATATTTTCAATAACAAAATTGGTAAATTCTTACCTATTACCAGAAAAATAAGAAGTTGATTTAAAATTTTAATCATTATTTTTTTATAAAATAAGTCAAAAGCATTGCAATATTAGACTCATTTTATTCAAAATGTAAAGATTTTTTACTGGTATATTTTTAATAAGAAAGTTGCTTGATATTTATTAGATATTTTATAAATGAAGTTCGTTAAATAAAAAATAGTGACGGGTAAAAGTTGAAGGTAATTTTCATAATTTGTTAGATAGTCTAAGGATGTGTTTTGAATTTTTTTTATCAAGAAAACATTAATTTTTATATATAAACACTAACATTCTTTTACAAAATCGTATATATATCAAAAGCATTGCAACATTAGTGTCATTTTGCTCGCAATTTAGAAACATTTTTATTGGTATATGTTTTGTAACCGTTGGATATTTGTTAAATATTTGATAAATAAAGTTTGTTATATAAAAAAACCTCGTAACACTAGTACAATCACCACCTCCGCCTACGAATTTTTTCAATCTATGTCGACGCCCTGTCGTCGGCAGCAATAATCCCGACAACAAGGCGTAGGTGGACGTTAGTCGGTTGAGGCTCGTCGGGAACCACTATCCCGACTACAAAGTTAACACCGTGTCGACGCCAATGTGGGTCCCACAACATTTTCTGGTCAAAGGTTTTTGTGGTGGAAACATATGGTGCCGACGACAGGGTGTCGGCACCATAATGCTAATCATTTTCTTAATTAGCAATAAGTCAACGAAAGTTAAATGTGATTAAGTATTATCCCGACGTCCTGTCGTCGGGAGAATAGTAAGCCAAAAAAGTATGTTTATATGGTCCCGAAGATAGGACGTCGGGACCATAATACACCCAAAATTATTTTTATATGATCCCGACGACAGGACGTCGGGACCATAATAAACTAAAAAATATGTTTATATGGTACCAACGACAGGGCGTCGGGACCATATAAAACCAAAAAGTTACATTGTTATAATGCCACTGACTACATGATATTGCTGCTAATGCAGAATAGGCTGCACAGTAGCAATATTCCAGTTTTTTTCCGGAAAATTTTTCGGAAAAAATCTACACAACCTGCACCAGCTTGTTTCAACCAAAACCTCTAAACCACCAATACAAATATGCTGATATCCCAAAACAAGTTATAACGGCTAAAACACTTATATATTTTCACACCCTGCCAGAAGCGGAAACGCGAGGTGCGACATAATCAATAAACATCGCAAAAGAGATATAGTACAATAACATATTTAAATTTAGAGAAATAGTAAAGTGTTACATTATTGTTCAAGCCGACTTTGACAATAAAATCTTAAAACTTGGTTTCCAAAGACATCTTCATATACTTAATGACCGACGACACGTGAAGACTCCTTTATGCAAAAGACTTCATAAATCATGCTTATTGACCATCACCTGAAACGCATGAGAAAACGGGTCAACTATAAAAATAGTTGGTGAGTACACAGGTTTTATGTATTACCAAAAAGCCATTTTAATAAAAGTCCTTTTACATATTATAAAATCCAATTTTAAGAAAGTCTTTAAATAGTACGAAAACATTTTTAAGTATATACGCTTTGCAAATGTCCTCATTAACTCAAGATGTTACAAGTCTCGCCCATACAAGACTTGTAACATATAAGTTGACATACATTTCCATATTTCAAGTGGTAAGTCTGGTAGTCAATGCACATATGGTCATAATAAGTCACAATGCAAGCGCCAAAAATATATAATAGATCACGACTGCTCCAAACAAAGGAGACTTTGCGTTGCTCCTGTCGACAAAGGAGACTTAGTATTGCTCAAATGGAGACTTAGTGTTGCTCAGAGTGAGACTTTGTGTTGCTCAGAGAGAGACTTTAGAACATACGAACTATATAACAACTATTATATATTAACAATACATGACTGCTCCGAACATGGGAGACTTTAAGACTTAGAGCATACGGCACATTATGGTTCTAAGCATACTAACGGTCAAGAGCAGGTCATAAGTTCATAACAAGTCTAAGGGTTCAAAATATTTTAATTAGTCTAAATTAAGTCAAAATAGAGTTCAGTATAAGTCAAGGGTTCAAATATACTAAAAGGTTCAATTTAAGTCAAAGAGGGTTCAATATAAAAACAAAGGGTTCAAATATATTAAAGGTTATAATTCAGATAAAAACAATTTAAGTTTATGTTCATGCATTTCACCCCAAATAAGTAAAGCAGTAAAAAGGGGGCTGTGAATACTCACCTCGGTAAATCAGCAGTCTAAAGCAGTAGTCAATAGAATTATTGGATGACACCGACACGCGACCTAGATTAGTATGGCAAGTCTTAGTTCATAGCTCTAGTTTAAGACTTTAATTAAGTTCAAAAGTTTTAAAGTGTTGTGTTATTGTTGCTGGTGTGGCAGCATTTAAATTTAAAATAGTCTTCTAAATATTTTCAAGTATTGGCTCTTGGAAGTGCACGAGTATAACAGTACCCAGAATAAATAACTCTTTGTTTTGACAATAACCAAAAGAGGAAGTACGGAAAAATAATTTCAAGTAGGATTGGACATCGCCGAATTATGTAGACACTATTGTTAAAAGTATATCTATATATATAACTAAGGGTGTGCATATACATACCTTTATCAAAATTATTAAAGTATATGAAAAATAATGTAAGATTAAGCTTTGTTTAGTACCTTTATCTTTTAAATGAATTGGTGTGTACAAAACTACTCATGGTTGGTTGTTATTTATAAAAATAACTAAATATATGCATATTTTGACGAAAAGTCGGGCATGACCCGGGTATAAATTTTTAGTCGTCCGAGGTGACTAAATGTCAAAGTGTTAATATAGCGAAAATACCTAGTTTATAAAGTTTTTATAATTGCCCTTAAAATAACCTTATATGAATTTTATATCGTTGATTTCCAAAAATTATGTCATGTTTTAATTCATTTTAATGTGTAGTTTTATTAGAATATTTTCAGTTTTTATCACTAGTTACAAGTCATTATTTATTTATAAAAATAGATTTTTGCATGACGAAACTGCATGTCGTGACCGAGTCATATGCTACGAGCCGGGATAAGTTAACCAAGACGTTTTATTGTCGGGTTAAGCGTGGGTACTAAACGGACCCTATGATGGATGGGCTTTGGCCCAGACATGACCAATGCCTCTATTAGCATGGAATGGTTTTGGACTTGTTTTATAATTAAACCCAACGCACCCTTGGGCTTTAGGCCCACATATAACACCATCATATTGAAATAGGCATTGTGGTGCAGATACTTTTACATAGAGGAGTACAAATTGAAACGAAATGTTAAAATGTAACTCAAATAGGAATATAACGAGACTCCGAGCCTCTTTCGTGCTCAAGTGACAACAGTAGATAATAACCACCCTTCAGGGTGTTTTCCTCTACTCAAAACCAATGCTCAAAATCACCCCTTTTGGGTCATTTTATGGTGACTCGAACGATACAACACGGGGCTGCTTGAGTTCACTTGTATACCAAGCACGCAAGTCAAAAATGGTATTAGCCATTGGCTACTTCCGGACCTTGTGACTATTTCATTCGGGTACTACCCAACTTGGTACTCAACTCGACTCATAAACCAAACATACCCATTCTATCTACTACTTTAAGAAGTTGCAAATTTGAGGAAAATGACCCGGACCAATGTGGTTACTTCTGGGTTCGACCCACGACCAGAACTAAACGCCACCTTATTCTAAAATGACGATAACATAAGGGATGCTTCCAAATCTGAGCCAATACTGAATTCTTATTTCTTGTTCTTGTACATAATATTAATTTGCCACACCATATAAACGATAACAACAAGACAATAATCATTTTCTTTTACAGTGGATCGAAACTTCATTATATCAATTCGGAAGAATATATGAACCGAAATCAAAAATCAAACATAACATCATTGAGAATCAATAACAAGAATATCGAAAGTTTTCTTACAAAGATGCGCGAGATGAATCGATCGAACGGCAAGAGACCAAAAGTAAAATACTCGAATGTAATTAGATTAATCCCTGGGAACACTCTAACTTTTATAAAGCTCTTAATTTGTGTAAGTGAACTTGTGTGAAACTTGTATACAAAAGCCTGAGGT
This sequence comes from Chrysanthemum lavandulifolium, assembly GCA_022545495.1. Classification (NCBI taxonomy): domain Eukaryota; kingdom Viridiplantae; phylum Streptophyta; class Magnoliopsida; order Asterales; family Asteraceae; genus Chrysanthemum; species Chrysanthemum lavandulifolium. The sequence continues at coordinate 228,702,551 of CM040239.1, read as the reverse complement.
TCGAGTAATTATAAAGGGGAAAACAAAGGAACTATAACCGAGCCTTTCTAGATCTTGAATTGAGGAGGAACTATTTTAAGCAATCATCTCTTTCTACCATCTTATCCATGTCGTCTTGTGATGATTCGCGACTTTCTTTGGGAAGAGAGTGAGTCGGAAAGCGATATATCAAACCTACCATCACTTTTCTTGTTTGCCTCTTGAGAGTGATGGATCGATTTTTATGGTAAAAATGGGGGCGAAGGTTTTGAGGATGATAAAGTGAAAGGAGATGTATACCAGGTGTAGAAGGACGCGTGCATTTGTGTTTCAGAAAAGAGGAGACAAAAAAATGAATCTGATAAGATTGGGAGAGGTAGGCGCCTAGGCGGTGCAGGAAAAGAGAAAAGGGTAGGGTATTTGTTTTAGATTTATTATTAATAACAGTATTTTATGCACCCATACTGTATAATTTGTTCCGTAAGTGGTAAAGTTTATTTATGTAGAATATTATTCGGGTAACTGTATTTTATAAATTTTATATTTCCGGAGATGTTTTAACGAGTGAATTAATATGGTATTATTATTGTCTTGACATTAGTAAATAAATTTCGTGCCAATACTATCATGGTGTCGGTATGCGTGTGGTGCCAGGACTTTGGAAACACGAGATGACTTCTCGTTTTTTTTTAGTCATAATAATTTCTAAAATAAAATTTTTCATTTTCTGACAAAAATGACTTATTAAACAATAGTCTAAAAATTACGGGTTGTCACAGTCTGCCATCCTTAAAAAGAATCTCGTCCCCGGGATTCAGTCCGTCTGCCCTACAGGTGTACGCTCTCATTCTCATTCTCGAGCTTTGCCCTCAAAAGACTCTTAGTTGGTGGATTCTCACAACTTATCGACCTGACCGGTCATGTGTTTAAGTTGTGTAGGTTAGGTAACAACTTGATTTTCGCAACTCATCAAACAAGAACTGTCACTAGATCAAGTTAGGAAACAAGTTGTCAGAAAGAGATGGTTTCTCATCTTTGTAAGAGACCTTTTGAAAGTTCGGCTCGAGTTTGAAATTGTTTAAACCAATCTATTTAACAAATAGTGGTGGTTCAGATTAGTGAGAAAGCTAAATGTCAACTAAGGCCTATGACGTCGGGATTACCATATGACGAAAACGAAGGCATGCTTAATGCTAAAGGTATATGTCTGACTACATGGTTCAATGCACATTATGCCAAGTCAATTCAAAGCACTTAAGTTCAAGCTCATATATTGTCCTAAAGGCAAAAGCCTTAGCACACAGAATGTCTAGCAGCATAGTCATAAATGCAGAAAACACATAACGCAGATGCACACACATAGACCAATGCATTTTCAAGTGACCTAGACTCTGACTCCTACCAAACATGATCTATGGTAACTACCCCCATCATCCCATGATTCCTCCTGAATTATGCATAGTTGATTAGGCTATGCATAATTTAGGAACAACGATGGAATGTTCGGGCTAATCTACTCGTACCATGTTTGGGGTTTTATAAAAATTTTAGTTTGGTTATAGTTGAGGTTTTTATTTTAGAAAAACTGGCATTCTCTATAACCTGGCTCTGATAACAATTTGTCACACCCCGCCAGAGGCGGAAACGCGAGGTGCGACATAATCAATAAACATCGCAAAAGAGATATAGTACAATACCATATTTAAATTTAGAGAAATAGTAAAGTGTTACATTATTGTTCAAGCAGACTTTGACAATAAAATCTTAAAACATGGTTTCCAAAGACATCTTCTTACACTTAATGACCGACGACACGTAAAGACTCCTTTATGCAAAAGACTTCATAAATCATGCTTATTGACGATCGCCTGAAACGCATCAGAAAACGGGTCAACTATAAAAATAGTTGGTGAGTACACAGGTTTTATGTATTACCAAAAAGCCATTTTAATAAAAGTCATTTTACATATTAAAAAATCCAATTTTAAGAAAAGTCTTTAAATAGTACGAAAGCATTTTTGAGTATGTCTGCCTTGCAAATGTCCTGTCAACTCACCATGTTACAAGTCCCGCCCATACAAGACTTGTAACATATAAGATGACATACATTTCCATATTTCAAGTGATAAGTCTGGTAATCAATGCACATATGGTCATAATAAGTCACAATGCAAGCGCCTAAAATATATAATAGATTACGACTGCTCCGAACAAAGGAGACTTTGCGTTGCTCCTGTCGACAAAGGAGACTTAGTATTGCTCAAATGGAGACTTAGTGTTGCTCAGAGTGAGACTTTGTGTTGGTCAGAGAGAGACTTTAGAACATACGAACCATATAACAACTATTATATATTAACAATACAAGACTGCTCCAAACATGGGAGACTTTAAGACTTAGAGCATACGGCACATTATGGTTCTAAGCAACCAACGGTCAAGAGCATGTCATAAGTTCATAACAAGTCTAAGGGTTCAAAATATTTTAATTAGTCTAAATTAAGTCAAAATAGAGTTCAATATAAGTCAAGGGTTCTGTTGGAATCACTCCTAAACAGTATTTCAAGTATTTATATTTCATATGTAATAGGTAGCTTTATTATGGCCTTTATGTTTGTTTAAGGTCCGACTTATGTAGAAGGCCCATGTCGAGGCCCAAGCCCAATAAGGAATAGGGAAGGAGAGGAGTATTGCCCTAGCTCCTTGCCTATATAACTATTGTAAACCCTCATTTGAGGGTTGGTTGTTCAAGTTATTCTTTCACTCATACATTACGCCTAACCGTTTCATACTATTGTGTGTGTGTGTGCTTGTTTACTTGTTCAATCGCCTTATCTCTTCTCATATAAGCTTGTGTTGTAAAACTAGTGACCTAACATGGTATCAATCGCCAAATAGTTGGGTGAATCGTTGTGTTTGAAGTAGGTTTTGGTCCCACGCGTAACAATCGGTTCCTAAACTTGGTCACGCTTAAAACCGATTTTTACACTTTTGAATCCAAGATTCTTGTACTTTCAACGTTATTAGGTGTTAAACTATTGGTTTTGGCAAAAGTTTGGAACTTTACGTGTATTTCCTTGTTTTAAGCTTGTTTTTGTATGAAAGTGTTATCCTACGCGTGAATCGCTTTTAGGTGCTTTGGATCATCAAGTTTCACACTTTTGTGTTACTTTGGTGTTATTGAAGCTATTTCATCACACAAAACCGGTTTAGAAACATCTTTGGACAAAATCATTCTTACGAGTAGGATTACGCGTATCAAAACCCTAGTTATACGAGTAGTTCTACGCGTAACTTTGTTCTTGGCTTGATCTTCATTTTCTGGTTTATTCCGTGTTTTCTTACTTGGATAAGTCCGAAAATACGTCGACTTTGGATATCTTTTGCACCGTGAAGTGTAAAGATCACTTGGGATAAAACCCAATCTTACGCTTAAGCATAAAGCTTACGCGAGAAAATCTTACGCTTAAGATTCATCTTACGCGTGAGACATAGTCCCACGATAAGGTAATCCTACGCCTAACTTTCTCGCCTAACTTACATTTACGCATAATTTTAGTCTTTTTCACCGCTTCGCGTAAGCTAAATCCTACGCCAGAACTATTCTTGTTACGCGTAACTTTTGGTGTTTTTACGCATAAGTGCTACTTGGTTCTTGTCTTTTCTACGCCTAAGGACACTTCATCAACAAAGGTTCATTCGACTACAAAGATCCATTTTACCACACAAGTTTATCATCATGTCTCAACCACCATACTCTAACTATTTCCCTCACACTTATAATCATCAACAACAACAACAATTAACTCCACAACATCAACAATGGAATCAACAACAAGCCATTTATCAACAACAATTTAATCAGCAACATACTCCACAACTTGGAGCAATTCCACAACCACAAATGGTTCAACCACCACCAAACCTTCAAGCTCTACCCTACACAAACGATTTCAATCAACATCCATCACGAAGCACTATGAAGGAACCCACTTGGTTTGCTAAGATGTGTGAAGCTTTAAGCGACCAACAATCAATTCATGAAGTCGGATCACTTGATAGACCTCCAATGCTCACTCCAGAAACTACGATCAATGGGTGATAAGGTTCTTTAGGTTTTGTGATCTAAAGAAGCCACATGGAAAGTTCTTAAAGAAGGTTATCTTGGAAGGTCCATTTGAGATGCCTACCGTCATTGTGCCGGAGATCCAACTACTATTCCACCAAGAGATGAACAAACCAACATTGCTATCATGCAGCATTTAAATCCTACTGAACTTCTACACTATGAAGTCGATGAACTTGCAATGGAATACATCCTCTTAGGATTACCAAACCCAATTCTTCGTAGTGTTGATGCTCAAAAGATCGCAAAAAATGTGGGATCATATTCGCTTCTTATGGAAGGATAGGTACTCAATCGGGAGGATTTGGAATCCAAAATTTACTTGGCTTATGAACACTTCATGATTGAACCGGAGAGACACTAGAGTCCTATCATCATCGATTTTCGACATCATCAATGATTTGGATAAACACAACATCATCATGCCAAGAATTGCGGTGAATACTAAGTTCTGAGTAGTCTTGGTCCGAATGGGAGAAGTATGTCATTTTTCTCCGTCGCCGAAGAATATGCATCATTCTACTTATGGATTGTTGTACGATTACTTGAAGCCTCATGAGAAGGAAGTTGATCGGGAAAGGATTCTCCGTGCTCAAATTGCTAAACAATACAACCGGACAATCAACAACTTGCCTTATATGCTCAATGAATTATCCTCTCAACCAAAGAACTCAACCAACTGCTTCCAACACACCGTCACAAAGAACAACCTCAACCTCAACAAAATCAAATGGTTCCATACAAGAACAATGCTCAAGCATATGTCGTTGAAGCTACCGAGGAAACAGATCCATTCAAGCATTGCAACAAGGATTTGTGATGATTGCTAATGCTTTTGGCGTTACACCAACAAATCCAACAATTGTATTCGTTCCTCATCTAACACACGGACTCACGCTGTTGTGAACAATGGACGTGTTGAAGTTCGAGAATCGTGATTATGGTCGTCGATGGGCGGTGGTCAAGGGTTTAATGTCGTGGGTAGGAATAACAACAGAGCTCAGTGGTGGAACAGGAAATGCTCGAAATCGGTTAAATGGTCTTCGATGCTACAACCGCAATGAGAAGGACACTGGCTAATGCATGCCCAAAGCCAAGGACTAGGGGCAAGCTTATTTCAAAGAGGCCTTACTTTTGGCTCTTAAGGATGAAGTCATGGATCTCTCACAACAAAGAACGAGCTTTATGGCGTATGCGACTCGGATGATGATATGGAGGACTTGCAGCTAATGCAAATGTTATGTTGATGGCTAATATGCATGAGTGCACATGAGTGATTCGAGCCCAGTGTATGACATCGATGGCTTGTCTCGTGCCCGAACAAACCATCATCATATCTCGAACTAATATCTCCGCCAATATCTCGAATCCGCACGGATCGGATCGCTCAAAATGAGTCTTCTACATCCTCGTCGATGATTTTCAAGTTAACCACAGTAGTTACATTTGACGATCAAGATGACCTTATGGTTTCCTTTGATAATCAAATTGACTCGTGGGTCGTACTTGAGGATCTAAAGAATGATCATGTTGAGACTCACGTTGAACAAGATGATCTGTTGCCTCATCCGGATTTTGCTCGGTTAATTCAAGACCATAAAATCAAAATGGAGGAATGTTATGCATTAAATCAATCCTTAAAAAGAAAAATGCATTGTTAACCAAGGATTTTGAATATATACAAATGCAACTCAACTTTTTCAAAACTCAAGAAAACCGTGAAAAGGTTTTGAAGCCGCTTTGCAAAATCTCATCAAACGAAAAATATTTAGAGACAGATCGTGATCTAGCCGCCTCGAAGAATGCTTTGTTGTCCGAATTAGAACAATCGAAACATGAACATAAAAAGCAAATTAACGCCTCACCTTGGAAAATCAAAAATCTAAAATTTGAGTTGTTAAATTGTCAAAAACAGCTCCGTACACAAAAGCATTCAACGAATCGGGTAGATGACCTTCTTGCGAAATTCTCGGTTTGCAAAACAAACTTAAAGAGTTTAAAGCGGTTGTTTACAAACATGGTGAATCAAGAATGACTATTGAAAAGTTTACCTTAAAACCTAATCCAAATGGATATGGAAAAATCTAGGCGATTACAAACCAAAGCTTTCACTAAAAACATTCAAACCAACTCCTGAAGTTTCCAAAGTCGAAATACAAAATTGATAATATGTTGTTGAATACCATCGTCAAGAGGAATTAGATGCGAAGACGAGTCGATCAAAATTAAAAATGTTGTTTACAACAAACCTTTTAATTATAAAACGCGGTCACTTTCGTCACACACCAACGGATTCTTCAAACACACCTGGGTTATCATCAAAACACCGAGTCTTCTATCGTTAATCCCAAAACAGCCTTTGCACAAACTTATGGTCCTTTACCTTCCATTAGTGAAGTAAACTCAAAACACGAAAATCGAAAAATCCTTCGATATTTTGACATTTTCATGGTGACCTCAAAATTTTACAACATGAGATAGAATATCGATCCGAAATCAAAGTTGAACATTTTCAATCGCCTCAAGGCGAGAGAACAAAGAGACATCTTTCGGAAAAATCTTTTACCTAATGTTAAAACTTGAAAAGTTGTGCAATTGCTCGAAAAGGATTTTCATAAGGAACTTGGGTAATGAAAAACGCGTTTTCGAGAAAATGTAAACATCTATTACTAACACAAAACGCAAAAGAAACCGTTGAGAAAAGATGTTGATCGACTCTTGGAAGATGTTATCTGTCTTGATATCCATAATGTTGTGCTATTCTATTCGTTGCCATATGCATCCGATCATATCTCTGCGCCGATATTGTTGAACTGTTGTAATCTGATTGCGAAAACCGATAATGTGCTTCAGATCGAGTCTTTAAAAGTCGAAAATAAACGATTACACACGAAATTAACAATGCAAACGTCGTCTTCATTGGTGTGAAAAGATATTCACAACCATCAACTTAGTTTTCAAAAGAAAATTGCTCAATTGAGTGAAAATCTTCGATCCTAAAATTGAGCACTGGATGATCAAAATGTGTCTTTAAAAGTCAAATCTCAAAATATGAACAAGAACTCTTAAAAGTTAAACAGAATATGGTGTCATATTTGATTTACTCAAAAGACTCGACTTGAAGCATCTAATGAACTTGATCACTATCTTGCTCACACTAGAAAGTCATGAATTTTGCCGGTAATCTTCGCTCGAAAACTCGATTCACACCATCTCTAAGTTACGGAAATGTTAGGAAAGTATGAACAACTTCCGCCTCGTGATTAAGAGATTAGCACCAATCGCACTTAGTAATCGTGAACCTAGAATTCCAACCGCCAAATCACAAGTTGCTAATGTGTTTCCTCTCTTGAAATAGAATAGTTGCATCTTTTCCAAACGTCCGCACTTCACGACCTAGGAGCACTCAATCGAAGAATAGGAAGTTGCGACCTAAGAAAAGATCAATAAGGAATGCTAAAGTAGAAGAACACCCTAGGAATCAATAAAACTCATGTTACTTCCACTATAGATGTTGCGTCGGCAAATGTAATAGAAATAGTGATGTAACGAATGCTAACCCGTTAAGTACCTTTGATATTCATCGATACACCTTGTGATATTTGTCAAAAGAGTATGAATTCGATTGTCATGACAAATGTGTTGCTAAAGCTATAATCTCTAGATTACGGAATCCTAAGAATCGAATACCTCTAGGCCCACTAATCATTCTAAGTCCGTGCTTGGTAAACCACCTTCTTTAGATTCTAAGGCAACCATTGTCATCACAGTAGCTCCCGCTACACCTCCTAAGAATACAAGACCACCTAGTGTTTTCACTAAGACTAAAGCAAAGAGTAGTTATAGATGGCGAAATGGATATATAACACACTTGGATTTAAATGGATGCCTAAAATTGTCAATGTGTGTATGTCTAACATACACGCTTGGAACCCTCTAACATTTCGGTTCCACATCTACTTCTATTCCATCCGTGTCGCCGTGTGTAATGCGGTGATGAGATCATTCTCTGATTGTTGATAGCGGATGTTCCCGACACATGACGAGTGCAACCTTAAACTGTTATCAAACTTTATTGCAAAGTTCATTGGCACCGCCGATTCGAACGATCACTTCGCAGCCATCATGGGCTACGGAGATTATGTTAATGGGAACATCGAAATCAGCAGGTTTACTATGTGGAAGGCCTCGGTCACAACTGCTTTCGATGAGGTCAATTTTGTGATGGAGATTTGGAGGTTGCTTTCAGGAGAAAACTTGTTTCATTCGTGATCTACAAGGAAACGACCTTATGTCCGCTCGCGTAATTCTAGTCTCTACACTATCTCTATGCAAGACATGGTTGCTTCCTCTCCCATCTCGCTTACTTTCTAAGGCAACATCAACAAAATCCTCGCTATGGCACCGCTGCCTCACATCTAAACTTTCAAACCATCACCAACCTTGCTCGACACAAACTAGTTGAAGGACTCCCACGATTCCTAGATTCAAAAGATCACCTTTGCTCACCTGTGAACAAGGGAAAAGCACTCGTGCTCATTTTCCTTCAAAGGTGGAACACGCCTCAAGATGTGCTTCATCTTCTTCACATGGATTTGTGTGGCCCGATCGTGTGCAAACGATCAACGGCAAACGCTACATCTTAGTAATTGTTGATGACTACTCACGATGGACTTGGGTCTACTTCTTCGTAGCAAAGACCAAGCTCCACAATGATCATCACCTTTCTCACAAAAATACGTGTTCACCTCAAACACCGTCCGAATAATCGTAATGCACAAAGGAACCAATTTGTTAACAAAACCCTTCGTGAATTTTATGAGAAAGTAGAATTCAAGATCAAACATCTATTGCACGTACACCGAACAAAACGGAGTTGTTGAAAGACGAAACCGAACGTTAGTGGAAGCTGCAAGAACAATGTTAATCAATGCTAAACTTCCAGATTACTTATGGGCGTAAGTCGATTCATCGCATGCTATACTCAAACCGCTCCATGATCACAAAACGCCACAACAAAACACCTTTTGAGCTTGTCCACAACTATAAACCGAACCTCAAACACTTTCATGTATTTGGATCCCTTTGCTATCCGAATAATGATCGTGATGATTTTGGAAAACTCAAAGCAAAAGCTGATATTGGAGTCTTTATTGATATCGTGACAATTCTAAAGGTTTCGAACTGAATCGTCAAACCAAGGAGGTAATGGAAACGATTCATGCTCATTTCGATGAACTCACGGATATGGCTTCGAGTATAATGACTTAGAACCCGGTCACAACCGCTTAAACTTCCTCAACCCCATCATCACCGAAGAAAGCCCTCGCCTAACTCACAACAAATGGAAAGGTTATTTGCTCCTCCGCTCGTGACGATATTGATGAACGTGCTCTGGTGTATCCGCTGCTTCACCGCACAACCCGATAATATTCCTATACCGATACACTGCTACAACAACTCATCGCTGAAGATGCACCTACACCAATTGACTCCAACACAACAGCTTGAACACACCGCTCCAACAATGATGAACCAAATGATGATATTCGAATGAAGTACCCCACCGCAGATTTTGATCCAAATGCATTCTTCAACCCGTTTGCTAATGAGATCGCGCACTGGATGTTGCGGAATCTTCAACAAACCATTTGAATCCTCGAAATCGCACAATGTATACCAACATCAACCTCTACACATAGATGGACAAAAGACCATCCTCCGCTAACATTATTGGCAACCCGAATCAACCGGCCGTTACGAGACAACGCCTTCACTCGAGACGGTGAACATTGCATTTATGCACTCACCGCCCGCCAATTTGAGCCTAAAACATTAAAGACGCAATGACAAAAGACAACCGGATTGAATCCATGCAGAAGAACTCAACCAATTCAAACGCCTTGAAGTATGGAATCGGTTGAAAGACCAACGAGGTCTACGCCATTGGTCTAAAATGGATTTGGAAAACAAATTGATGTCAAGGAACGCCATCCAAACAAGTCACGCCTAGTTGCTAAGGGTTATTGTCGAAGAAGGAAAAGACTTTGAAGAATCTTTTGCTCCGGTTGTTCGCCTTGAGGTCGTTCGATATTTCTCGCGTCGCGGCTCATATGAACATGACGGTCATCGATGGATGTCAAACGGCGTTTCTCAATGGACAACTTAAAGAAACGGTCTATGTCACCAACCGATGGATTCGTTGATCCCGAGTTCCCGAACCATGTCTACAAACCGAACAAAGCTCTTTATGGTCTCAAACAAGCCCCTGCATGGTACGATAAGCTATCATCTTTCCTCATTGCCAATAACTTCACCAAAGGCTCGGTTGACCAAACTCTTTTATACAATATCACGGGCACACATCTTAATTGTTCAAATTTACGTAGATGACATCATTTTGGGTCAACACATAAAAGTTTTCAATCGCTTTGCAAAACTCATGAAGAAAAATTTTGAAATGTCCATGATGGGTGAACTTACGTTCTTTCTAGGACTTGCAAGTTCATCAATCACCCCGTGGTATTTTCTTGAGTCACCCAAATATGCCCTTGAATTGTTAAACAAATTTGGAATGACAACTGTGATACTTATGCCACACCAATGGCTCATACCAAGAAATTAGATGTCGATTTACATGGAAAGTGGTTGACCCTACCAAATACCAAGTATTATAGGTCTCTCATGTATCTAACGACTAGCGACTGATATTGTCTTTGTTTGCTTATCTATGCTCCGCTATCGATCGCGACCAACTGAAACCCACCTCTCGAGGCTAAAAGAATCCTCCGATATATCAAGGAACCATTAACTTGGGGATCCGGTATCCGGGATTATGGTTTTGAACTAATCGCTTTTTCGACGACGATCACGCAGGATGCTTAGACTCAAGGAAAAGTACTTCAGAGCTCTACAATTTCTGGTGATAAACCGGTGTCTTGGCAATCAAAGAAGCGTGATTGTACATCGTTGTCATCAATCGAAGCGTAATATGTAGCCATGTCCGCGTGTTGTGCTCAAGTCATCCGGATGAGAACACAACTCAAAGACTATGGTTACGTATTTGATGAATCCCGATGTATCGCGACAATCGGAGTGCCATTGCAATCTCGTGCAACTCGCTTCAAAGACTAAATCAAAGCACATCGATCACGCTATCATTTCATCAAGGACCATGTGGAAGTGGTACCGTTGAATTATACTTTGGGTACCGAATACCAATTGGCGATCCGCTCACCAAAGCCTTGCCTCCCGCTAGGTTTAATGAGTTGGTCCACCGAATTGGTATGAGGTGTTGACTCAAGAGGAATTGGATGACCTCTTAAAATGCCTTAAAACCCATCAAACACCAAAACATCTTTTGTAAATAAATTTTCAAAACAAAATACAAAAATATAAAATCCGATAAAACAACAAAAATATTCTTCCAATCTATATTTCTTTCAACATGGCAAGTACATTTCTTCGTCAACACTTTTATCTTTCAAAATTCAAGATTTTTCCGATCAAGTGTTGAGGGGAGAAAATAATCTATTAATCGCTTCAAAACATCTGTACTTGCATGTTATCACATCTCGGTTGATTCTTTTACAAATGGTGGTACATTTCTCGGTTCAAAGACACCTCGGACTTTAATTAATAACCTTTCATTATTTTCTCAAGTCGAGGGGAGGTCACAAGTTTCTTTCCCAAAATCTTCGCTTGGTAACCAAATGGAAGTTAAAAGCTTTGATGAAAAGGAAAAGTGAGGGACCAAACTCAAAACCTTAAAAATATTTTGAATAAAAATATCCTCCACCTAACTTTCACTTCACATTTATTACAAAACACCTATTATCATCCTACGCATAATATTCACTCAAGAAACCGTGTTTCGATCATCATTTTGTAAGTGATTCTGCGATACAACATGTTTTTAAGCAATGGTTTTGAATTTTCAAAATCCAACGGTTAAAACTATGTATAATCTCGCTTTTGTGGTCTACGATAAGTGTATGATCACATGATCAAGATTGTGTGTTTGTGGTTAAATAATTTGTGTCAAAACGCTCATACTACATCAATGATACCGCTTAACCATCAAATTCCACCCGTAACCACTAATTGAAGATTTTGAAAATTAGGGTTTATAAGTCGATTTGGGTATTTTCGAATGATAAGTGACTTGGTCAAAAGATTGTTGTGTTATGCTTTTATGTTGTTGAATTGATGATTTCCATAGTCTATAGCCACCCGTAAACACGAATTGGTCATCAATTCAAACTAGGGTTTAAAGCTCATAAACTTTGGGTATTTTTGATTCATCGCATAATAAGTGTTAAAACTTGGTCTACATGCTCTCACAACATCTATTATATACCGTAAAAACTTTGGTGCATAATCCATGGCTAGATATCATACGCAGAGATCTAGGGTTTAGTCTACGCGTATGCGCTTCTACGCCAGAATCGTTAAAATGTGCAAATGTGTTTTGATTTGTCATAAAACGAATGCTATATGTTTAACTTTGTTGAAATGATGCTTTATTTCGTGCTTGCAACACGTAAATTTCGTAATCAAGGTTGTTGTTAATCACGATAAGATCACCCACGCGTAGCTTGTTACGCGAAGACTAGTCTTACGCGTAGCTTCACGCATAAGGTTCTACAATGGACTACGCGTATCCCGTGAAGGATATGCGAACAAGGACCCCACGCTTAAGGACAACTCTTACGAGTAGCCTTACGCGTAAGGATAATATATGCCACGCATAAGCTCCACGCATAAGCTCTACGCATAATGTCTCTTTTCCTACGCTGTAACATTTCTTACGCGTGAAGATAGATTCTACGCGTAAGTCTACGCCTAAGCATATATCATACCGCTCACGCATAACTTTGCCAAAACTACGCTTAACCTCGGATTAACCTTCATGATGATTTGTTACGTGTACAAACTTGTAAATAAACTAATCATATCATCACGAATCCAAAAATTGTCACTTATAAACTTAAATCGTCTGATATGTTGTGAACAATAAGTGATAAAATAAACTTTAAAACTTAAAGTTCACTAACTCACGAAACATTTCACGATATCATTGAACTATTGAACATACAAGTGACTTAGGACTCGTAATAATCATTGACACTCGTACATTCAATAACTAGACAATAAGACCTCTCGTTGACTAACATTATGTCTTTCGATATGTTGGTTCTTTTGGCTAATGTTATTTCGCATCACGACATGGTCGAACAAATGAATGTGGATGCATCCAAGTTCTCCATTGTCGATATCTATCCTCATGGCTATCCAATGAAGATAGGAAAGAATAACCTCCGTGTTGACTTTGACACCTCACTTGCTCAATCTTCGTGCTTAATTGCTATTGACATTCGAGGACTCATCCGTATCGTAACATGCTTACAAACTCGCAACTGTCCCCGAGATCTACATCCAACAGCTCGAACACTATGGAAAGGGTCAAAGGACAAACTACGCGACGGTGACTCAATCACAAACAAGTCATCATTACACCCGCAGACTTAAGGGATGTTCTCCTAATTCCTCAAGTCGATCCAACCAAACTATATGCCTCACCAACAAGAGCTCACTCTCCAATTCTTAATCGATATCGGTTATGACGAGGCTACAGGAGTAATCAACAAGCACTCTCACGTAGAGCTTAAGAGTATTCCTCAACCTCGAGAACTCTCTACATGATCATCACCAAGTCTCTGCTTCGGTCGTGACAAAGGCTATGAGCACCCTAAGCTCATGGAACCGCAAATATTCAGGCATTGGTCAACAAGAAACACATCGCTATCGAAGCTCGATTTGGGATGACATGATGTCATTTCTCAACAAACTTGGCTCAAAGATTCCCTACATCGATATACCAAATTGTTGATCCAGAGAGCACTTGGACTTCATCCCGACATTCCCAAGAGACTCAATGACCCCGACAATCACGACATGTTGACGGAACCTATTCTCTCTCGCGTAATCAAGGAAACGTCCACAAAGAAACAAGGTGTCAGGTCGCCAGATTTCTTCTAATCAAGATGTCGAAGCTCAATCGTACTAAAGGTATCCGGAAGCAATGACAAGGCAAAGTTGGTCATCTCGACGAAAAATCTTCTAGTACACCGTAAGGAGAACCGTAAAAGGAAGTGCCGGAAGTGTCACAAGTCATGTGTAGTCAAAGGAATGTTCCAAAGAAGAAACCTATTCCAAAGAGGAAACCTACCCCTAAGAAGAAAGTTCCGCCTCGAAGCCACTCCTATCATTTCACCCGAACCGCAAAGACAACTCGGGGACGAGGACTCGATGCTACCGACACGATAAAGAGATCTCATACTCAAACCGCAAAGGATGTCAATCCTCAAGAGCAAAACCTCCAAGTCCTCCACGTGTCAAGAAAAGGAAGACTCAGCACTTGTACCTTATGATGAGAGCTCAAGAAGAAGAAGAAGAGCAATTGGATAAATCATACAGAAAAAGTTTCACAACGTCCGACACATTCAAAAGGTCACTGAATTTGCTAAAGATCAAATGGGTGGCCCCGAGGATCAAGTGGTGCTTGCCCTCCTCTCCGGATCCCGATGCGTTAATCAACCCGATAAGGGATCCGTTCCACCACTCTTCCGCAACAACAACCGCCTATTGAAGACACTATTGTGTATGATTTTGAGAAACAAGAACCGAGAAAGAAAAGTCTAAGGATGACGAGGATGATTATACAAAGTTTCTTCTCGACGACCCAACACACTCAAAGGAAAAACCTTAGAAACTCCCAAGGACATGAAGTCTCCTCATGTCTCCTCATCATCGGATTCTTCATCTCATTCATCACCACCACCATCAACTAAGTCAACCGGATCATCATCCAAACCAGAAGAAACCACCTAAATCTTGGATTTCTCAAACACATGCAAGAATTGTGAAAGTCAAACAAGTTAGAAAGAAGGACATGCTTCAAAGAAAACTTAATTGGTATCTCGAACAAATGCAAGACTTACATGATGAGAATAACGAGATGCGGAAAGATAGGAAAGCTATTCGAGAATTCATGAGAAGTCATCGCTGGGGAACTAAATGAAATGATTGAAGGTTACACTCAAAAGTACCTTCGTGATATCGCTCCAAAAGTCCAAAAGGAACTGGAGAAGTCGCAAGAGAACAAACCCACAAGTTTCTTCTCGACATCGCCCCAGTGTGACTAGAGAAGTATTCTCCGACAACTCACCCCTAACATCGTCGCATTGGTTAAACATACAATGGCCAAAGAAGCCGATCTCTCGAACTGAAAGTTAATCGCTAAACTAGTGATGCAAATGTCAAAGCGATCCGGACGCTTACTCGGATGAAGCTAAATTTTTCAAATCCTACTGACTATCAACTCGCATCATCATGCAAGGAGTCACCATTCAATCCAAACGACCAAGAGATGACGATGATAAGGATAAGGACTCGCACCTAAACGCCGGGCGATGCGGTCAATCTACATCTATGCCACCTCCTCCACATCGGACTTCTTCTCAACATAAGTCTCCATCACCCTATCGCTCATCGATAAACCTCGGACGATTCCGAGTTACCACCCCGACTCATAAAACAGTGACTACTTTGAGTACACGGGTGGTGATGATGAAGAGGTCCTTGAGCCCGACAACAACCCACCTCACCTAAACAAGTGCGAAACCAAAATCATCATCAAAACCTTCAAAATGAAGAAGAAAACGACTCGAATGACGTCGTATCATGGCTTGATGACGATAAACCTGCAGAATTTGATTGGTTTGCTACTCTTGTTAACGACACTCCCTACCTCAAGAAGGTCAAGAATTGGTAGACGGTAGTACCTTGGAGCATGCAAAATCTTGCAAGAAAGATTCCGTGTGAAGAAGATGACGAACCGAGTTGAAGCGCATCAAGAATGACGATTCCTTCTTTTGAAAACAGCTCGAAAGTGCAATCGAGGTTGAATATCACCTTGAAAACATTGCTCGAGCCATGTCTAACAACATGGATTGGCTCAACCCGTAAGCAAACATCGACTTCACTAAACGGAACAACCCTCCATATTACATCGACCGACCAAACCTCTACCAACAATCGCCAACCAGATGAACCAAGGATTCCGCTTCGATATTTCTTCAACAAAGACCGAATTTCTTCTCCATGGTGGCGATGGTTCAAGAAAATACGCTACATCATTAACTCTTCCATTCCCAAAGGCTATTTACTCAAACCGCATAGCTATCGAGGAACGTGCAAATCACTTGTTTTCGACAACGCAAGCATACGACCAAGATGCATTGTATGGGATTCATCATTGGCCCGAACGCGAAGAATCTACTACGTGTCGCCTCGGTTCGTAAGTCTCAACATGAAGTGTATTGCTCAAAGGACATCGTGGCCATCAAACACATTGATCTCAAGTCTAAGTGGACTACACATTCTTGAAAATATCATAGTCAAACGACAAGATGAACAGGACTATGAATTCTCGAGGTCGACTTTGAGAACTTGTCCTCAACGACATCAAGACTTGTACCTTGCCAAAGTATTGTGGTCGTATGAGACAATTCTCGATCAAGTTCAACGTGAATTTATCAAGTCGGCTCTCATCTTCATTAGACGATTGTGATCAAAGAACGGTCGAAGATATCCGGATGGTCATTGAATCATATCGTAAACGTAAACTTCACTCCACCACGCCTGATCTTCCCGACATCAACCACCAAACAACTTACGCCATCGCGAAACCTTTCGGCATTGTTTACCGCAGTGAACTTCAAGAAATCGCTTAATGGCGTGTAGTGAGCTCCACAAATTCGGGATCATACCTTGAAGATGGTTAGGATGGATTGGCGTGCAGATTGAAGGATATACCGAAAGTTGGGAATCCTAAGCTACCGGAACTCTCGTGAAAGGAGGGATGTGAGACGATCATCACCATGATTGATGAACGGTTGTTGAAGGCGGATCGCCTGACGATTGGAGAGCTATGTTGGTGGTCACCCAGAGAAACATCACCGCTTTCAACGCCTGCATGCGCACTCGGGAACATCACCGCACTTCCGGTACCCTTGAATTGTTTCCTTCATAAAATTTTGGATGCATGATTTTATATGTGTATGGCTTGTGCACACATAACAAGGTACAACCCGTAAGTGTCAAGAAAGGACCCCGTGGTAAGCCTCGGTGCACACAATCCTTATAAAAGGAGCGAAAGCTTTATTTTGAGTAAAACCTATCAAACCTTTCATTATTCAAGGTTTTGCTCAAAAGACAAGTACTTCCCCATAAGATTTTTCAAAACCTCAACCGCTTATATCACTAATCGAGGGGAGTATTTGAATTAAAACTTTGTTCACAAATTGTTCACAAGTGGTCACTCTTCCCGCAACACTCAAAATGGTCATATTTATTTCAACCGCTCAAAATAACATTTTTATATGCCATTTTGAGGGGAGAAAATTGTGTGATAAGAAATATGTTGTACAAAATGCAAATGAATCAGGTACCTCGGACTTAACCAACGAATTGACGGTACTAAACTGTTTGTAACTCGAAAAGACTTGTCCCGACGGGTAATAATTTCAAGCTAGTTCGCTAGTGATGTAAACGTGTCTCGCAGGACTTGTCCGAGTAGAAAGTACCATTCGAGAAACTTTTGATAGACATGAACTCGATGGGTTTGACAACCTTCCAAGGTTTGTCTACACCTTCAAGGTAGTTATTAGAGCTAGTTGTCACCTAAAAGTCGACAATATATCTCTTTAACTATTCAACGAACCGTGTCTCGCGGAGATTGTCTATCTTTAGTGGATCAATTCATAAAGTGCGCTTTTCCTCACCCGCATTTAACCATTAAAACTATTAAGCACATGTGGGGGGAGTATTTATGCAAAACTTATCTCTCAACGTGGTTCAAACATGTTTTCATTTACAAACCCTTTGAGAGATATTTTAACTTACAAGGGTTATAATGGCAAACATAGGTTAGTCATGGAGTTATAAGGTGACTAAGGTTAGAATAACTGTTCTATGATCCGCCAGAGTTTGAGGATCTACCCAAGGACACTACCATTAGTTAGTGTTAGAAGTCCTTAGGAATGATTGTAAAAGGAGAAAATGAGAAAGAAGGAGTTGAAGAATCAAAAGAAATGTAAAGTAAAGGGTGAAAAGAAATAGCCTCCGATTATTCAACTTAGGCGCACACCGGTTCAATTCATATACATCGGTTGTCACTTTGTGACACCGGTATTGAAGATTAAAAGTCGTCATGGACCCAAAGGACGCATGCACTAAACCTTCTTAGCCACTCAAGTTTATCTCAACAAGCTTGTTTCATTCTCACAGGAACCCTACATAAACTATTGGCTTTCTTAGAGATCGCCGGTATTGAAAAAGGAGACCCTCTCCTAGTCTCCGCCAGAAAACCAAACGCACTGCTGAGTCTAGAGCCACGAGATTCATCAAAAGATCTCTTAGGAACATTTGACATTTAATCACTTGTTGATCAACAAATAAGATCTTCATGATTCAAAGGTTCATATCGAGTCCTTCACAAATCTTAGCAATCTGTCCGTAACATTTATGAGAGGTTCACATCCGTGATCCTCGGTGATTGAATGGAAACTCCGCCGTGGTCAACATCAAACAGCCACGGCAGTCACTTCGTAACTCCCGTGATTACGCGAGTGTGTCTCAAACGGTCTACATGTCAGAGTGATGCTTGGTGTACCTCAATGACTCATCCGAATCAGATGTATTTCTGTACATCGCGTTATCTCACTTGTGGGACTCCAGTTCAGAATGGCCTTTGTAAGAATTAGAGTTGTGTTTTCACACTATCTCATTAACACTCTCAAGTTCAAACTTGTAAGTCTGGAAACCGCTTATTACTAACCGCTTGAAATGTTTTCTTATGGAAGCTCTCGAGCGGGATGATCGTCTTGATTCTTCTCATGCTCACGCCAACATCAACACTAATGGAAGTTCTATTCAAAAGCAACACAACCGCCGAAATGATTCTTCGTCAAACCAAAGAATCTACAATGATAAAGATTTAAAGAACTTCATCAAGATTGAATTCCAACGTCAAAGAGCGTGTGAGCATGTTGAAGAATGACGTGGAGACACTGGAGCAACAAGGCACTGAGGCGCATCGATGCATAACAACATACTATCACTTTCACCACAAAGAACAATGATCAAAGAACAAAGTTAAAGATGACGTCAAAGCATAACTGTTTAAAGATTACGATCTCTACACCGGGAGATTGTTCAATCAAGGCAATTCCTCTCACAAGAAAGAAGAATGTCGAAGATCGCCACGCCTACTATTACATCAACGCCTTCACCGCTTACATTCATATATACTTGAGGAGGAGATTGTTGGAATCACTCCTAAACAAGATTTCAAGTATTTATATTTCATATGTAATAGGTAGCTTTATTATGGCCTTTATGTTTGTTTAAGGTCCGCCTTATGTAGAAGGCCCATAAGTCGAGGCCCAAGCCCAATAAGGAATAGGGAAGGAGAGGAGTGTTGCCCTAGCTCCTTGCCTATATAAACTATTGTAAACCCTCATTTGAGGGTTGGTTGTTCAAGTTATTCTTTCACTCATACATTACGCCTAACCGTTTCATACTATTGTGTGTGTGTGTGCTTGTTTACTTGTTCAATCGCCTTATCTCTTATCTTATAAGCTTGTGTTGTAAAACTAGTGACCTAACAGGTTCAAATATATTAAAAGGTTCAATTTAAGTAAAAGAGGGTTCAATATAAAACAAGGTTTCAAATATATTAAAGGTTCTAATTCAGATAAAAACAATTTAAGTTTATGTTCATGCATTTCACCCCAAATAAGTAAAGCAGTAAAAAGGGGGGGCATGAATACTCACCTCGGTAAATCGCCAGCCTAAAGCAAAGAATAATAGAATTATTGGATAGCACCGACACGCGACCTAGATTAGTATGGCAAGTCTTAGTTCATAGCTCTAGTTTAAGACTTTAATTAAGTTCAAAAGTTTTAAAGTGTTGTGTTATTGTTGCTGGTGTGGCAGCATTTAAATTTGAAATAGTCTTCTAAATATTTTAAAGTATTGGCTCTTGGAAGTGCACGAGTATAACAGTACCCAGAATAAATAACTCTTTGGTTTGACGATAACCGAAAGAGGAAGTACGGAAAAATAATTTCAAGTAGGATTGGACGTCGCCGGATTATGTAGAAACTATTGTTAAAAGTATATCTATATATATAACTAAGGGTGTGCATATACATACGTTTATCAAAATTATTAAAGTATATGAAAATTAATGTAAGATTAAGCTTTGTTTAGTACCTTTATCTTTTAAATGAATTGGTGTGTATAAAACTACTCATGGTTGGTTGTTATTTATAAAAATAACTAAATATATGCATATTTTGACGAAAAGTCGGGCATGACCCGGGTATAAATTTTTAGTCGTCCGAGGTGACAAAATGTCAAAGTGTTAATATAGCGAAAATACCTAGTTTATAAAGTTTTTATAATTGCCCTTAATATAACCTTATATGAATTTTATATCGTTGATTTCCAAAAATGATTGCATGTTTGAATTCATTTTAATGTGTAGTTTTATTAGAATATTTTCAGTTTTTATCACTAGTTACAAGTCATTATTTGTTTATAAAAATAGATTTTTGCATGACGAAACTGCATGTCGTGACCGAGTCATATGCTACGAGCCAGGATAAGTTAACCAAGACGTTTTATTGTCGGGTTAAGCGTGGGTACTAAACGGACCCTATGATGGATGGGCTTTGGCCCAGACATGACCAATGCCCCTATTAGCATGGAATGGTTTTGGACTTGTTTTATAATTAAACCCAACACACCCTTGGGCTTTAGACCCACATATAACACCATCAGATTGAAATAGGCATTGTGGTGCAGATACTTTTACATGGAGGAGTACAAATTGAAACGAAATGTTAAAATGGAACTCAAATACGAATATAACGAGACTCCGAGCCTCTTTCGTGCTCAAGTGACAACAGTAGATAATAACCACCCTTCGGGGTGTTTTCCTCTACTCAAAACCAATGCTCCAAATCACCCCTTTTGGGTCATTTTATGGTGACTCGAACGATACAACACGGGGCTGCTTGAGTTCACTTGTATACCAAGCACGCAAGTCAACAATGGTATTAGCCATTGGCTACTTCCGGACCTTGTGACTATTTCATTCGGGTACTACCCAACTTGGTACTCAACTCGACTCATAAACCAAACATACCCATTCTATCTACTACTTTAAGAAGTTGCAAATTTGAGGAAAATGACCCGACCAATGTGGTTACTTCGGTTCGACCCACCACGTAACTAAACGCCACCTTAGTCTAAAATGACGATAACATAAGGATGCTTCCAAATCGAGCCAACATCAATTCTTATTTCTTGTTCTTGTACATAATATTAATTTGCCACACCATATAAACGATTACAACAAGACAATAATCATTTTCTTTTACAAGGATCAAAACTTCATTATATCAATTCGGAAGAATATATGAACCGAAATCAAAAATCAAACATAACATCAGTGAGAATCAAATAACAAGAATATCGAAAGTTTTCTTACAAAGATGCGCGAGATTAATCGATCGAACGGCAAGAGACCAAAAGTAAAATACCCGAATGTAATTAGATTAATCCCTGGGAACACTCTAACTTTTATAAAGCTCTTAATTTGTGTAAGTGAACTTGTGTGAAACTTGTGTACAAAAGCCTGAGGTTCGAGTAATTATAAAAGGGAAAACAAAGGAACTATAACCGAGCCTTTCTTGATCTTGAATTGAGGAGGAACTATTTTAAGCAATCATCTCTTTCTACCATCTTATCCATGTCGTCTTGTGATGATTCGCGACTTTCTTTGGGAAGAGAGTGAGTCAGAAAGCGATATATCAAACCCGCCATCACTTTTCTTGTTTTCCTCTTGAGAGTGATGGATCGATTTTTATGGTAAAAATGGGGGCGAAGGTTTTGAGGATGAGAAAGTGAAAGGATATGTATACCAGGTGTAGAAGGAGGCGTGCCTTGGTGTTTCAGAAAAGAGGAGACAAAAAAATGAATCTGATAAGATTGGGAGAGGTAGGCTCCTAGGCGGTGCAGGAAAAGAGGAAAGGGTAGGGTATTTGTTTTAGATTTGTTATTAATATCAGTATTTTATGCATCCATATTGTATAATTTGTTCCGTAAGTGGTAACGTTTATTTATGTAGAATATTATTCGGGTAACCGTATTTTATAAATTTTATATTTCCGGAGACGTTTTGACGAGTGAATTAATATGGTATTATTATTGTCTTAACATTAGTAAATAAATTTTGTGCCAATACTATCATGGTGTCGGTATGCGTGTGGTGTCGGGACTTTGGAAACATGAGATGACTTCTCGTTTTTTTTTAGTCATAATAATTTCTAAAATAAACATTTTCATTTTCTGACAAAAATGACCTATTAAATAATAGTCTAAAAATTACGGGTTGTCACATATATAATCGCTAAAACACCCTCAAATATATTAAATTTTACAACTTATACAAAATGGGTGTTATAATATACGCATCTAGTTGCCATATACATAACATGTTAAACGGATGAGGGGAGGTGTTATGGATATACATCCCATGTTAAACGGATTAGTCAAGATGTTATGGATATACATAATATGTTAAACGAATGAGTCGAGATGCTATGGTTATACATAACATGTAGTTTAATGGATTTGTCATGTCCTGAGTCGAATAATGTAACTTTTTGATGTATCATTGTAGTTTAATGCTTTTGTCATATCCTGTTTATAGGAATCGGTTACATTTCTATGGATATGCATAACATGTTAAACATATGAGTAGAGGTGATATCGTTATATGTAACATGTTAAACGAATGAGTCGAGGTGATATCGTTATACGTAACATATTAAACGATTGAGTCAGTAGTGGCAGAAGCTGTTACAAGTGTGGCGAGAGTGGCCATATGTCTCGGGAATGTCCCACCGAAAATACTGGGGCCAAAATTTCCCACCAAAATATTGGCTACTAGATCTGCTCTATCCTCACAAACACATTATATACACTCTTATCCTCAAAACCAATCAACCTCACAACCTCTTATCTTAACACCAACTTCAAAACCTGAGATGAAACGATATAATCCTTATATGTGTTATTGTGGAACAGGAAATATAAAACTAAGAACATCACATAAGAAGATACCTTTGGATGGCAATATTATGCATGTCCTTTTTCAAAGGTAAACAATCATACATTTCTTATTTATGTAAATATTTTATACAAATAATGATATAATTTCCTTATTATGTAACAGCCAAGAGAAAAATATCATGGGTGTGGATATTTTATGTAGAAGAGTGAATTTGATGACCGGTTACGAGTAATCTCTTCTGCTTCAACATCTCAAGGTGATAGATCTGCACTAACAGAGTGCTCAAACTGTAATGCCAAAGATCTTAGGATAAACATGCTGAAATAAAAAATACAGGTGTTAGAGACAAAAGTAAGGATGTTGGAGGCAAAACTTGAAATGGCAAGAAATCTCGACGATCACGACCACGCATGTCAGTCAGCTGCAATACTCCGTGAGTTGTTAGGTGACATGGACAATCTTCATATGTAGTAGTAGTGTTGTTGTTGTTGTTTTTGTTTGTTGTGTTATTGTTCTTGTATAATAAAATGTTATTGTTGTTGTGAAAACTTAAGTATTTCACGAGGCTGCTTTAACAGCCGTCGTGAACCTTTGATAGTGGCGGTGATCTACCTATCTTTTGTTATCGAACATGACATACACCCGTCTCTTGGTGGGTCGAACCATACCCAAGATTTTTATACATCAAAGCACCTTCTGGATTTATAAAGTTGACCATGTTTTGAGTTAACCATGTTAAACGAATGCTTGTAATGTAATTCGTATGTATTTTATATATCCAAACACCCCTTTAAAAAGACTCAATCATATGCTTGTAATGTAATTCGATTTGTAATGTAATACACTTTGTAATGTAATTCGTATATATATTTTACACTTGGTATTTGACATTAATCATCTGCTTGTCAAATCCATATCCAAACACCCCTTTAAACAGCAAGGTATTTCAAATATGCAATTTTTCAACACTAAATTACATATAATTGAAGGAACAATATCATAATTAACAAACACGAAGGCAAACCTTTTATTCGACAAGCAAGAGTTCTCAACCACAATTATTTCATACATACTCAAACGAAACTACTAGATAAGCAAACGAAACAACTCGACAAGCAAACGAAATAACTTAAAAAAACAACTCGACAAGCAAACGAAACACACGACATAGACCATAACAAACATCGCAGTTCATCGACTTTTCCCTTTGCTATAACATGCACCACCTTTTCCCACTTTGCTAGAACGTACACCACCTTTTCCCTCCCTTGCATTCTTTTCCTTGATGAAATGTTCAAAAAAGCTTCAAGATTTGTTATCCTCATTCCCAGTTCATCGACTTTTGCCTCCATTCTTTCACTATCAGCTTCGGCTAAATACTGCATGTAGTATGGCTTTTTCCTCAACCATTTCAAAATAACATCTCTCATCTACAGGCTAATGTTCTTATAAGAACCATATTCTTCAATAATTTCATCGCCATATGTATCAAGAACTTCATCAAAGAGTGGTAAGTTCGATAAAACCTTTGACCACTTCTCTTCCGGCGTGTAACCAGCCATTGTTATATGTGTTTGTGAGAATTGACAATTGGGTTATGTGTGCGTTTTGTTGTATTGAGGATGATTGGTTATATATAAGTAAAAAATTTGCGGGATAAAGTTGCAATAATGCGGGAAAAATATCCCGACGACATGTCGTCGGTAACAAACTAGCGGGGAAAAATCCCGCCCAATTATTCTCTGTTATTTACAAGCGGGGGAAGCTAAATTTGGCATAAATACATCCCAACGCCCTGTCGTCGGGACCAAAACACTAATTACAATGATTAACGCTAATCAAAAGCTAAGCGGGATAATTTTTTATTATATATATTCCCGACGACAGGGCGTCGGTACTACTTGGTGAGGTTAATTCCCGCCCAACTATTCGCAAAGTCAAATTTGACCAATATGATGCCGACGACAGGGCATCGGCATAATTTGTTCATAAACATTCAACGCACCGAAGGCTTGGTCAAGCGAATTTTTTGTCGTTTAGCATAAAACGCCGACGACATTGTGTTGTCGGCATTTCTTTGTCGCTTGTTCTCCTGATTCTTGTAGTGTAAAAATTAAAACTTTCAAGTAATTTTTGTCGCTTGTTTCATAGTTCATGAGGGGGTTGAATTATTTGTTTCTCTTAAAGCGTTGTCGTTCGCTTCACCAATTGTAAATACTAGACGAGTACCCCGTGCATAGTAACGAGATTTTATAGCGACAAATCGTTTTGTGTTAAAAAAGAGTTTATGGGTTATAACCGAACAAAAATAAAAGTTTGAAGATTTGGGAATTAAACATAATGTTTGAAACCCGGTTCGACCCGGGTGGTTCAACCGGTTGAATAGTTCCGTAAAAACGGATCGATGTAAACCGAGTCAACCCGACGGGTTGTGTTAAAATGGTCAAATTAAACCGGTCAACCCAACGGTTTGAAGCGTCCGTGTCAACCCGGTTTTCGATATGTATTAATAGTTTCCTTTTAAAATATTAATGTTCACATTTCCTTTTTTAATTCCAACTTTTCACTTTTTACTTTTTGGTTTTTCCTTTATATATAGTATAGTAGGGTATCCGCACATTGCGGCGGCGGGTACCCTGTGACGATTAACCGGAGAAATAGATCTCGAGACCTGATTCACCAGTTTGTATTGGTTTCAACGGGTCCTCTCTGGTTCGATTTCGGATGGCTTTTATTGGTTAGCCGAACCGGTGGCGACACCGGTTCCCGGTTGAACCCGTTGGTTAGGTCCGATTTTCAAAACGTGTGTTTTATTAATTTGTATAATGTGTATAATAATATATACTTTTTATTTTAAGGTCTTTTAAAAATAACATTAATTAGTGTGTTTAATTATTTTTTATTTTGGATTATGTTGTAACTTGTTTAAATTGTACATTATGAAAATTTTAGTAAGGGTGTTTTAATTGATTGTTTTTAATTTGATAGATATACTTTTAATTGGTTGTACAATGTGAATAAATTATTGTACTTTCAAGTAATAGGGTGTTTTAATAAAAGTATTAATTACATCATATATTTCTCTTACCTTTAACTTTCAACATTTCACTTTTTAAGGTTTAACCGTTTTTCTTTTATATGTAGTATAGATATAGATAAATAATGATCCAATGTGACAGTGTAAATAGATCATTAGCTAGTGTATCGCTTTTTATTTATAAATAATTCTTGGGACAATTTTTAAATAATTCAACCAACATATGAACCAAGTTTTAACATCACATACATGTTTAAACCTTTCTATAATTTATTTATTTGACAATATATAATGATAACTCACAGGTGTATTAACTATCGTCTAATGACATTTTGCTAAATATTATTTAACTTATTTCCAAAAATAAGTTTAAAATAATATTTACTTAGTATCTTTCATCACATTATTAGTTATTAATTTATTATACATAGAAGCAAATACTTCTTTTCTAAGTCTCATTTTTCATGTTTGTTCACATTTTGAGTGCCATACCAACACTTGTACAATCACAAATATATGCACTTCTTTCATGCTTCGCATCTCATCCTACTTGAAGGATTTTTAAGTGTTTTTAGGTTTCTCATTCATAATTTTAACAATTAATAAAATGTCTAACACAAGACGAATTATACCTTTTAGTTAATGTGTCACTCGCATAACATAACTCGCATAACATAAAGGTTGTACAAATGACCCAAAGGCAAAAGTTCAATATAGATCACAAATTTACCATAGATTCAATGAACCAATAATACCATTCATTTTTTATTATGATTAACTTTCACCCTTTTTAAAAATTAAATATCTCGCAAACCGTTAATCGTTACGCGATAAAAATTATACCATCGCGACGAGAATTAAATTATCTTTCTATAGATATGCACTACTATATATTTTAACCATTTTTTTTTCAAAATTTCGTCAACAAAAATCATATATGATTTGTGAAATCATATATGATTCGATTGACGAATCATATATGATTTTTGAGAATCATATATGATTCGTAAAAATCATATATGATTTATAAAAATCGAATCATACATGAATTTTGAAAATCATATATGATTTTTTCTGACTAATTTTGAAAAAAATGTTTGTCGAAAATATATAAAGTGCATATCTATAGAAAGATAATTTAATTCTCGTCGCGATACAGATTTTTATATTTTGAAAACTTACCGCTTGTAAGATATGTTGTTTTAAAAAAAAATGAAAATGATTTTTTATTAATTTAGATAAAGATGGAGACTATGACGGCTCATTTGTTTTACTAAGAATATGGCTCTATATCGATCTCAACTCACACCCAAATATGCGAAAGTGCGATATATTGAAAATATACATAAAAACTATTATATTATATACATTAAAAATTTACACCAAAAGATATATACACAATTATTAATCTTTGAAGGAGTTATGCACTTAGAGCTAAAGCCTATTAATTTTGAATACTAGACAAACTTACTCAAATGCTTACTAACTTTAATAGTTTATATCTACATGTCTTTTATATAAATTTACATTTTCCAACTATAGTTGTAATTTTGCTAAATGCTTGTATACAAAAAAAAAACTCAAGCACATAACTTTATATAAAAACTTCAACTCTAATTGTTGTCTAACGTTACAACCCTTGTAAAGACCTCTTAGATAGTTGTTCTTAGGTGCTTACGCTAAAGTGGTGGAAGATTGATCTATTCTCAAGCTTATGGTAATCTATGTACTATGTTAGGTAATGAGTGTTTATCTTTCATTTTCATTCATATTATATTTCATATAAACCCGAGAGATGAGAGAATCCAAACACTACTTGTGAGGTGCTAGTGTATAATTTCCGTGCTTGTTATGATTATTGTGGCGCTTTTACTTGTTGTAGACTATTTTAAACTAATGCTTCATGCCCCCTAACTTATAAATTAATTGGTCAAAAGCACATTTGCTTGAGGACAAACAAATACCAAGTGTAGGGATATTTGATAAGGATTTAAAACGTACGCTTTTAGGGGGTCATTTAAGCCCTATTTCGACACATTTTATATCCGTTACTACTTAATTTTGTTCCTTTTCACTTTTTAGGTCTTTTGGAAGCAAAATGCTGGAATGAAGCATATTTGGACAAAAAAGAGCAAAAACATGCACGCGGCGGCTCAGTGAAATTCCTCGTTGTAAAGCCTGACGGCGTCACGCTTTAAATATGGAGGGCGTCACTCACATTTTTCACTCCAGACGGCCCAAATCTAGAACCATGACGACGTCTCAACTAATACCTACGACGTCACAACTCTCAAGTGACGTCGTCCCATCGATGACTTGGCCCAGACGAAACCCTAATGACCACGACCTGACGGCGTCGCATGCAAAAGGTGACGCCGTCGCGATTGTAAATCTATATATAGAATTCGATTTTCCTGTATTTTAAGAGGTAGATTTTTGGAGAGCAAACCCTAACTCAGTTGTAGTCCGACTTGGACAGTATTTTAGGGTCCCATGCCCTATTTTACACATCAAGATAAGTTTGTTAATTCAATTTATCATTATGTCTACACCATGTTCGATTGATTGTGTGTATGCTTGCTTGTCTAACATGTCTAGCTAAATTACTTGTGTGTTTGCTTAGATCTATGAAACATAGTTATTGATTGTTGTTAGGTTGTTTCTTGTCTTAATTAAAATTGGCTTAGAAGTGCATCTAGGCTATCGTTGTATTTAATGCTTGAGTATGCTTAATGATGATATGGTGTACAGATGGAATAGCTTAGGTTTGTCGATTCCGTGAATCATATACGAGAGATAACCTCATAGAACTAGGGGATACGCACACCCTACGACTTTTAGGAATACAACGCGTTAAGATAAAAGACGTGACAACTCAACCAACCAATAAAAGATAACTAGGGAGTAATAGTATTTAAGTGAACACATCTTTAATCATCATACGAGCAAACCTCAATTAAACATAACTATCCGTAGTAATTAGATAATTAGTTAAATTAGATAATTAGTAGAAGTAGTAAAATCGGTAGAAGTACCACCCTCCAACCAATTGCCGCGAGATTTTACATTAGCTTTCTAAAAAACCATAAAAAAAATAAAAAAAATATTCATCCTCAACCCCAACCCCACCTTCTCGTCATATATTTCTTACTAGCATTCCTATTCCCCTAGAGAACGATATCAATCCCCGAGGCTTACCCCATACTACACTATAACGATTAGGTTCACTGCCTAGAGGGTTGAAAAACTTGCTCGCAAAAAGGAGGTTTTCTCGAACCCGAACGCGCCTTTCTGCGCACATCAATTAGTGTGTTTAATTATTTTTTATTTTGGATTATGTAGTAGCTTGTTTAAATTGTACATTGTGAAAATTTTAGTAAGGGGTGTTTTAATTGGTTGTTTTTAATTTGATAAATATGCTTTTAATTGGTTATACAATGTGAATAAATTATTGTACTTTTAAGTAATGATGTGTTTTAATAAGAGTATTAATTACACTATACATTTGTCTCACATTTAACTTTCAACATTTCATTTTTTAAGATTTGACTGTTTTTCTTTTATATGTAATACTAGTTATAATACCCGTGCACGCACGGGGTTTTGACAGAAATTTTAATTATAATGTTTTTTTCTTTGAGTAATTAACAATTACTAATTGTTATTTTAAAGTAAATGTGCTAAAAGCCCAACCTTTTTATAAGTTTAAACAAACACTTTATTGGTGTTTTTTCACATAATGATATTTTTATTTTATTTTATTTTTGTCTAAGAAACTTAAAATAAGCTATTATAGTAAAGGAATGTAACTAAATAAGCTAGGAAAAAAAGTCATTGCAAAAATTGACCGAAGAGAACATACAAAGTTTGAATGCAATCCGATAGATATTGTAGTTTTATATTGAAAATACAGTGAGAGGCTACCATGATAGCTGGAGAACAAAGAAGATAGATACAATTTAGGCGACATTCATCGACTCAAAATAGGTAAACATGAACATCAAAACTATATGTGGCAATTTGAACCCGGTTATATGAAATGGTTGTAACATGTAATATTATGATAAATTGGATACTGAATTAACAATTTTCATAGAATTTTCTTCACCTGCTACCCTGCATCCTCATGTCATGTTTAGCAACTTTCATGAGGTAAAAATATGAACCATTTTTATTTTTTCTGCTAAATAATTGTAAAATCAAGCAAACATATATAAATCCACAAATAGTTGTTCTTTATATTTCATATTTTCATAGCATACTAAAGGCCAAGTTAAGTTTTTTTTTTTTGTTTATTATTTTTTATTTATTTTCGTCACATTTGTTAATCTTACTAACATGTCTTTTGACAAAACATAGAAGAAAAGAGATTTTACATAGAATTATCCATTTGTTTTAGATCATAGAGCCTAACAATTATTAAACATCCTCGTAAGTAAAATAGATGCTTTTAGACATTACCACTTCGGGATGTAGAGATCCATGTTATGTCCTTCTTGGTTCGCATCTTGATAGTTTCTTTAACCAACAACTAATCTACTGCAAAAAACAACACAAAAATTAATAAGAATGCTTAAAACTAATATGTTGATACATTAGCATTACATATAATTCCAATTTATCTTTGTTTCTAACAACTAAAATCTAAACGAATAAAGCAAGTTGAGTATAATATACATCACATAGTGATAGTGTAAGCTCTAGTACATTGTTAAAGAATATCAAAATTTCAACAAAGAAAAAGATATGATGAAGGGTTGGATATCTTAAACATTTAAGGAACACACCATTGACAATCGAGAATTAGAACATTACCAAAATCGAACCATTCGAACTTAAAAGAACTACAACCCTCTACAATATAACAATAGTGACACCAACTAAATGACTAATGAGATACAAAAATTCATTAACACGTTGACTCAATTTCTTAAGTGCATTGACCGCAGAAGAAAATATAGCACATGTCTAAAGCATCCAAGTCACCCAAAATACTCGCACAAAATCAGACACGCCATGTCGTCAATTATCATTATCTAAACTAAATAAAGAAAAAATCCTAAAGCTTTTAGTAAAGCACTAATTCCGGATATCGAGACCTAAATTTCAAACATGGTAAACTTTATAAATCCAAACCCATGACCCGTGCTCGACTTCCTTAACTCGATACATCCGCACAATGTGTTTGATTAAATGGCTCTCTGGCCAACAGGTTATCTATCACTTTCAACCCGTATGACCTGAACCTAAACTGTAGAGTAATCATTGGTTGACTCGTTTGACGCACTTCACTGTTTTTTTCCCTTGACAAACCAAACATGAAACATGATCTAAAACGTTTAAACTACACTGACTACAATAACAGTTAATCAAGGAAAGAAATCTTATTCACCTTTGGCTTCAACATTGTTCAATTTCATGCATACAGTACCCGTAGTTCGAGTCAATAAAGGACCAGCAGAATGGCTTTGTTGCATAGGGCAAAGGTCACTTGTGCCTTGTTGCACCTTGGCATTAGATAATCCCGAGCCGCTACCTAAAACTCGCTCTTTTCACATATCGCCTGTTAGACATAAGACATGTTTCTCCATCTCTTGCTACCGCTTTTCGAGGTTTTGTTTCTTCTCATATTGCCATAATAAGACATGCCCGCATTAAATGATTTTGGAAAGAACAACAACAATTAAGTATAAAAGCATAGAATTGGCCCTATAATCGTAACTATATAGAAGCAGATTATATGTATTCTTAAGTCGGACTCGAATTGGCCCGTAATCTAAAATGAATTCAAGAAGCAAATTATAAGTAAGACGTAAATATTGTATTCATATAAGTAATACTTATATGAATACGATTATATGCATTCTTAATTTGCTTCGAGAGCAAGTGGGCTCAAATGTAACACGAGAGCCTATCGAATCGCCGACTAAGAACAAAAGAAAGTTAATGATTGTGATTTACTAACTTAGACGGAAATAGGAAAAGAAAGAAAGTAGCGCACCGCTTTCCTCGTAAGCTTGGCAAGGGTCTTTTGTACTTGGCATCAACTCGAACCTACAGATATCAGCAAAAATAAACGGACGGTGCCTCGACATATGAAGCAACCGCCGCTATTGAGGCGTAAATAACGATCGGTCCGAGTGTTGTGGCTCCATTTTACTGTGGTAATTTCTCATGGTCCGAACTTGTCATGTTCCTTTTTCTAAATATCAATTTTCATAAAATTTTCGGACTCAAAATCCATTATACCTAATAAAAGTAATTTAAAGACCCAACCTTTAACCAAAACAATCATAAAGAACCATAATCTCCAACTCATAACAGTCATTTCAGTCTATGTTTTATCTTTGATGGGTCAAATGGGTTAAAAAATGTTCAATGCTTAAACCCTTAGGATCATCTTATTTATTGTGATTGTAAAAATATATTTGATAATAGATCAACCATAGAATAGAAAAATAAAAAATATTGCAAGGTGCAAGCAACAACCTGTAAAAGAAAGACGCGATTCGAAACACCGTTGGCCGACAAAGAACCACATTTCATTATATAAGCTTCAACCAGAAGCTTTCTTTTTTTATGGGTCCAAACCTGTATCCACGTTCACGATTGGAACCCGATCCGTTTGAACCTGCATTAAAGGTCACTCCTTTTAAGTTTTGACGATATTTTTCCACTTCTAAAAGCACCAACATTCTAAAAATTAGGAATTAAAGCCATTCCCTCATTCTTATATATGTGGCACAACTGAGAGCACACCCCACTTACTATTAGTTGACCCTACAACCTAAAAAACTACATGATACTAAACAATGAACATAATATTAGGCTGTAAAATTATAACATCAAGCAATAATTCAGATATTGAAATAGTTAATTTTAAGTTTGGACAAATACCCAATTAGATAAATGAGAAGAAGGCAATAATGGCGATGACGACAATGAAGACTATTCGAGGACACATCGTTGATGATATCAAGGAGAATACCATATGCTCATTATTCAACCCGAAACAAAAGTGCGTAACTATCAACATCATTATAATGAATAATATTTTTAAACTATGAGATCTTGTTACTAATTTCTAATACTTACTTTGCATCGGTGAGAAGTTACACTTTGACTCTGAACCATGAAAGTCAGAATAAACACAAACTTGCAAAGAAGTTCTTATAAAACTTGCGCAATTTTCGTAAAACCGGATTGATTGAATTTGGTCACCGATTTTGAGTTAGGGTTTTGATATAGTTGGTTTTGGATACAATGATTCCAATGATATGCTTCTTCAAATATGTTATTTGTTCGTATTAAAACAGCTTGTGCCTATTTGTAATCACGGCTAATTAGTTTGTGTAATGTCAAAACAGAATCCTAGTGATAGTGTTTAATTGGCTTATAAACTTATTCCAAATTAGTCGGTCCAAAATGGCTTGTTAAAATAACTTAAATAATCTGACAAGTCAACCTGTTCGGCTTTATCCAAACACTACCTATACCCAATTAAAACGCAATAAACTAATAAGGTTCCTAAGAAGGTTCTTGGTTAAGCTTTGTACTTAAACTTGGGAACCAACAAAAGGGGTTGAAACTATCTATAATATATATTTTGATACATACAACCTATTAAAAAATTTCATTCATAGATATGAATTATCATTGTAATGATATTGTTTCGTAATACCATTAACGTGTCAACTACGTAAAATAAATTGATTCATAGGGACAAGTTTTATGGGTCAACCCACCCGCACTAATCATTGACATGTTTCGTTTGAACCTTTTAAACATGTTGCACTACCCACATATACTGTGACCTCTAGTTGTAACTTGTAAAGACATCATTAGATAAATTAGAAATTTTATGGTCATGTTTCATGTAACTTAAAACCAATATGAATAACAATAACTTATATTCATTATACTGAGTTGATCAAATTCAGATATGAAAGGTGGTGGTTAGATCATAGGATTTGAATCTTGTATTACCTTGTAGACATGCCCACGACCACCTTCTTTGCATTGACTATTATGATGAAACCGAATAGAAATTCCCAATCTTTCCCCTTGAACTCATTGGCATAGGCGTTTTCACGTTACACCTATAAAAATGTTAAATACAAAATCTTGACTTTAGTAATCCACATATCCTTGCTAGGCACGATAGGATATTAGAAATGTCATAGCCAATTCTGGTGCAATTCCTTTATTAATCAGTCTATTTCATTCACCTACCCAAACTATCCAAGAAAATTTTGTTACTGGCCTTCTGAACTTATCGATACACGATGTCAACAAAGCCGCTATCGGTAACGCCGATGCAATCAAGCCACTAACTCATGTCCTCAAGACCGAAGCTCGAGGCCAAAGAGAATTTCGCCAACACTTTTAGTCTCTATAGGAAGGAATCAAAGTCAAAGCTAGACACTTTAGCTACCCATGGCCAATTCCATCGTGAATACGATACGATTGATGAGAAAATTTGTAGAAATCAAGTATTAGTAGGCACTTTACCATTCTCAAGTGCAAACTTTGCTCCGTTATCGGATTCTATTCAGAACAAAGAGACCAAGGCAAGTCGCTTTTTCTAATTACAAACGTCCAACTTTTTCACGTTCTACATCCTGTAATCACCAAAATAATTAATTTTTATTAAATATGAAAAGATATGAATAGTTATGACAAAAGCGGTACTGCCGCAGTTCACGGTGCGTTAATGCCTCGTGGAGCTCTTGCTTATACTGCTTTTGAGTTCCCAAAACAAACCCGAATAGCCTCGATGTGCCTCGGAGGAGGCCTAGTATTTGAAGCGACGCTCAATTGCCTATAAACCAATGAAATATCGGATGGAATTAAACAAAGGAGATGAAAAAATAGAATACTTTACAAAATGCCAACTTGGTATCGTTTTTGGAGGTCCTCGTGTCTCTCCTTACCATAGCTTCTCTAAGAAAAGTCTCGCAATCACCAAAAGTAATAAATTGAAGGAAATTCACCAAGCTAAATAAAAGGTTGCATATTTTTCATATGTACCGCTTTAGTCATTGTAATTCGTGTCTTTTTGGGTCATTTTGTAACCCGTAATCTTAAAATTTATAGGATTTTTAGAACTACATATATACATAATATTTCAGCATACTATAGACCATATAATATAGTGTTTATTGCTTACAATATGAACTGAATGGAGCATTTTATACCTATATGCAACATAGTATAAGCCATATAATAACTCAAGTGTAAAAAAAAAAATCGATTTTTGAAATGCAAACTTGTTGCTCCTTTCTGCTAAGAGTTTGCCTTATCATTTACAATGCCAAATAACAAAGAATTATTCTTTTTATAAGCGAATTCTTTTCCTTCCTTGTCATCTTGAGGATCACATGATTGAATTCACCAAAACACAGAATAATATGGGTATGCATTTTAACAACAAACAATGATTAATTCATAATACATTTGATCATTCAACACTCATAAAAGATAACACAAATGATGAGGGAAAACTGAATTAAATAAGTGCATAGGTTGGATATTTGGTGACTCGCTATCAACTATAACCTATTTTGGTATTCAACAAAAATTAAGCTTGATCTCAAGTAAATGTGACTTGAACATTACAAAATGGTTGAGAAGCTCTGGCCCTTATTTGTTTGTTTAATTATAGTATATATTATCCACTTACCCCAAAGTCTCACTTTTGTATATGTTATTGCATCTTAGTAGATGCACAAAGTTTGACACAGGTCAGGGGCTTCATTTATGAAGAGATTGATAAAAAAAAAATAATAATAATCAACAATCAAACAACGCAAGCATTTAGATACGATTTTTAGATTACAATTAAAACTCTAAAAGTCTGTACTAAGTTTTTCGAATTGACATATACATGCCTGCTCAAAGTCGCATAAGCCATAACCAAAAACTTGTTATCAAGGTTGCTAAGAACTTGGTAACATGAGGACTAAACCATATATGCATGTGCGTTCGGATTCAAGAGCTTGTTGCGTCATGACTAAACCTTAACCTTTAAACAAACACCAACACATACCTCTATGTAGAATCAGTCGGCGAAAATGAGAGGTGGTGGTTTACTCACTTCCACAATTTATCCTTACTGATATTTATCTCATGTCTAGCAACCCATTATTATTACAAATATGAGTAATCAATGTGCTTTCTAGTCACAATAAAACCAAGTTCTCCGTGTATCTGGCACCTTTCGCAAAAATATTTTGATTTATGTTTTGGTTCATATGTTAGATGCAATTAACTGTGCATACAGTAATCCTATAGAAATTTGATAAATACCTAAAAAAAACTATTCAGTTTTCCTTTAAGACGCTCCGGCAGAATTGGGTATATTGTTGTAATTTTCCTTTAAGAACTTTATCATACAATTGCTCATTAAAATATGGAAGACTTTATGAGGTTCTTGATGACAAATTTCATTACATAAAAACCATAAAATAACAAACTGTCATTTGATGAAACTCTCATCAACATATATTCGATTCAAGATGCACATCCACTTGTACTCCCATAAGAGTAAAACTTCATCTTTATACCGCTTTACTAATTTAGTCAAGATAATTATATAAGCCATGAATGGGTCTTAGTACAACTTCAACTTGTTTCAAAATCAAACAAAAAATCCCCAATTTAATAATTATGTAGGCATAAATAATTGTTAGATAATAAAACCAAATAATAGTTTTGATACCTTGGATCAATTTATACTTGACGCTTTGAAACCGATGACCGACATTAGATTGATAGTCATGTGTACCTCACGAATATTATGATTAAGATTTTGATTTCTTGGAGATAATATTGCCGGATATTATGGGTGTGCGAAACATATGTAGGGGTGTAACCGAGCCGAGCCAAGCCCGAGCTTGACAAGGCTCGAACTCGGCTCGAAAACAAAAACTAAGTTCAAGCTCGGCTCGATAGCTCGTCAAGCTTTAACCATCTAGGCTTGAGCTCGGCTCGATTCAGTTTCGAGCAAAGCTCGAGCTTTGCTTGAAATGCTCGAATATATGTATTTGAATACATGATTACACATTTACACCCCTATTCCAACTCCTGAACAAGTTGATTAAGGAGTTGAGACTTGAGACTAAAAAAAAAGAACAAATATAATACAGTACCCAATGATCAAAATCATATAAAGACCCTACAAAAGGGACATAAACCTGAACCAATGAATCATATCTAACTTGGACAAAATGTGACTAAATTGTCACCTGATGCCACACATTCAAGAGACCAGAGTCAAGAAGATGAAACAAGTCTAACATTAAAATAAAACATAATCA
Source organism: Chrysanthemum lavandulifolium (assembly GCA_022545495.1). NCBI lineage: Eukaryota > Viridiplantae > Streptophyta > Magnoliopsida > Asterales > Asteraceae > Chrysanthemum > Chrysanthemum lavandulifolium. Next base: position 228,664,884 of record CM040239.1, on the reverse strand, counting down.
ATAAATACTAGTTAAGGTTCGAATGTTTAAAATAGTTCAACAAAATATATTCACGAGACGTCATAAGCTTCATAGATCTTGAATACTTGAGCAAAATGATTTCCATAACTTGAATACTTATTTATAATTAAGTTAATATTCAAATTAACCCTTATTTCGAAAAAGCTCGATAAAAGCTCGAGCCGAGCCATCAAAAGCTCAAGCTCGACTCATTATATGTTTCGAGCCAATATATTGGGCTTGAGCTCGGCTTGAGCTCGATAAAAGCTCTACTCGATCGAGCCAAGCTCGAGCACGAGCTCGAGTTGCTTGATAAAAGCTTGGCTTGCTTGCACCCCTAGTGCGAATGGTGGTGGTAGTTGCAGCCAGCGATTCGAGTGATGTTAGGTTCAGGTGGGTTTTTTTGGTTATGTTTTTTCTTTTCTTTTTTCCCTTAATTTACAATTTTAGCACAAAAGTTACAAAAGAAACCTCCCACGTTTGGCCCTTAAAGTTTTGAAATTCATAGCCGCTTTTTAGTAGTTTTGTTTTTCAGACTTTTGACACATATATTTTGTGATGAATTTTTTTCTCTATACGAAATTTATTAAACTTTGACTAAATTGGATTCAATTTTGACTTTTTAATAGCCACTTACGTAGCTCGATTTTGCTTACGTGGCAAAATTAAGCTCTACTATTGGTCTAATTTTTTTTATAATGAGAAGGGTTTTGCAAAAACACTCCAAAATGATGTAATTCTTTTATTATATAAAAGATAGATAAATAATAATCCAATGTGGCAATGTAAATAGATCATTAGCTAGTGTATCGTTTTTATTTATAAATAATTCTTGGGACAATTTTTAAATAATTCAACAAACATATTAACCAAGTTTTAACATCACATACATGTTAAAACCTTTCTATAATTTATTTATATGACAATATATAATGATAGGGAATTGATATTACATTTTTTGACGACGCATCACATTTGCGTCGCATAACACCTTGAATGCACAAATCAGAAGATACGATCAAAAATGTGATGTGAAATCACCCCCTATAATGATAACTGACAGTGTATTAAGTATTAACTATCGTCTAATGACATTTTGCTAAATATTAAATAATATTTACTTAGTATCTTTCTTCACATGATTCATTATTATACATAGAAGCAAATACTTCTCTTCTAAGTCCCATTTTTCATGTTTGTTCACATTTTGAGTGCCACACCCACACTTGTACAATCACAACACATGCACAATATTTAACATAAAAAGCCCTTTTTCATGTCCCACTTTTAGCCATCTTAATTTAAATAATCAAAATCAATAAGGGACCAAAACCGTCAAATAACCAAAACTAAAAGGACCAAAAACGTAACATATTCCAAACAAAAACCCCAATTCCCCGCCCATCTTCACTTCTCCAACCGGAAACCTAACCGTTTCCGGCCACCGTATATAAACCACCATTCCAACATCACATTCCACGTGTCACACACACTCATTTCACACTCACCTTTTTTTCAGCAGAAAAAATAAAACACTTCCGTACAAAATTAAAATTAATTCCACAACAATAAATCCAATTCATGACATCATTACCATTTAATTTTCAAGATAATAATTTAATAAAAGTGGTTCCAGATTATAATCAAAACGACGACGTTTAATGTAATGATGGTGAATTATCATGTTTACTATTTTTAGTTAACGAGTGAGATGACATGATGCGTGTTATTGTTGATGATAAAACACTCACCGCTTCAGTTTTTTTCTTTATATATATATTCTGCTCTTTCTTAACAGATTTACGGTTTTTTTGGCACAGCCGAAAAGCTCTCAAGGTATTATTTACTATTTTCTGATTGATTTTTGATTTGCATGTAAGGTTTTTGATGTGGATTTTTGTAATGTTAGTTGTTTATATCTTGTTAACTGTTGAATTTTGCTGTTTGGTTGCAGATTTAGGATTTCCGCATTGTCGAAAAGCCGTAAAGGTATAACCGTGATTTTGATTGTTTTTTTGTTTTTTTTTTTCTTTTTCTATCTGCATGTGAGATTTTTATGTGGATTTGTTGTTTTTAATTGAATGTTAGTTGATTGCTACTGTTTTTTGTGTTGATTCGAAAGAATTTTGATGAAATGTAAATTTAAAATTATTATTTTACTTTTTAACTGTTTAAATTTTTTATTTGATTGTTTTATTTTGATCAACATGTGAGGTTTTTTATTGGGAATGTTTGTTGATTACTAGTGTTTTTTTTTTCTATGTTAATTTAAATAATTTTTTTATGGTTGATAAAAAGAAAATTTAAACTTTATTCGTCATTTTTAATTGTTTGTGGATTTGTGCTGCTTTGGAAGAATTTTTATGGTTTGATACGACGAAAATTTGGAAATTTAGATTTTATCTTTTATTGTTTACTGTTAAATTGTGATTGGGATGTCAGTTGTGTGGTGTTGATTGGATGAATAATTTGTGGTTGAATGCTACTGTTTTTATGTCGATTCAAAAGAATTCTTTGTGGTTGATGAAATGAAAATTTGGATTATTCGTATACTTTTTCACTGTTGAATTTTGTAAGAAATTGAAACTATATGATTTTCTTATTTTATTGTAAAATTTATAATCTGATTTTTTTCATGTGGTTTAGTGCTGAATTTTGGCCTGCATTTGTGGTTTTTTTTTATTAATTTATTTGTGAATGTGTGTTGTTATATGAAATGTAAATTGATTATTACTGTGTTTGTGGTTGTTGAAATGAAGAATATAATTTTTTTGTGGCTAAATTTTGATTTGCTGCATGTTTTTTTGATGTTTTTGGATTGATAGTTTATGGATTTTTGTTTGTTTATGGAATGCTACTCTTTTTGTTATGATATTTAAGAATCCCTAAACCCTAAACCCTAAACCCTTTTTTTGTGGCTAAATTTTGATTTGCTGCATGTTTTTTTGATGTTTTTGGATTGATAGTTTATGGATTTTTGTTTGTTTATGGAATGCTACTCTTTTTGTTATGATATTTAAGAATTTTGTACGGTTGATCAAATCAAATTTTGAAATTTATTCCTTGTTTGTACTTGTTCAATGCTGAACTTCGATTTTGTTAAGTTTCACTGTTGATGGGTGTAATAATTTTTGGATTTGTGCTTGTTTATGGGATGTCACTCGAATCTTATTGTTTTTCGCGTTTTGTATTTTTTGTTATTAAAAGGATTTTCAATGGTTTGGTAATGTTTGACGTCAGTCGAATCTTATTGAACAGAGAAGTTTTTTACGGTTGATGAACTTAATGTTTTAAAATTATTCATTATTATCTACTTGTCGACTCTTTCATTTTAATCTACTTTGTATGTTTTCGCTGTTGTTGATGGGCTGATTTTTTTTTTTTTTTTTTTTTTTTTCTTTTGCATTTTTGTTTGTTTATGTGATAGACTTCGTGTTTTACTGTTGATCTGAATGGATTTTTTTATGTGATCGGTGAACTGAATGTTTGAATGTTATTTGTAATTATTTATCTGTTTACTGTTTTTGTGTTCTTGTTTGACCTGAAAGGCTTCATATGGTTGATGAACTGAATGTTTTGGAAATTTTATTCCACTTGTTGACTGTCAAAATTTGATCTGCATGCAAGTTTTTTTTGGGTGTTGATCGACTGAATTAATTTGTGGATTTATGCTTGTTATGGAACTTACTCGAATTGTACAGTTTTTAAGTTGGTCTTTATGTGATCTGAAAGGATAAAATGGTACTATTTTCATGTTGGTCTTTATGCATCCTTTTATCATAGTTTACACTTTATACTCTGATTGCTCTGTCATCTTGAACTGTGATCCTTGTTGGATTCTTTTTACTGAATTAATTGACATCACAATTGGTAATATTTTCAGTAAAGCTGTGCTCATCTACTCTGAGAAAGATAATGTATTTATTTTCTATCTAGCAGGTACTTTACTAGCTAGGAGCAAGTTGCAAAATGGATGGACTTATGACAGAGCTACGAGGAACTAATGGCTGTGAAGATGGTCATGTTCAGGGGTTATGGTCATCCCGTGAAGGAAGGCAACCAATTGATATAGGCAAACAAATATTCTGCAACAGCGCTGTGTATATGAAGAATATAGTTGCCGTTGGATTTGATATGGACTATACCCTTGCACAGTACAAACCTGAAACTTTTGAATCACTTGCATATGAGGGTACAGTTGAGAAGCTTGTAACCAGTTTGGGATATCCTAGAGAGGTTTGTTAATTTGTTTGAAGTTCATAATAATTACTTATGCAGAATGATTTTTTATAATATTTCTTGGTATTTTACTTCAGCTTTTTAAATTGTTGATCTAAAATATAAAACTTTTAGAATTCTTAAAGGTAATAATTACTGCTTTCTTAAATAACTCGAAAGAGTGACTCATTAATAATGAAGTACAAAGTAACACACCTTATATTATCCCTTTACTCCTTTATCCACAGAGATCTAGAATGGTAGTGTTTGTGGTTTAACATTTGGTGTACTGGCTTGAACACACATTAAACTAGGTTTCGTTGTTGCACATTAATACTCTTAATATCAACATTCATTTTGTTAATCCATACAAAGTTGACATTTTCTCTATTAACCACCTGACATATCCACCTGACTTTATCTGGTAACATGTGTCTCTTAAAATATGAGTCTACAAAATATTTCTAAGGTATACTCATATGTATTTTCTGTATCGATGCAGCTGATGGAACTGTCTTTGATTGGAACTATATGGTCAGAGGACTTGTTCTTGATAAAAGAGAGGAAATGTACTGAAGGTTTGTGTTTGTCAAATATTACTGTTTCTGGTAGCATATTCATGTTTTATCTAGATTTGCATGCCTATCGATCTGTAAATATCAGGTTTTGAATTAATTAACTCAAATCCTTTTTCATGACTAATCTATTTTCCCTTTCTTTATTCTGTTATTGTTCTCAACTCTCCAGATGGACAGGCACAAATATGTGAAAGTAGCCTATCATGGATTTAGATTGATGTCAAAGAATGAAAAAGTTTCTACTTACGGGAATGGTTTCATCAGAGATGCATTCGATGGGCCTGATTATGCACATATCGACACCCTTTTCTCACTAGCTGAAGGTTATTTATTTGCTCAGCTGGTTGATTATAAGGATGCTAATCCTGGCAAAATCTCAGAGGCAAAAGAGTATGTGGTGCAGATAACTTCAACCTTTAATTATCTTGCAAATATAGCAAAATAATTTGTCTTCCAATTTCTGCTAGAAGCTGTGCATGCAACGTTTCACCAATGGGAAATGGATGTGTCCAGAGTTATTGCTATTTTATTTATTTAACATTTTAGTTTTTTGATTTAGTTGGTCTAAACTAATTGTTGTTGCAATTAATAAAATAGTACAATTAAAAATGGATGAGGTTTTTTCCTGTTGAGGCCTTGAGGGTACCCGGGGAGGGCGAGCTCAGATGTACACGGCCTCACCGGGTTAATCTGGAGACCGTTTCCGACCCTTTCCTGGACACCCCGTAAATGTAAACACCTAGCGAGATTTTATGTTTGAACCCTTGACCTCTTGTGAGGAAACCAAGGACCTTACCAGTAGGCCATTTAGTTTAAAATAGTACAATTAAAATTCTAGAAAACCAGGGAGAGTACTCAATTGAGAACGAGGATTGGACAGAGGATATGATCATAAGTACTCTCTTCATTGCCCAAAAGCACATCCCTTTATCATCACTGAACAAACTGGGAATAGCAATATCAGTGAACAAATGAGGAATTGTTCTTAATATTCATCCTATATGCTAAGTCACAATAATTTCATTGTTACTATTGTTGAATTATACATGGAAATTGGAGCATTGTCTTGCTTATACTTGTTTGTGATTTAGAAATGTATCTCAGCTTATTAAAATGTTGCAAACGATTTCTTGCAGCTATGCTCGCATCTATACTGATGTTCGCTCTGCTGTTGATATGTGCCATCGTGATGGAACGTTGAAAAGGATGGTTGCGAAAGATCCACAAAAGTATGTGATTTTTGCTTGTTTATATATTGCTTTCTGTCTTGTCTTGTGAGCATGGGTGAACTATGGCTGCAGTATGGTGTTACATAAAATGTTTACTACATATGCCGATCTATAATATTAACTAAGAAATTAGTGTAATAAACTTCATATGTTTACTCTACTTTTCTATACAAAGAACACCAAAATCTTTGCTCCTTCGTTATTTATAGCATTCTCTAAGTGTCCCTAATGCTAGCCACATTTATTTTTCCATGTTGTGAGTGTCGCATTACTTTTCCTATGTACCGGAAATGGTATGCTATATTCCTTTAGTTTTAGCGATCGATATAATTTGCTTCCTTAGTACTCTAGTGACATACTAATTCTAAGAAAACCCTTATTAATACAATCATATAAGTTAAGGAAATTGTCTTTAGAATGAGGAGGATGAGCTACTTACTTACTTACTCTGTAGGGACACTATTGCCATTAGTTCTAGGAGTTTACAATATTTTGCACAATCTTTCAAGCCATTTTCTCACGAATGGCATCTTTTAAGCAAAAGTTTATCAGAGATCTATCACAAAAACTATAGACATAAATCAATAAGAGAAACGAGGCCTCATGAACCCGATTTAAGATACTTTGGATGTACCAATTAAGTAAACATCATAAAACACATTTTCCAATAAATGAATTGATGTTTTAGGTGTAACGGGTCAAATAAGAAAAGATATCTGTCAAAAGTTTGAAGTCCAGTATTAAGCCAAAAAAATTGAAGAATCATATTATTTCAAACAGTTAGTTATTTACTTAATAATAGATGCCATGTAATCATATTTAGCGGAAACTTTCAAAGAAAAATTCTAAATACGTGGACAAAAAGTGTTACGGCAACATGAGTTGAGCATTTTGAGCAACGCAATCTTATTCGACTCTTAAACCTATTTTGATGCTCACCCTCTATATGTGTTTTAACAGTACCATAACTACATCACACTCAAATAGAAATTAGAGTTAATTCATTTTTGGTCCCGTGGTATGGCAAATTACATGTTTGTCCTTAAAACTGAAGTGATGATAGTCCTCATTTTGAGTTTGGATTGCATTTTGGTCCCGATCGCTGTGAAATGACCAAATTACCCTTTGTCTTCTAAATTAAAAAAAAAGTATTTTAGTCATTTCATTTTATCTAGGGACCAAAATGCAATCCAAACTTCAAAATGAGGACTATCATTGCACTGTTTTAGAGACCAAACCACAATTTGAGCATACCATAGGACCGAAATGCAATTAACTCTAGAAATTAAGAGGCTTGTGAACGGTGCATGATTACTTTTCACATTGCCAAGAAATACTTTTGTTAATTAGAGCTAGGATTATTCACCCTCCATGGTATGTCATATAGAGCAACAACCTTGTGGACTAAGATGAATTAGTAGCCCTCATGCGTATTTTATTCACGGATAAGTTTTGAAGCTTGAAGTGCACGTCGTAATTATACAAGTATATAGGAGAAAAGTATTGCGGTGCCTTAAAAAATTTGTCACCACGTGGTGGGAGTACGAGGACGCCCGACTAAGCAATAATTTAGTTGTTGGTCGAATTAACCACATATACCTTCGCCTATAGTTCATATAATTGTTGTCTACTAGTTCTATGTTTATGTGGTCCATGTCCATATTTGTGTGTCGGGTTTAATAAAAGTTATAAAACATATTCATATATAGATTTATATATATGTTGTTCATCTTTCATAAAATTTCATTAATTTCCTCGACGGGATTGCTAGACGACTTCTCATGAGGCGAGTTAATCAAGCTCATCCTACTCTTGTTTTATAAAAATCTCTCGGTCAATGATTTGGGAAGTAATCAAGTTCTCCAATAATGTTAAAATTATTTTAGTCAATAGGGTTCATATTATAACAAGTGACAACGATATGGTCGAATCGAACAATATTAGAACAATAATAGTTTATTTAGAGTTGTTGAAGAAAAGGGAGGAAACCTATTATAAATTAAATAAATTATCAACCAAGAAGAGTATCAATATTTTTCAAGCAACACCGTAGTAGGTGCGATACTAGTTGTAAAGTGAACAAGAGGAATACCATGAGGAAGTTATGCCTAAACTTCTTTCTTGTCTTGTATTCTTGAGGTAAAATTCATTATGAAGAGGCACTTAAGGCTAATATAGCTCAAGAAATAGTCATATTTCATAGCCTTGGGTATACTCTTTTCTTTACCAAACATTTATTACCTAGAACCCAACTATTATAGATCTATGGAATAATGTTCGATAAAGGTTTCCAAGATGGGAGGCATGTTACAACCAATGTTTCCTTGAAGTCACAAGTTTGTTCCTCAATTCCGTGTTCATAAGATGTCGATGGAAGGTTGGAAATAGATAACATAGTCACAAGGAACGATATAAGAGTGGAGAAGTTACGTGGTTTACAAACACGCGTATGGGTTAATGGGAGTTGTTGAACTAGTTGATCGTGAGGCTCTAGAATGTGGTGTGATTTGTCATGATGTGTTGTATGTCTAAATCAAGAGCGGTTCAAAAGAAGATTTTGCAAAGAGTTACAAATTGTTTCCATAGAGCGAGGAAACATTATCTTGGGTGAGAAAGAAATACTAGTGTTCTAGAAATATCATAGTCGTTGAACCAAATACGAGGCATTTTAGATCACAACGAAGAAATCTTTATAAGTTGAATATCCTAGGAAAACAACTATGGCATAAAGGTGGTAAGTTTTGGGAGATGAAGATAACACATACAACCAAAGTGCATAGATCATAATGAGGCACAATGTTACAAATGATCGAGCAAAAGAGGAAATGTTGGGAGATTGTGTCGCATTAAAACCGAGTGACGAAGAGTATTTGTTTTGTTTCGCCACCACCATTTTGTTAGCAAGGTGCTAAGGAATGATGCCATTTTTGTAAAGATTCTTGAAATAAATGTCTATGTATTCTCCTGTTTGCACATATAATATATGGGAAAAGTGGGTTTAAATATATGTATTAAACAACTTGAATATTAGTTAAGAGATAAAGTATATGTGAATTACTATAATTTTCTAACAAAAGTCATAAAAGACTTGTAATTAACATAAAAATAGCCGTGTCGGGATGTGTAAAATAAAAGGATGAAACAATATGGATTGTGTAAGTGGGAAATGAGAATTTCGCCCAACTTAAACAAAGGTTATGAACTTTCCATTCGGAGCGAACCAAATATGACTATTAAGGTAGTTATTGTTTAGATTTTAAAGACATTTATGACATGTTTTGTAAGCGACATGAGCGTAACGACAAACAACAAAGGGCAACTAGATGTAAAGAGAAAGGAAAGTTAAGATGGAAAAGGTGTCGAACTATACGACATCCACATTGCAATTGTTGATCCTATACAACCAAATGTGGAAATTGTTGATCCTATACAACCAAATGTGGAAATTTCGATTTGTAATCATTATCAACAAGCGATAATATTATTCTCTTTATATTCGCAAGTGTATCTAAAGTTATATAAAGATGTATCCCACTAACTCAAATCTTTCTTGAAGTTTATCGTTCAAACCCCATTCCAAGCCTACTCATATCTATTTTGTAATCGCGAATGATAATGTGGCATATAATCATTGCTTTCCACCCAATAAATAAAGTGTGACAAAGCGCCTCTCCGCTTTCTTTACACCACCTCAAAATCGAGGACCGCTTGAAACTACTCTTCGTTGTCGCTTTATGCGCCGCACCATGCTACTATGCTTAAAAGGACGTATTATCAAAGTACTAAGTAGGTCGTACTTATACACATGTTTCATCATAATTACGAAGGAAAGATACCATGAGTGATGAGGGTGTGGCGACTATTAGATTAGTATTATGAGATTTATCTTTATTAGATTAGTGTTTAGTTTCCTTGTAAGAGTTTAACTAGTCTTGAACTATCTCCAAGGTGGCTAGTGGTAAAGAGGCTCAAGGTTTCACCGCCCGGGGTTCAAAATGTCGTTGGGTGGAAATCTTGAGGCAAGAGTTCAAACGACCACGATAACACTCGTAAGGTCACAGACAATGTAGAAAAAAAAGGATTGAATTTCCTTTTAATGGGGATCCTTATTCGGTTATATGTTTAGTTTAACTAGTCTTGATAGTATACTATAAATAAGGAGTCATTGGTTTATGGCGGTTGATCTAATTAATCATGGTGACGAATAATTATTAAAAATCACCATGTATTGGCACAACTCAAGAACCCATGGTTTCGTATGAAATCATAATGAAAATTTTCCGTACTTTAAATTATTTTCCACGAACAATAGGGTGTTTAAAAACTACCTTCAAATATTTTTGTACAAAGCCAACATGTAGCCTAGTTGGTTCGGAGATGGGTTTTCGAAAATGTGATACGTGCAATCCGCCTAGGCTAAAAAGGAACCTAATTTATCCTTAGGGGCCTCAATCAATTGGCATGGCGGAGCTAGAAAAGTGGGAGGCTAAAACAAAAATGTTTCCGAAAACATTAGATGGGAGGGCGAGATGAAAAAATAAAAATTAACACATAAAATCGAGAAAAAAATACACTAACGCGCTTTTAGCCTGGGGGTCGGGACCCTTCCCGTCCTCAAGTAGCTCCACCTGGTTTGGCCACCATATGAGTGGGGATGGTTATTTACTTCTCGAGCAAAGGATTGTTTGGCTTGGGATGGTTGGGGTTCTTGGAAAATCAAACTTTTGATAGTTAGACACGCTTATAAGTATCCACATAAAACATGAAACGGATCTAGTGTGTGTTACTCACAAAATCACACGCCTTTGAAACATGGAAAAGTAGACTTAGGACTTCTATGAGGGAGTTTTCCTATATTTCGTTACATAAACTTGGTTTGTAGGTTATAAGGGTATTTAAGGATATTGTGCCTTAGCTTTCCAACCAATCCAAGTTCAATCCATGATTTGCCCGTGTTGTAATTGTTGGTAACGACCAACCACGATGTGCACTAGTTGTACATTCCAAATAGTACATCGCAGACTCATCCTTGGGGGGACTTGATACTCCCAAAATATGTACCACATACTTTTCACGGGCACTTGCCCTTGTGTGATTACTATATACTATATATTGTTTTCATGTGATGTATGCTTTCATTTCTTTATTTTTCTAAGATCTTATGAGGGTATTTTGTCTCTAACTTTGTATGTTGTGCGTCTTATGATTACATAGTAACTATCCATGTTATTCCACACAATTACACATTCACATATATCCGAGCACATTCACATACATACACTTGACGAGGCCTTCCCTACTCTCGGTTTACCCTTAGGGTAGAGGTATGATCTGTTTACATTCCACCTCTCTCATACCGCTCCAAATGATTAGTTATGTTGTATATTTCTTATAAGTAAATAATGTATTTGGGACATTCCCAAAATGGAAGGCTTAAAATTTTAAGCAACAAACTTACTACTTTATAATGTATTTGGGACATTCCCAAAATGGAAGGCTTAAAATTTTAAGCAACAAACTTACTAATAATGGAAAATGAAGTTACATCTAGAAAATTGTCTTAAATTTGTATACTTGTAACAACCCTCCAATAAATATCTAATAAATGTTATTTTTAAAACACCCTACAATGACAAATACATGTTATTATATATATGGTTTTAAAAACCGGACCGGACCAATGGGTTCAACCAGTAATCGAAGTCACCGCCGGTTCGGCTAGCCAATAAAGCCGTCCGAATACGAACCTGAGAGGACCGTCGGAATCAATAAACTCGGATTAATCGGGCCGGACCGGGATCATTTTCTTCTTGTTTTTCTCAGATTAATCAACTCATCATTTTTATTTTGTTAGCTCATCATTGTTATTTTGTTGGTGTCTCGACTTTATCACAGGGTACCCGCCGCCGCAACACGCGGGTACCCTTCTATATATTTCTAAAGTAAATAATGCTTTTTATTTCCAAAACTCTGTAGAATGAGCCAATGATGACATTCATAATCTATTTACAAGTATTAGTACTTAAATAGAGAAAGAAAAGTCAACAAATATCCTGATCACATCATCGGGTTTGTCTTTGTCGCCCCGGAGGTTCTCAAGACGTCAGCTGTGACACCAATATGTTATGACCATGCACATACTTCAACATTTAATAATAATGGAAACCATTCTTTTATATGATTTTGTTATATAAATGAAAAGATTCGAGAAGAGTTTCTTTAAACTAGTGTCTGATAAACAATATTACCTCTTATTCGTTTGACACTCGGATACCTATCCTCCACAAACGTCATAAGCTACATAAAAGGCAATAAACAAGATCTCTGCAAATTGGGAACTAAATTTCTACAAATTAAAGATTATTGAACCTAAATATTAATTTGCACAATTCTTTGCTAAATCATTAGAATTAGTCATCATACTCTCATCTCCAACCATTACTTTAAGTGGTGACAAATAGTAGTGGGACTGCGGTAACCTGTTTATATAGCTAAGATGCAATATCACTTGCAGTCTTGTGATATATTTTCCCTTACATTAGGACCATGTTATCATATAGATTCTAGGTCAGTTTTATTTTCATGGCCCATACCTTAAAGAAGCATGTTTACTTTTAAGAGACTAGAAAGGATTTTTATTTTTTCAATAGAAATTTTGGGGGCAAGAAGTAGATGTCTATTGGAAACTTGTTGTTGGACATCTATCATTGATTATTTGCAGATTTTGAGCGCTCGATTTGCTAATCTATAATACTTGTGGTTAGTGCATGCTTTTGGTCCGACAGGCTTGAATTTTTTTGGCATTTTTAGAAGCCTCTATTCTAAATTTATCGATATGTGATTATATATGCATAACAATTATATATGCATAACTACAGACACATACCTGTATATACATTTCTTTTCAGGTCAGTAGCTCTTTTTCTATTAACTGTATCCTTATAATTGTTCCATGATCAGGTATATCAATGAGGACAATTCTATTGTTCCAATGCTTAAAATGTTGAAAACTTCTGGTCGTGCTGTATTCTTGGTGACAAACAGGTATTACTGTATTCTTTAAATGCATCTGTTACAGATATATGAGGGGTTGAAAAAGCCAACCCTTATAATGCAGATTGGTTCACTTGACCAATTAGTTTTAAAAGATGGGTTGTATTGGGTTTGGTTAGGTAATATTAATTAAATTCAAATGGTAATCAGATGGAGTAATATAACATATTGGTTATTAAAAATGTAACAACCTTAAAATTTAAAGTTATTAAAACATTCTTTTGATTTCTTAGCCTGTCATATCTGATATATATTGGTTATGTTGAGAGAAAGAGCGAAGAAAGTCTTCAAGGAATGCATTTCATTCATACCGAAAGACTTAGAATTATGTAAAATTAAAACATGAGAATAGATATCATTGTCATATGTTAGTCATGTTAATGGAGACAATTTATTAACTGAGCATGCTTCCAGTTCTTTGATGTTAGAAATATAGCAGGACTACTTGCAACCTCAGTTTAGCTGTTATAAATATAGCATGCTTCCAGTTTTTATTGTTATTTCCTGTTAATTTGATGCAGCCTTTGGGATTACACAAATGTGGTGATGAATTATGTATTCAAGAAGCGGGTAATTGATGGAAGTTCCTCTTTGAGCCTCGATTGGCTCCAACACTTTGACTTTATCATCACTGGCAGGTTCATCTTCTACTGCTATGTACTTTTAACTGCAGTTCATTTTCCAAGAGCCTGCTACGTTTTACTTTGAGTTTAGATTGGCTCCATTCAGCAGATCTGATTTAACAATTAACTGGTATGACTTTCAATAAAGTAATATGTAAATAACAGATCAACAATTTAAAAATCATATTTTTCATGGTTGGGTTTGTTATTCATGATATATGAATAAGATATTTGCTCTTTTTCTTGTTGGGTTAGAGTTTGATATTCTTATAAACCTTAAGCCTTGAACAGACCAAATTTTGTATGGATCCATGAGTTAATCAATGGAAACCCTATAATTTGTCTGGGTTCAGTTTTTTTTAAGTATCTGACTAATATTGTGAATAGTAAACATTGAGGAATCAGTGAAATAGCACCTAGACGCATTCTCAGGTGATAATACTTATGTGTATCAAAATATGTATAAAAGAAAAGATTTGTCCATGCAGTGCGAAACCAGGCTTTTTCCATGATGAAAACCGCGCTAACCTGTTTATGGTTGAAACGGACTCGGGGAAGCTTATTAATACAGATAATGGCACTCCACTTGCTCAGGTTTGTGACTAGATCTCCATCCTTTTTATCCCCTCCCCCCCAAAACCCTACTTCCTTATATGTTAAAAAACATCATAATTATTGCTAGGTGGGAAGTCCTGATATAGAACTTCCAGATGACATCCCAAATACGCGGTGTAAGGTCTTTCAGGTACGACATAATTCACATATCAGAATACATGGGTTGGTGATTTTTTGGTTGTGTTATTTAGTAAATAAAGTTAAAACCCTTAAGGCATGGTTAGAGGTGGCAATATTGACTCATATGCCTTTTAATGGGTCGCTTTGGTTTTCTAAAATGGATCGGACGGGTCAAATCAACAAATTTAGATAAACGGAACAAGTCAAACAAGATGAAAGTCGCCTGAAGTCAGTGAATACAACCTCCTAAATCATTCTTGTCAAAGATTTATATCATTGATATAGTTGGAATTTTGTAACAATGATTAACACATTATGTGTTATAAAATTTTATAAAGAAAATATATGGTACAAAAAGTGTTTCCTGATCAACCCAACTCAACCCCTTCTTTTATACCCATTCGTAATATATGGTATGGTAAGTGATTACTTAGGACTCTTCGTTATTTTCAATGACCACTGTTTCAGGGCGGTAATGTCGGACATCTGCATAAACTACTCAAGGTGGGGTCAAGTTCACAGGTACTGTATCTTCTTTTCCTTTTCTTGTGATTGGTTGACTCGATAAGCCTTCATTATATACTTGGGGTGCTTGTTAAATTTGGTTCATTTCATATATTTTTCAACACCATGCTCGCTTTAATTGGCTTTCTGTGTTTACTGATTTATGGCTACCAAAGAACAACTCCATGGTGTCACATAGTATTGCAATTCCTTCGCTAATTTTGTTGTTGTTATGAACATCATCTTAGGTCTCTTAACCTAATACTAGTTTATTCTTAAGTTCCATCATTAACATACCCCGTGCTATCTAGTTGCTTCGGTTTTTCCCTTACAGTGGTTTTCAACGATTTATAATTACTGCCAGTTGTCATCTATATTATTTAACTTTATTTCTTGTTTTAAACAATTACACTGCTCTCTAGTTTCCTTATCTTAGCCCTTCTTATAGTTCTGAATCTTTGTGCTCTCTTGCATCCATATATAAACACTTATTTCATGTACTGAAGTTTTAATTTTCAGTTATCTTTAGGTTCTTTGTGTTGCAGATCATATCTGATATTCATGAGATTAACTTCCAGTTTTAATTATCCTTAGGTTCTGTATGTTGGAGATCATATATATGGAGATATCTTACGCAGCAAAAAGATTTTGGGTATGACTTTCTGTATTCATTCATACTAATCCTCGATCTAACTTCCTTCCATTCTGCAGTTTTTGAGGGGTGTATTAGTATTAGAACCTGACACTAGATTACTGGCAAAACCATTTTCAAAAGGATTATGCCCTTGATTTCATTATTGCAGCTTATTGTAATAGTCGTGCCACAGGTTATCTATTAGTATCAAGATGACATATTTTAATCATTAATCTTTAAGATTCCTAAAGATTGACAAATAATAATGTCTGTAGAAATAGAGGTATGAAGATAGAGAACGACAAAACAACACATAAAATAAGAAACCAAAAAAATTCAAAATAAAACACAAAAGAAAGCAGAGTTTTGTTTTGTGTTGTATAAGCTAAAAAAATAAATCCTCATTGGTGTTTTCACTGTTCATTCAATAGTGCAAACATTTGAAAAATGTCATATAGGGTAATCTCGCATATATAATACAATGGCATGAAACAGGTTGGAGGACAATGCTCGTTGTTCCGGAACTTGAAAAAGAGGTTCAGGTTCTCGCATCCTCACGGGATACTCGTAAGGTAATTATATCGTCTTAAACAAACTGAATCTTTTCACCCTTGTATTTTGTAATATTAAATATCTGGATGAACAAAATTTTATGATTCTAAGGACTTGAAATATATATCATTCAAAAAGCTCGGCTATGTTCCGATGTATATTAAACTCAAGACTTGCCTCATAATCAGCATATTTTAGTTTTATGGTCATGTTGAGTTTCTCTTACGTTTTTTCTGATATTGTATGTACATGCTTACATAAGTTTCTAAGGTTTTCCCATGTTAGTGGCTGCTGTAAGCTCTACGTGGATTTGCTGTGATGTAATTCTACTGAAACATATAATCTGTGCAGAAACTGAATCTTCTCAGGAGTGAGCGAGATCAGATTGAAGATCAAACCCATCATTTGAAGTGGTCCCTTGAGTACGTATTCTATATTCATTTTAAATTAATCACATTATTCTGAAGACGCTGAACCCTCTCTCTTTCTTTCTGTCTCTCACACATCTGATGTTTGTTAAAACACACGCACACATCCATGCACTTATAAGGATCATGTTCTGTGTCTACATGTTTTTAAACCACAACTCTTGAGTTTTGGGGTTGAAAAGCAAGTTTCTTCATTGCATATAAGAGCTAGTAGATGAAATGCACCATCAACTTTCTTTAATAGCTATGGTATGCTATAGATGAAATGCCTTTATACAGCTTTGTCATCTTTTGACAGTTAACTATCGCTTTCTTATGTAAGTTGATTTACTTTCAGGCATGATGATCTGGATGCAGGTGAAAAGCAAAAGATCACTTCAAAGCTTGATCTACTTGAGGTTAGGACAATGTACTAAATGTGCTTTTTAGATGAAAACAATACTATTGTCGAAAATATCTTTATGGATACCTTGAGAATGAGCTCAATTATACAAGTAAACACACCTTATAAATCTTTTGTAGAAATTAAATAGAGGTGCGTTTACTTAAGAATGGGTCGTGCTTTATCTTTTATTTTTGATTAGGCTCAGCATGCACGTGTTCGGGCAGCATCAAGAGTCTCAGCTAATTTTCCACCAGAAGGTAACCTTTTCATTAAGGAATTTTTATGTCTTGTCGGTGTTCTATTTATTTATATTATTATAACAAAAACGGCTGGTCAGAGGTGATGTGCTGATTTTCGTGGACCTCTATTATCCAATTTGAATGGTTTTGTTGGTTTTTCTTCCTATTGGGTTGAACATCTTTTCTGGTACATGTGTAATTCTCAGGCCACATTACTGAATCGAAACTTTTGTATATTCTTTCAACTGAAATGTTTCTTTTTTTGTTTAAAACAGTTCCATCCAGTGTGGGGCCAGCTTATGAAAACTGGGTACCAGAACTCCCGCTTTGCCCACCAGGTTCTTACAGTTTACTCTATACCCTTACAAGTAGGAGACAGTTTTTGATTATGCTGTATTGCTAAGGGTTGATAGCTCGATATGGGTTACGCTTAAGGACTTGACTAAAATTGAAATGGGTCGAATGGATTAAAAGTCATCCAATAGTGTAGTCAATTGCATAAACACTTTCGTAATAGCTATCTTAGAAAGGTTGGACTATATTAATTGTTATATAGCTTTTACAATCATATTTTGCTCATCAATTGCTCAAAACAAAAATGTATAAGAGAAATGTTTGCGGTCAACACAACCCGTCATGACTCATTTTCTGGAACTTATCTGTTTTTGCATGTTACCGGACGTACTCATGTTTTACCTCTAGCACTTGTTTTCCTCTTGCTGCTAATGACACTGAACATGATTTTCAATTTGTAATGATGATAGGTGGAGCGATTTGCTTGTCTGTACACAAGTCAAGTTGGTAATCTTGGACTCTACTCTCCAGCAAAATACTATAGGCCCGGCGAGGACTTCATGCCTCATGAGTCCGACACTCTCTCTCAGTAAACAAAGTATGTTGTTGTGTCATGTTTTTCAGTTTCAAAAGTTCGCTGAGTTATAAACCCTTTGGTCTCAGTGTGCAAATTTGTTGTGTCCTATGTTTATGACTTCCATAGTAGTTACAGACAATCATTATGGTTGATGCAACCAGTATTATGTGTCTTGAAAGGATGATGGTAGCAAAACTTTGTGATGTTATATGCAGTATCATATATATTAGTGTCATGGCTGTGTGTAGATTACTTGCATTTAGGTCATGCTAAATTTAACCAGTAACACTCTTACTGTTAGGATCAAATTATATATTTTTAGATAAAAAGACTAGTTAATGGCGGCATTAGTTGTAGGCCAAAAAAATTATGTTGCTTGACATGACTCCTCAGTCTACAAATGCTCAAATCCTATCAATCATGTTTTCTTGTTTACTTGCAAAATGAACTTTTAAATAAGAATAGAGTTTGCTTTCCTGTTCTAGCGTTGCCATATATCTTGAAGACCTCATTTCTTTCAAGTTTCAACACTCTTCAAAAAAATTTGGATGCATTTATTTTTAAAAATGTTTTCCATCTTCACATGGATGAGTGTATTGCATACACGAGTTTTCATGTTTTTCACATCCCTGTCTTCAAATCAACTCAATTGTGGTCTTCAAGACTTTAACTGGAATTCTTTTATGTTGTACTAGGTCCGTTTTATTAACTATAGTCTGAACTTTGGTTAGATTATTATTATATATTATATCATCGTTCTTAACAATGGTTTATTCAAAATTTCAATCAAGCTTTTCTTTAAAGACAGCCATGCACCTCTCCCAGAAACCATAGTAACCTTGTGTTTCTCTGATTCATTTGTGCTTCTCTTAGTATGATATTCGAGAATTTATTACTCTCTCGTCCCATAATAATTGTCATCGTTGATTTTGTAAGATTTTATTCAACTTTGACAATAAATATTTTTATTTGTGTAATATAATACTTGATGAAAAATATATGAATAGATTGAGTTTTGAATGTATGTTCATTTGTTATAATTTTAATCAAGATTATATAACACAAATAAAAATATTAATTAGTAAAGTCAATGAAAGACTCAAAAAAATCAAAGTTAGTACATTTATTATGACGGATGAAGATCATATAACTTAAGATCCGTCGTGGATTGACAAAATACAATTAACGGATACAAACAATCGATCTCCAAGTTAATTTATTATTATTATTATTGTTATTATTATTATTATTAAACCGAATGTGTCTCTATGTCAAAAAAAAAAAAAAGATTTTGGTTGTGTTTTGGTTTGGATGGATTTAGTAAACGGCTTGGGTATGAAATAAAAGAGGTCAAAGAAATGATTAGAGAAAATCCACAATTTACAACATGTTAGTAAAACTAGATGTGGCCAAATAGGCCGTTTGGGTTGGCTCACAGTCTAGATGGATCTTTAGGGTGTTCACAAATCGTAGTACTCACAGAAACCAAAGCAAAGCGAAAAAGTTGAACCCAATTTTTCAAAACCGAACTAAATTAAATATTTGGTTTCGGTTTGAATTCGCTTTAAAAATGTAAATCGAATTGAACCAAAGACTTGTCATCTTGGCAAAATTTAAAGATTTCTTTCGAGTAATAAATAAAAAGTAAAAGAAATTATTGACTAGCTTAGAGCATTAATATTTAATATACTTCTTGCATTGAAGACAATGACTGGAAGGACCAAAGACTTGTCATCTTGCGTTTGAAGCAATGACTTAAGAGTATTGTTTATTGATTTTATATTCAAACACTCACTCTCAAACCTCTTCTTGCAGTGACTTGACATTTTGAAATAGCTTTTAGCACTGGAAAACAAGTTTACAAACATTATTTTTATAACAAAATTGATTTAAAATGCATATAATAAATGCATTAACTAATTTAAAGACTTAATGCAATGCGAACGCTCTTAAAACTCATCTAAAAATTTTGGAAACAACCAAAATCATCCTTCAATAAATATCAATTAACTTGACCCATGATTTACATTAGGTCTCAATTGCCTCCTTTACTTATACCCATTCTCTAAACAATCAATGGTTCGTTTTGCAGAAGACGGAATGAAATGTCAATTGAATGGAATAAACGATGAATTGAATAAAGAGTGTAATATAATGATTCATTGTAGTTGTTAATCATGTTTGGTTTGTATGATAAGACGTAATAGAATCGATAATAAAAAGACTAAAATACCCATTAAAGATAGAAAATTTATTTAATGTGGTTAATTAATGATGGAGTTTTATGTAATTTTGATTCCATTACAAGATGTAATGAAAAAAAGTAGGGGACCCTAAGGAAGAGGAATTTTCATTTGATGAATTTTCATTACCTTTATTTTGATGCTTACTAATGGACAAATCCTCACCATCCATCTATTTTGATCTAATGGTGAAGATTAACCTCAGATTTATTATGCTTAACCTTACATCTCCCAACTATATAAAGCTTTTTCTTCTTCTTCTTTTTTCATTCGCTTCATTTTTTTTCACACACTTACTCTGTGTTTTCCTCCAAACCTGCTCTCACTTTTGATCATCACCAGTTGATCATCACGAGTTGGATCACCATCACCATCACCATTCCAATCACCATCACCATCACCATTCCAATCACCATCACCATTTCGATAATCATCTCATCATCACCTCACGATCATATCATCCTTTTTATATCTTCTTTTTATTTGAATGGACCGTTTGTTTCGTGTCGATTTGATTGATATTGTTGCGGTTGATAATATTGTTGATCGGTTGTTAATTATGTGGATCAAGTTGTTAACATTCCTTCTTATTAAGTTGCACACCAAGTGTTTGATGAAATGTGTGAGTGAAAATGTTTGATAATCTTGTTATCTGCTCATGTAATTCGCTTATTAATTAAGTCGTTAGTTGAATTTTGTTTTAACCGCATTTGAATGTCGCTTTTATGCCCGATTGTTGTTTGAATCGCTATGTATCGACGTATAGTATCACCAAAGTGATATTTGAAGTTGAATCAGATACGTATTATCACGAGTGATATTTGTATTATCACTTATGAAATTTTGTTTATTTGATACTTTAAGTTTATGTTTTAGATTGTGAGTAGCATTAGGTTTTAGTATGATATCATTTTGGGATGGGTGAATTGATGGAAATTTGATGCATGGAAGGTGTTTGACAAAATTCCTAAGAGGGATGCACAAGTTGAGTAGCAATCACATGTTCTGTTTGTCCATCATTTCATATATGTAACCAAATCAAAAATATTTATTTGAATAAACAAGCTTTGGGAATTAATCAAAGTGCATTGTAGTTATTGTAAATGAGTAATCATATCCTATGTTGCATTAGTTGATGCTTATTTTCATTTTTCCGAATGGCTTCTTTTGAATTATTTTAGTGCTTTTGTATTTTGCTTTCTCCATCACTCTATATCTAAGGTGATGCAAATTTGATGTATTGTTCGATAATTGCAGCGATGACCTAGAGCTTAAGCCACAAGAACCGCTTACCTTAACAATCGTGAAGGCAAATAATTTGAAAACATGGAAATGATTGGGAAGTCTAATCTTTATGTGATTGCATATATTCGCCACTTGAAAAGTTCAAAAGAAAGGTTCAAAAGAAAGGTTGTTGATTACAACTTAAACCTTGTTTGAAATCATGTAATTCGCTTAATTGCGTAAGATAAGAAGACCCAGTGTGTTGTACTTGAGGTTACGTTTTTCTCCTTTTGATTTTCTATTGTTGGTTTCTCGCTTGTGATATCACAAGTGATATCAATGTGATATCACCTATGATATCATAGGTGTGTCAACTTTCTTTTATTTTGTTGAATCGGTTGTGGTAATGGAGGATGTTATGATATCACAGCGATATCAAAGTTGTTTGAGCTTCTTCAATTTGTTTTGTGGAGTCATTGTGCTTTTTAACCACAACCTCAGCTTGTTGTTGATTCTTTCATTTGATGGAGCCGTTTTTTTCAAATTGCAATCACAAATAGTTTGATGATATCGCTCTTTTATGACACATACAAAACAAACAAGTATGCTTTTTAATTTGTAATATCTCCGTGAGATTTCATTATTTTTGTACATTTTGTATATATTATCACCGAGATATTTCTCTTCCGGTACATGATGGTTTTGTGCCTTTTATCGCAATTGACAATCACCGGAGATGTGTTACCGTTGGTTCGGGTCCGCTTAAGAACGAAACTCATCGAATCTTGTGTATGGTTACTCCAAGCATTCAAGAAAGCTTTTGTGCATTATCCAAATATAATCGAATCGGTCAAGATGGTGCTATGCGAAAAGTAATTGCAATCGAGCTTCCGGTTCCAAGCCCCGCCTTTTGTCATAAATTAGAAGTTATGTATCTCTTGTGATAAATAATCGGAATTAATTTTATGAGGTCTTTGTGAGTTTATGGAATATTTTGTCATTTTAACACTTTGTGATAAAGCATGAAAATGATGAAATGTTTACATTATTTATGTGTTTAAATTCAGCCAGACTCCTTGTGTTTGTGCGTTAGAATTACCGTTGTTGTTATTATTGTTAGTTCTAGATGAAGAAGATGATGTGCGATCATGATGTGATGGATGTGGTGTTGTTGTTGTTAATCATGACCGATTTTGAGAATATGAATCGTTATGTTACTCAAAAGCATTGCTTAATTAATCATATTCTTGTTTGATTTTGAGAATATGTCATGTTTTTATTTTCATAGTTTTCTTCATGAAGTCAACGGTATCACTTGTGATACTCTAATAAAATTACCGAAAGAAGGTTATATTCGGATAAACCAAAAGCATTGTTTACAACTCGAATATAAATTACCATTGTTTACAATTTAAGTAGCAAGAGAAAATTACAATTTAAGCAAAAAAAGAAAATTACTAATTGATGCTTTTGTCTTTTATTTTCTACAACTTTCTTCTTGCTAGCTTTATGAGCATCCCTCCTTTTGTCTTCTTTCCCACTTCATTCTTTTTAGTTTGCAGATCTTCTTCTTCATTTCCTCTTCTTCTTTTCTCGCAATTGTCTTTGCTTTCTTACATGCGCCTCTGCTTTCAGTTCAACAATTATTGTTGGTGGTTGTAGATCATGTTATATCACGTGTGATATCACGATGTTTCTTTCAGTAGTTGTTGGTGGTGTAACTGTTTCTGTTTTTGTTCTTGTTGTGTTTTCTAAGCTTAAATGTCTAGCAGCGGATTTTGTTAATTTGCTTGGTATTGTTAGTGTTGTTGGTGATGATGTTGTTCATTTGTTCACTTCTTCAGTTTGACTTTGTTATTTTTTAGCAAAGGTCTTTTTCCTTTCACCTTCAACCCCTGCTTTTTTGCTTCTTTTATTCTTGATATTCAAATCTGCATAAAATATATACCATGTTAGTGTATAAATAGTTCATTGTTTTTTAATATCATACGTGATATATAAATTGAATAAGTATATGTCATCAAATATCATAGGTAATATACTACCAACAAACAATCATTACAACTGTTGTATCACAGGTGATATACTACAACTAAGCAATCGTTGCAACTGTTGTATCACAGGTAATATACTAACAATAAGCAATCATTGAAACTGTTGTATCGTAGGTGATATACTACCAACTAATACTAGAGTCAAATACCGCTTTTAAACATATCGAAGCATGCCCAATCTATCCATTATGCACATATATCTACCACAAATCTAACAAAAGCATGTTACAGTCACAATATTTATTTTAGCCTGTTAAGTCTCTCATATTATCACAATAATCATCTAACCTTCACAACAATCCCTCAATAAACTACTAAAATCTACAAAACAGCAAAGTGTTCATACTATAGAATAAATATCCGTGTTTTTAGGGATACGATTATAACATTCTCATCGAAAGTATACACATTTCTCATCGAATGTGTATGTATCATCGGTGATACAACACATAAGCTAAATGTTAAATCAAGTATGCCGCATACATTCGTGCTTTTATCACGCTTAATTCTTCTAAAGGAAACATGCTTATACGCTACAATATACCTTTACTTTTATGAATCTCGAGATTGAGTCAAAATTTGATTGACGACGTAACTACATTTACTCACAAGAATAGTATATCATCAAAACTTTTAGCAAAAAAAGTTTAACTATGATTACAAAACAATAACAATAAAATATCAAAAGTGAGATTATACATTACATATAATAAATCTTAACAAGTAAACAAAAACCTATCAAATAAACAAAATTTCACAAGTGATAATAAAAATATCACTAGTGATAATACATATATACAATTCAACTTCAAATATCATGGTGATACACGCACGATGATACTTTCACTCACACATTTCATCAAACACTTGGTGTGATCCATGTATACAAAGTGTTTTACTCGTAAACTCAACCAAATGTAAACACTAAAAACACAACCAAAAGATGTCACAATCACAATAAAAATCACACCAAAACAAATTCATTTTTTTATATCACATGTATATATATTAATAAACAACTAAAATCAACAAAAAGCAAAAAATCTTCATAAACACTATCAAAACATAAATATAAGAATAAAATCAAAACAAATTGTTAATAAATAACAAAATAATGAATTGAAGTGCCATACCTATTTTTTTTTCCTGATCCGGTTTTGATTGCCTTGATTCATTCACTTTTATGTGTTTTCTTTGATTTTGACTGTTAAGATTGGATGATCCGTGATGTTTTGTTTTATTTTGAAGTCTTCATTTAGAGAGAAAATGTTATCCGTTTTTTTTTGTGTGAGTAATATTTGTGAGAAATGACGTGTTTGGTGTGTGGGTTTAAAGGTAGAATTACTAAATTTACAATAGTAGTCCTCCGTGTTTTCTCTTCATTAAATTTTGTCCTTTTGATCCAACGACAGTGCACTTCTATACACATTGTTCCTTGTGAGACCCTATGCATCAATTCAAAGCATATGTAAAATAAAGTGTAGAATGGTTCAAACAAGTCGTAAGCGTCTACATTCAAATGTTTACAACCTCCTAAATGGTTTTGACCCGACCTATTTACCATGTGACTTAAACCACCTAATCTGCCCATTATTCCACCTATACTGACATCCAAGTTCAAAAGTTTGTAAGGTAAGCCGGAAAAAAGGCAAGTTATAGTATTTTCTGTCTTGGTAAATTTTAAGAGTTCGAGAATTATCCAACAGAGATCTAGTAAGAAAAGAGAAAGGGAGAAAACAAACCACTTCTTTGACATAAGGAACAATCAAAGGATGCTCGATAATCAGCGCCCCAGCAACCCTGAGCACAAGCCCCTCTTCAAGCTGTTCAAAGATAAGGAAAGACAGATTTAGGTTAACTCAAATTACTTCAGAATTAGAAGAAAAAAATATATGGGGCAACATTGTTTACCAGCTTCTCAATAGCATGGTCTGGTATCTCATGGAAATGAATCTGCAACCATTAACAAAAATCCTTTACGTTAATAACCTATTATCAGGGTAACACTGGAATTAATCAAGACACCCGAATTATCACTCATTGACAAATAAAATCAACCCTTTAATAGCAAACTTTAAACATCGCTTGTCACTTCAATCTATAATCATGTTTTATTAAATTAAGAGTGCTCCGTTTATTTTCGCTTATAACTGTTTTCAATCAGGAGCCAAATTTACATGAAAACAAAAGATGGGACCCTGAAAGATATTACTTAAAAAAGCATACACAAACTGAAGGCCCTAATGATTAAGATTACAAAATAGTATAACATGAGTAAGATACCCTAAACAAAAATTAGCTTTTATGAAATAGTACCTCCACTTTGTCAAAATCCCCTTTGGCGAATCCTGTCTTGATATTCGTAATGAAAACCAAACTAACAGTAGCTGGTTGCTTACCAGAATAACCTGTCAATACAGCTTATGAGACCACCATGACCAACAACCCATGCAATTGAAAATTAAAAAGAAAAGAAGCTAACCTTTAATAAATTCACGTGCTTCTTCTTCGTTGGAGGTTTTCTCTTATCATACCTTCATACACCACCACCTATACATCGTGATCTATTTAGCAACAAAACCAAATATTTTCATAAAACATATTGCAAATATAACACTCCCACACTAAAATGAGTGCCACGATATTTACTTAGTGGCATAGATATCTCTTTATTCGAGATAGGAACTCAAATTTTACATAATATTTCATTTAGTGTGCAAGTATACACAAGTAGCTAGATATGGGGGTCACTTCACATTCAATCCGGTATGTCAAGAATTAATATTTGAATGATAAGAAAAAGTGAAGGAATTGATTAATACTTGATCACAAGTAATTAGCAGCGTTGGCTTAGCATCCTTGTCTTCACCACTATGGAGCTTTGGGTTACCTTCTGCCTAATAACAGCAAACGAGTCCTTATTGCTGATCTTTGTTTTATATAAAAGATACATTAAAGGGTTTATACATTGCTGACAGATTAATAGCTCACTGAACATGGAAATGAAGTTACAGAGCAACAAAGAGCAAGAGGTGAATCAAAGGGTTTATGATAGTGATACTTTGGTTTACTAAAGTTGTGAGAGACATTAGAAATACATACTGTGTCAGATGCAATTAAGATGCGTGGCTTTGCATCTTTCTCGTGATCACCACTGAGTTGAAGCTTGGATACAATGGCATCAGCCTGTGACGAAAGATAACACAGAATATGTAAACAGAATAATGGCAACCACTACATGAGACTTAATAATCATAGATATTGGAACTGAAGATGTATATGTGTGGGTGTTTGGCATTGTATTTCAAAAGTGATCATCCGTTATTGCGTTTAAATCTTTGAAGTCGCGGTTAGTAAAGTTCTAGTGTTTGGATACATCGAAACTAATCCGATTATTTAAGGGTCAAACAGTTTTATGTTTTGCAACAAATATTTAATTATTGAGGGGTCACACAAATAGTTCCTTGCATTGCCAGAATATGTCAAACACGTAAATAGTTGATTTTTGACACAAATAGATTTATCTTCTTCTGTTATTCCATATCACATAACGACGTCCAAATGCTATGCCAAACAAACCGTAAGAACGATATCTATTTACAGATTGCAAAGTGTGATTGCACTGATATAAAAGGAAGAATGTACCTTAGCCTTTGCAAGAGCCATGACCAACTCTTCTGGTTTTTCGGTTCGGATGGCTTTCTCATCTATATCTGCAGACTAAATAGTAAAAGAAGAAAATATGATTACATTAATATAAATATGTTTCATAATGTGTATGATATAACAAAAAAATACCATGAGGGTGAAGTCGTATCCCATTTCAGCTAGTATCTTCCGTCGTGCTATTGAAGATGATCCTAGAATTATCTGCACAATATCATATTCTCTTTAGCACTCCATATGATTAGATTGCTTATTACAACTTATTTGCTTGCCACGTTTCGAAATACAAAGTCTATGGGATTGCTAATCTTTTATTTTAAAGCAGATAAGCAGTATCCAACAGCTTATTTGCTAATTTTAGTGTGCAAATCAACACTTAAAATAAGCACTTTCATACATGCTTAAATAATTACTTAAAATAAGCTACTTCAAACTAATGACGCAAAACTGCCTTATTTAAAAAAATAAAATAAATAAGCAAATGAACACTTTGAATAAGCAATACTGCTAGTTTAAAACCCAATTTGAATATTGAAACACTTAAATGAAGAAGAATACCTTAAATGGTAACTCAGATGGCTCCATGACTTGATTGATTTGCAGGAAAGGTTGCAATGTTTATTTATTTTAGGGCTTTTATTTATCAGTCAGCAGCAAACTCACTTTGGGGTGCTTCAGGGCTATCGGGGGTGTTTGTTTTAGCTTATTTTGCTAGGCTTCCAAAAGCTTGTAAGGTCAATATTTTGGCTTGCGAGCTTTTTAGTTAGCGACTAAATTAATTGGTGTGAAGTGGTGTGGCCATAAACAAGCTAGAGATGGAGGGAGAGTGTCTCAAGCATCATTCAGGCTGACTCTACCGGAGCCGACCCGGCGGTCGGTCGGGTGAATCGGCTCAAAATATATTCAAGAATCGGTCAACCCGACCGACCGAGTTCTAAACAAAGCGGGTTGGTATGTTTTTAGCTTGATCCGGCCAACCCGACTAACCCAGCCAACAACACTTTTATAATGAAATACGCGGGTTGACCCTAAACCCGAAATGACCCGACCCGATTGACCCGACCCGAGTTGACCCGAACCCGAATTGACCCGGACCCGAGTTGACAGGAGTTCTAAACAAGGTCGGGTTCGAATATGTTTTTAAGGCTTGACCCGAGTTGACCCGACCCGAGTTGACTGAACCGACCGTGGTCAACTCGAATAACACCCCTGGTCTCAAGTAGGGTGAGCAAACTGACCGGACCAACCGACAAAACCGACCGGACAGAACCCGATCTAGTCTCGATCTCACCACTTTTGACAAATTCGATCTGCCTCGATTCGGTCCGGACCACAAACCGAATATTTAGCCTTGTTGGACCGGGACCGAAGAGACCGGACCCACCGACCATCGGTCTCGGCCCTCCCTGGTCTAGGTTTTTGCTTGGGATTCGGTCTCTGGTCCCGTGGTTTTCGCCGATGATCATTCCTAGTCCGAGTTGTAAAACAACTGAGTCTAATCTATAGCTCAAATTAAATCTAATTACCACACTTCCTTGCTTTGGCTGTTTGCTTCTACAACTCGGACAATCTTCTTCCTTAGAGAGTCATTTTTGTGAGCCTCTCTAAGGTTATGTTTATGGGGTGGGTTGTCAACCCAATCTTATCATATCAAAATACATATAAATATATTATTTTTATAATAATGTATACAACCAAAATCACTTGGCAACCCAAATCCCCAACCCACTATCTGCACTTTTGGCCAACTTTTTTTTTATAAATATTTAGTATTTTATATTGTTATAAAAAATTGAAGAAAAAATATATCAAAATTAAATTTTAAAAATAATATTATATGTTAGGTTGGGTTGTTGATAAATGGTATAACAAAATATAGATTGGTTGTATGTATTGGTTGTGTAGGTGAAGGAAAAAGAAAATAATATTTTATTAAAAAATTAGTTTGTGATAGATTATTGATAAAAAAATTTGTCTAATAAGAGAGAATAAGGGCTCGTTTGGTATCCAACCATCTCTTTAGGATTTGGGTTTAGTGATCAAAAACCATGTTTGGTTACATTACTTAGATTAAAAAGTGGGACTCACCCAATTGGTCCCATATTTTTAAAGGAGGTGGGTAAGGTGGGTTTTAAGTTTAACATGGTTCCACTATAATTTTTCTTGTTTTCTATTGGTCCATATTAAATAAAAAGTCTATATTAAATTATAAAAGTGATTATTTATTAGTTAAATTTATATTTTATTTATTTTTAATTATTTTTCTCTATACATCAAATCAAATCCAAATCCAAAACATAATCCAAATCCAAATCCAAATCACAAGCTTAAACCCTTTCTGCACCCTTACAGAGATTGGTCCACTCATTAAATGACAATAAAGGAAAATAAAAACACCCTTATATTACTTGTTTAAGCTTATAAGTTCAAGTTAACAATCTTATAAGCTCAAAACATTAAACTTATTATATATTTAAAAGCTTAATAAGCACGTAAGCCTACCACATATGCTTAAAAAACTTTCCGATGTTTTCTTTAATAAAATGTTTTACGAGATGTTGGTTAATAGCGTATGAATATTAATGGCACAACCTATCAATTATCATAAAGTTCACTCATTATCAAACTTAACAAGGCCCACTATCAACATTTGATAAGCCCGATTACATTGTCATGTCGCGCATGGCACAGGAAGACTCTCGTGCCGTAAGCATGAACGCGTGAGACAATTATCTCCCAACTGTCACTAGCGGTTAGGAATTACTATCTTATATATGACAATGGAAACACACGGCGACAATATTGAGCGGGCAGACGACTTGATGCGGGCCAAGGAGGAGCCACCACATATCTTGCTTGTCAACTCGTTGGATGATCAACACCTAGCTTTGTCTAGAACCGTTGATCATTCACATGAGGTTATCCTTAATCCCTAAATGTATCTCTATAAATGAAGGCATCACGCTGAAATGGGATGATTCTCCCGGACCCTTTACCTTTGTTTCATACAATAAAACACACACTTACATGGGTTGTTTGAGTGTTACCCAAATTATTGATTCTCATTCATAACTTTGGGTCTTACTGGTCTACACAAGACACCAAACAACACAACCATCTTGATGAGTGTCTAAATCTCATCGTTTTGTCTTATCTGACGCAAAAACATCCGAAAACACTTAGAAATGCATCAAAATGATGAAAATATCACAAACAAGTGTTTTATATGTTTTAAATGCAAAATATCAAAATCGGATGAAAACGTATCAAGTTTGCATAATTGGCGCTTTAGTCCCCAAGTTTCAAAAGTTGTCAAAACTAGTCCACAGTAATTCAAAAACTTGTAAAATGTCATTTAAGGTCCATAGGATTCAAAAGTTGTCAAAATAAACCCTTTAAAGTTTAAAATTTACAAAATGACAACTTTAGTCCCTAAACTTTGAAAATGTCAAATATAGTCCTTGGTTAATTTAAAAGTGAAAATTATCAAATTTTAACCTTGTACTATTCATAAATGACAAAATTGGTCCTTATGGTTAACTTTGGAGAATTTACATGTTTGGTCCCTCAGTTTCAAAGTTTGGCAATTTACCCTTGGACTTATAAAGCGAAATTTAATATTAGCCCTTGTACTATTCACATGTTACAAGTTTAACCCTTATGATGACTTTAGATAAATTGCAATTTCGGTCCTTTCATTTCGAAATTTACATACTTGGTCCTTGTAAACATAAACCAAACGGACCATTTATGTTATTAAACCCAATCAATCCTTCAACCAGTGCTTGGCCCAATCCTTCCCAAGCCCAACACCATTTTATTATTAAAACCGGTTTAAAATACAAACCGCTCTCCATTGTTCCTCCTCTCCTCACACTTCTACCGACACTCCTTCTGGTTTTTCCTTTCCACTTTTATCTTCTCCACCATACTGTCCTAACCACTCCTTTCCACCTCCATATCCTCCCAGGAAGCATTAATGCCTAATACCCACTCAAATGACTTTTGGCGCCAAAATTGCCATTTGGCAATTTTGATGACTGAATGATCCAAGGGATAAAATGAAGTGGGAAAGTATCGAGGTCGACAAGGAGTAAAATAGATCATTATAAAAGGAAAAAGAAGCGAGGAGAAGATATAGTAGTGTAGTTTTAGTTTAAAAATGTCGTTTTAGTTAAAATTTACTTTTCAAGATTTATTTAAGCTTTCAAGTTGTATTGTTAAAGTTTTTAATGTAATCTAAACCTATTACAAGTATTAATTTCAGTTTGTTTTCATAAATTCGGTTTATGCTTACTTTTATGTCTAAATTCTCAAAACACTCAAATGTTGTACTTAGTTGTTGCTAAGGATTGAAAAAGCTTTTATAAGCTCTTTATCTAGCTTATTAGTCACTTATTACACTCAAGTACTAGTATTCTAATCTCAAAATTTACTTTGGTCAACGAAAGTCAACTGGAGGTAAACGGTACAAGATTGGAAATAGGTTAATGCATTGAAGCAAGGTATAAAGTTGTATTGAGTTGGATATTGTTTTGATTTGGGAAAGAGATCGGTGTTAGGATTGGTTCAATGGTCTTTGGTTCATGAAAGAGTGGCGGGGATGTTGTAAGTCTATATTTCATCCTTCATTTGATCCATAGAATACTTGTTCTTATGTTTGCTTAGGTTTGTTAAATTCGGTTTAATTTTGTTGCATTTGATCTCTCGCATCTCAACTATAGAATAGTTCTGCGTTTATTGGTTCATATATGCATATCGGTGTTAAATTGCATAAGTAGTATAACAACTCATTGATAGTTATAGCTATATTAGTTGCATGATTTAGGAGTTATTGTATCAATAGAATCGAATTAAGTGATAATCATAGTGAAATTTAGGTTGTAGTAGGAAGAATTTTATAAAACAGGGTTCTAAACTAGTGTTTGCACCGACTTTGAATCGATATAGAGGTTCAAGCGAAGAGTAGTTAGGTTGCATTAGTATTAAACTGCATAAACAAGTCATATTCAATCATAGACTTGCATTTTAGAACATAGAAAGTCAAAATCATTGTCAATATCATTTTACTTGCTAAGATTTTGGAAATTTAGAATGAATAATCATACATACTAGTATAAAAGTTGTTAATTTAGCCTAAATAAGTCTTAAAGTAGCTTAATACATCATATTAGATCATATAGGATCATCAAAATTCATTTTAGTCAACTTGTTAGTTTTACTTAAAAAGTCAAAATTTCTTAATACAGTTTTGAATAAAACTTAGAATTTTATTGTGTGTTTAATATTGAGATTTAGACTATAAGCTTTTGGGATAATAAAATTTAGTTGCTTAAATAAATTATAAAATACTAGCTTATACCCAATCGACTTATTAAGTCCTTTAAAATCGCTTATTTGCTAGCTTGTTAAAAGCATGCCTTTTCACAAACTCATTATTCACCGAGTGTGCTTATTCTTCTGACTTTTCACAAGCTTCATTCAAGCTTGTGTGGTTTTGGTTCTTGTTAGTTGCGGTATACTTTAAGTCCCAACTTATGTTTTTCCCTTTAGCTTATTAGATTGGCTTTACTCGTTTAAAGTAGACATCGGATCATTGTTTTGCTTATATAATCCAATTTAAGCTTCTTTATTGATCTATAATACTGTTAAATAGTCTAGATATACTTAATATAGCATAACCTAGCTTGTGATTATTTGGTGTCCATTTATGGACTTTGGCTTATTTTGAATTCTTTATTTATAAGCGGTTGTCTCTGATTTCATATTCTCACAAATAAGCATATGTTTTTATATTTTTATAAACTTAGAATAATATTTTAGCATTTTCCTGAATTTTCAGATTTTTCCATCAACTTTTTAGTATTTTCTTTATTTAAAATAGTTTTAATCCTTTTAAATAGCTTTTAATACAAATAAATCGAAAAAGCTTAAAAAATATGTTTTCAATTTTCATAAATTAAGATAAATATAAAAGTCATAAAAAGTATTTTCCATAATTTTCTTGGTTTAACTAGTATTTTTAGCATTTTAATTAGTTTTAAATAGTATTAAATTCATAATAAATACATAAAAAGTCTAAAAAATATATTTTCAGTTTTAAAATAAGTTGTATCATATTTTAGATTTTTCTAAGTTATAATTTCATTTTTCTAGGTTAATTTTGTATTTTCTTATATTTTAGTGCATTTTAAATACTTAATAAATAGTTTTTAATTAATAATAATTTAATAAATAGTTTTAAAAATAATTTTCTTTTCTAATAATTTTATTTTATTATTAGGATTGTAAAATATCATTTTCATATTTGTAGGCCTTTTATTTCTTAAAACTCACGTTTTATTTTTGTACGCGTTACGTAATTTTATTTAAACGTGCGTTTTAAGTTTTAAACGTTCATCATTTTAAAAATAGTGATAGCGTTTATTTAATATATTTCAACTTTTAAATTTCTTTTAATTTGCATTTAAGTCCTTTGTAATTTGTAGATCTTTTCTTTAGGTATAATTATCCATCAAAATCCTTCTCGATCACTATCCTTAGTGATCATTCTATCATCGATCAAGTGTTTATACACCAATTCATCCTCCGTGGGACTTAACGACCGAGAATCCACTATTTCCCTCGATCTTAATTGCATTTGGTGTTTGAAATGTTTTAAGTTTATTACGGTTGGCCATTCAGTGGCTAGCTTGAGTGATTAAACTTAACGGTTCGGGACGAATCAAATTTTGACTTGTTACGGGAGGTCATAGCGTGTTTTAAGCATTTCGGACACGTGCTTGCACATATACCACCTTTTGTAAACAATTTTTTTTTTAAAAATCAAAATCAAAAGTTCATTAACACTTTTCTAAAGTGTTAACAACATCAAAAATATTTTCATTCTTTGTTTTTTCAAAATATTTATCCAAAAATCCAAAAATATTCATCTTTACCCTCTTACCCTTTTTGATTCTTTATCCATTTACCCTCTATCCATTTGATTCTAACTTCTTCTATTCTCATGGAATCTCGACTACGACGAATTATGGAGCGAAGTTGAAAAACTTCCTACTTTATCACAAATGACAAGAATTCGTGTTGTTCGTAATGATCCATTAATTACTGCGTGGGAAATGGAGCGAGAAACCGGGTGACAAAGGACCGGTACTTCTCTCGATAATGGAGGTGCTAATCGTCCAACCTACGGTTATCCAAAGATCTAACCCTCAATTGCTCTAAGCCGTCTAAAATTGATCCTACACTTTCACGATTTACGATTAAAAGCAAACATGCGAATTTAGACCGGTGACTAGCAAGAATGACTTGCCTAATCTTCACGTTTCTCAAGAACCGAACCGGAGACCATAACGAAGTGGTGGAAATTGTTAGCTCTCGAGCACACCACTTGTCCCACCTCCGGATTTTTCAAAATGTTCTTGAGTCTTAATAGTCATTCGGATCACCATGTTGATTTTGTTGATTCTTTGAATGAACCGATTCCTTTCATAACTCTCTAATAGAATCGTTTATTCCTTGTGTCGGTTGTGGTGAGCCTCTTTTGGTTCACCATGTCGCCGTGTGCGTGTGTACGGTGTGGTAATGATATTCGTAACGGGAGTTGTTTGTTTTGTGGTTCGAGGAATTCATTTGATTATGATCCTAATCCGAACTCATTTAACAACACCTCAAATTTTTCTAATTACCCACCACAACCCGACTTATCTTCATATAATCAACATAATCTTTGTGAATTTTGTGGAGGTCCTCACCAAGGATTTGAGTGTCAATCCGGAAACACGTTTGTCTATGAGCAGGTTTTCGGTGATGCTCGAACTTTGGTTATGACCAATATCCATATGATTCACCAATCCGAGCTCAGCAGTTTCTTGTTGTGAATATGTGGAGGTCCCCATTTCACTCGATTGTCAAACAGGAATCCATTTCCTTGTAACAATTACGACTATCCATATCACGACCAACCTCCACGGTGCCAAATGACTCAAACTCTCGGCAAACCCAACAAGACACTTATCTAGAGCTTCGGAATCGGTGAAAAGAACCGAGGAGTTGAGTAAACAACATTTCATAATGTTCCCGTTTTCTTGTGTATATTGTGGGGTCCTCATGATGATTATCAATGTCAACCTTCGGTTTGTCAAATCTCCACTCCCACAATGTCCGTCATTCAAAATTCACATGAAATCCATGGAAGAATTGCTAGTGAAGAAGCGGTTTGCTAAAATAAATTCCCAAATTGCTTTTGAAAAATCTATTAGAATTCATTGCAAAAGAAAAGCAAAGATCTAGCTCTCAATTTCGTTTATTCACGATGACGGTGATGATGAGGATGCACTTGGTATCCTACAATTTTATAAAGATTCATCAAATTCATCGGTGGATATCCTGCGAGTTGAGATTCATTCTCAAGCAACGCTATCACACCAAGCTCCCACTCACTCTCTCGAACATGGGGACGAGCATCTTGACACTGTTCACGAAAAGGAATCGGACAATTCATAAAGTCTAGTGTTGAGGACCTTGTCTCAATCCAGAGAGTTACGGGAACTTTGACCATATGTGTGATATCCTTCCCCTCTTGAGTGTTCAAAAGATCATTTTGAGACTTTCTCCGATTTTAGCGATGATTGTAAATCTTATGGAGACATTGAGAATGTTGAGGCATCACTTTCACATTGTGATGTTGATCCTCTTTTGAGGAGTTCTTGATGAACTCACTCGCATCATTCCACTTTCATCGAAAGTGATGATGATCTCTTTGATTTCAAAGCCAACCTAGGAGAAATTGAAAGTCTCCTTTATAATGATCGTTCACTCACTTTTCACCCTAACAGGTCCAATAGAGAATGTTAATCACCTTGTTCCCGAAACATTCAAAGCTACTTTCACCAATCCTCTATTTGAATTCGAATCAATTCACTTAGATTTCTAACAATCCAATCTTTGACGAGGATAGTGATGAGCCCACAATGGAACAAGAGTTCACAAATTCACTTCATGTGAATGATTCTCTTTACGAGGAGTTCTCCTTTGAACTCACTCATATCATATCTCTACCAGAGTATGATAACTTCCACTTTGATCTAAACATAAATGATCTTTGTGTTCCGGAGGAAATGTTCTCGACCATGAGAACTTGCTTGATATCAAAATCCCATCCCTCCCACCCGAATATGTCTTGATCAAATGAGCTTAAATGATGAGATTCATGATCCGAAATCATGAATTCCCTTCGATAATTATGAGTTAGTCATGATTTTTATCATGATTTTCTTCATTTTCTTCACATATGGTGTGACTTCTCGTTCCCTTTTCTCCTTGAGGAATGAAGACACTATCTTTGGCCCCGACATTTTCATTTATCATTTGTGAGCCGGTTCAATGTATATCTCATCGGTGTGGAACTTTCACGTACTTCAATGTTTATACAAACATCTTGAGTGAAAGTCCGATGGAGATTGTCTCTTCCACTTACTTTCCCCATGAACCAATGAATTCGGGGTCGAGTCAAGCTAGCGACTCGGTAATCAAAAACAGTAGTTAAACATGGGTTTTCACCCGTGTGTACCACCTTAGTGTGGGGGAGATGCCCCACATGTTGTATATAGATCTTAAAAATGAATGAAAATTGTAAATATTTAAAAAGAGAATAATTGTTGTGTTTCTACACTTAGCTAGTAATGTTATCTTTTTACGTTCAAGGATTCGGCATAACACCGGGACTTTAAATATTGAGGACAATATTCATTTCTAAGTGTGGGGAAATTCAGCAAATTTGATCGTAAATGTACCCTTTTAGTCCCTTTTCCCCCAAAATGGCCAAATTTTAAATTTTTTAGTGGAAGTACTATGTACTAAACACAACAAATGGTAATCAGATCCACCATGTCTAACCCACATAAGGATTGGCTAATCCAGAGCAAACGGCTCTTGGTAAAGATATCTCAAATCCGTTTACTGACTTGCATTTGCCAAAAATTGTATGGTGTTCAACTCACCATATCTTTAACTAGTGAAAAGTTGGCTAGCCCGCAAGTTTATGGCTTGTGGTAAAGGCGATGAAATCCATAATTGGTAATTGACTCACCAAAGATATTTTATCTAAGAGTTGGCTAGTCCGAAGCAAACGGCTTCTAGTAAAGACAAATCAAACCACATTTATAACTTATGATTTGCTCAAAATCATTTGGTTATCATTGTACCAAAGTTCTTACTTGAACTAAAACAATTGGCTACTCGAAGTAATGGCTTTGGGTAAAGAGATAAAATCCATTAACTTTTCATAAATCATTGCTAGGGACTAGCAATATCTTAGTGGGGGATTGATGAGTGTCTAAATACTCATCGTTTTGTACTATCTAGAATCGCAAAACATCCGAAAACACTTAAAACGCATCAAAATGATGAAAATATCACAAACAAGTGTTTTATATGTTTTAAATGCAAAATATCAAAATCGGATGAAAACGTATTAAGTTTGCATAATTGGCGGTTTAGTCCCCAGTTTCAAAAGTTGTCAAAACTAGTCCTTGATAATTCAAAACTTGTAAATGTCATTTAAGGTCCATAGGATTCAAAAGTTGTCAAAATAAACCCTTTAAAGTTTAAAATTTACAAAATGACAACTTTAGTCCCTAAACTTTGAAAATGTCAAATAATGGTCCTTGGTTAATTTAAAAAGTGAAAATTATCAAATTTTAACCTTGTACTATTCATAAATGACAAAATTGGTCCTTATGGTTAACTTTGGAGAATTTACATGTTTGGTCCCTCAAGTTTCAAAGTTTGACACATTTAGTCCTTGGACTTATAAATTAGAAATTTTATATTAGCCCTTGTACTATTCACATGTTACAAGTTTAACCCTTATGATGACTTTAGATAAATTACAGTTTCATCCTTTCATTTTCGAATTTACATAAGTGGTCCTTGTCTTTAATACAAACCAAACGGACCATTTATGTTATTAAACCCAAATCCAATCCTTCAACCTACTGCTTGCCCAATCCTTCCCAAGCCCAACACCATTTTATTATTAAACCGTTTAAAATACAAACCCGCCAACACTGTTCCTCCTCTCCTCCTCCTCACTACCGAAACCGAGGTGGTTTTCCCTTTCCACCTCACCTAAGCTACTCCACCATCACCTAACCACTCCTTTCCACCTCCATATCCTCCCAAGAAGCAATTAATGTCTAATACCCACTCAAATGACTTTTGGCCAAAATTGCCATTTGGCAATTTTGATGACCTGGAATGATCCAAGGCTGCAATCAGTGGGAAAGTATCGAGGTCGACAAGGGTAAAATAGATAATTATAAAAGGAAAAAGAAGCAGGAGAAGATATAGTAGTGTAGTTTTAGTTTAAAATGTCGTTTAAGTTAAAATTTACTTTTCAAGATTTATTTAAGCTTCCAAGTTGTATTGTTAAAGTTTTCTCGTAATCTAAACCTATTACAAGTATTAATTTCAGTTTATTTTCATAAATTCGGTTTATGCTTACTTTTATGTCTAAATTCTCAAACACTCAAATGTTGTACTTAGTTGTTGCTAAGGATTGAAAAAGCTTTTATAAGCTCAATCTAGCTTATTAGTCACTTATTACACTCACTACTCGTATTCTAATCTCAAAATTTACTTTGGTCAACGAAAGTCAATTGGAGGTAAACTCAACAAGATTGAAATAGGTTAATGCAGGATGGTATAGAGTTGTATTGAGTTGGATATTGTTTAGATTTGGGAATGAGATCGGAGTGTTAGGATTGGTTCAATGGTCTTTGGTTCATGAAAGAGTGGCAGGACTGTTGTAAGTCTATATTTCTGTCCTTCATTTGATCCAGTAGAATACTTGTTCTTATGTTTGCTTAGGTTTGTTAAATTCAGTTTAATTTTGTTGCATTTGATCTCTGCATCTCAGCTATAGAATAGTTCTGCGTTTATTGGTTCATATATGCATATTAGTGTTAAAATTGCATAAGTAGTATAACAACTCATTGATAGTTATAGCTATATTAGTTGCATGATTTAGGAGTTATTGTATCAATAGAATCTGAATTAAGTGATAATCATAGTGAAATTTAGGTTGTAGTAGGAAGAATTTTATAAAACAGGTTCTAAACTATTGTTTGGCACTGACTTTGAATCGATATAGAGGTTCAAGCGGAAGAGTAGTTAGGTTGCATTAGTATTAAACGCATAAACAAGTCATATTCAATCATAGACTTGCATTTTAGAACATAGAAAGTCAAAATCATTGTCAATATCATTTTACTTGCTAACTGTTGGAAATTTAGAATGAATAATCATACATACTAGTATAAAAGTTGTTAATTTAGCCTAAATAAGTCTTAAAGTAGCTTAATACATCATATTAGATCATATAGGATCATCAAAAATTCATTTTAGTCAACTTGTTAGTTTTACTTAAAAAGTCAAATTTCTTAATAGCTGAATAAAACTTAGAATTTTATTTGTGTTTAATATTGAGATTCGGACTATAAGCTTTTGGGATAATAAAATTTAGTTGCTTAAATAAATTATAAAATGCTAGCTTATACCCAATCGGGTTATTAAGTCCTTTAAAATCGCTTCTTTTGACCCCTATTAAAGCATGCCTGCACACACTCAACATTCACCGAGTGTGCTCAGCATCATCTTAACTTGTTCACAAGCTTCATTCAAGCTTGTGAGGAGCTGGTTTTGGTTCTTGTGTAGTTAGCCGGTATACTTTAAGTCCCAACTTATGTTTTTCCCTTTAGCTTATTAGATTGGCTTATCGCACTTTAAAGTAGACATCAAATCACCGTTTTGCTTATATAATCCAATTTAAGCTTCTTTATTGATCTATAATACTTTTAAATAGTCTAGATATACTTAATATAGCATAACCTAGCTTCTGTGATTATTTGGTGTCCATTTATAGACTTTGGCTTATTTTGAATTGCTTATTTATAAGCGGTGCTCTGAAATCATATTCTCACAAATAAGCATATGTTTTATATTTTCTATAAACTTAGAATAATATTTTAGCATTTTCCTGAATTTTTCATATTTTTCCATCAACTCTTTAGTATTTTTCTTTATTTAAAATAGTTTTTAATCCTTTTTTAATAGCTTTTAATACAAATAAATCGGAAAAGCTTAAAAAATATGTTTTCAATTTTCATAAATTAAGATAAATATAAAAGTCATAAAAGTATTTTTCCATAATTTTCTTGGTTTAACTAGTATTTTTAGCATTTTAATTAGTTTTAAATAGTATTAAATTAATAATAAATACATAAAAAGTCTAAAAAATATATTTTCAGTTTTAAAATAAGTTTTATCATATTTTAGATTTTTCTAAGTTATAATTTCATTTTTCTAGGTTAATTTTGTATTTTCTTATATTTTAGTGCATTTTAAATACTTAATAAATAGTTTTTAATTAATAATAATTAAATAAATAGTTTTAAAAATAATTTTCTTTTTCTAATAATTTTCTTTTATTATTAGGATTGTAAAAATATCATTTTCATATTTGTAGGCCTTTTATTTCTTAAAACTCACGTTTTATTTTGTACGTTTACGTAATTTTATTTAAACGTACGTTTTAGGTTTTAAACGTTCATCATTTTTAAAATAGTGATAGCGTTTATTTAATATATTTCAACTTTTAATTTCTTTTAATTTGCATTTAAGTCATGTAATTTGTAGATCTTTTCTTTAGGTATAATTATCCATCAAAATCCTTCTTGATCACTATCCTGGTGATCATTCTATCATCGATCAAGTGTTTATACACCAATTCATCCTCCGTGGGACTTAACGACCAGTGAATCCACTATTTTCCTCGATCTTAATTGCATTTGGTGTTTGAGCTGTTTTAAGTTTATTACGGTTGGCCATTCATGTGGCTAGCTTGAGTGATTAAACTTGACGGTTCGGGACCAATCAATCAACCCATTCTTAATCATGATTTACATCTTGATAGCGTATCAATATTAGCGCCCAATACCATTAATTACGCGTTTAAATCAAGCCCATCAACAATTGATGGAAGCATGGCTTAAATCCCACCGCGCACGCAGGCCTTGTAAGATTTATGAGGCCAAACCGAGCATAGCAAGAGTCTCGCTCCCCAAGCATCACTAGCGGTTAAGATGTACCATCCGGCGCTGCGAGAGGGACGCGCGACAAACACCATTATGTACGAGCTAAAGGCGAATGACATATGTCCTCATTGTTTTCTCTGGATGATCAACACTGGCTCCCAGCAGCTGCTGATCATCCCGAAGGTATATCTAAACCCTACAAGCCTCTCAGTAGAAAGCGTAGAGGGAGGGTGAATCGCTTCTATTTAAAATCTGAAATCTTTCGTATCAAATTTCCAATCAAGCGTGACTAAATATGAATAGTGGTTTTGATGGTTGTAACAACTATACATATCATAGATTACGTCACGAACATAAATACAATACATTTACCAAGCCAAGACACACATAGTATCAACACAATATAAATAACCAATCGACAAAACAAATAAAAGAGATTAGAGTTAGTTCTGATCACACTGTGACGATCCCTAATATATGTGGACGGTCCCATATATATGTGGAACCGTCTGTCTATTTACGAGACCGCCATTAGTGGTCGGGGTTTGAGCAGTGTGAAAATTTTCGAGACTTTATTTTTAAGTTAGCTAGTTAATATGAAGGTGTAGCTATAAATACAATTATCACAAGTGCCACAATATTACTACGAAACAAGAAATAATAAAAGTGAAATGAAACATAAAGCAAAGGGTAAAAGAAAGTGCAAACCATACATGATGATTTATAGTGGTTCGGTCACAAAGAACCTCTTCGCCTACTTCACTCCCCGAGTAAAGAGTTACTTCACTAATCAACAAGCTCCCTTTAGCGGAGAAAACCATACATCATTGCTTACACCAATTTTGACACTAATTAAAATGTCGAGTTCTAATATTGGCCGTAACCAATCCACACACGATCTTTACGATAAGGATTTAAACGTACACTTTTAAGGGTCATTTAACCCTTAATCGCCCACTTTTATATCCGCATCTTGCTTAATTTCGTTCCTTTTCACTTTAAGGTCTCTTGGAAGCAAAATGCTTGAATGATGCATTTTGGAAGAAAAGGAGTGAATATATGAAGAAAATGGCTAAGTCAAGATCAAGACTCTCAAGTGGCGGAATTACACCGACGTCCCGAGCAGGGCGGCCGTCCTTCTCTACGTAATTGAATTTGCAACGACTCAGTAGCCTTTTTGCTAATTTACACCTGACCGCGTCAAGCATTGAAGAGTAAGGGCGTCACGAAGACTTTTCTTCTCAGACGGCCTAGATCCAGATTCAGACGACGTCACTACTGAAGACCGATAGCGTCACAACCACAATGTAACACCGTCCCAATGACGACTTGGCCAAGACGAAACCCTAATGACGCCAATCTGACAGCGTCCCAACTATAAGGTGACGCCGTTGCAGTTGTAAAACTATATATAGAAATCGAATTATCAGAATTTTAGGAGGTAGACTTGTGGAGTAAAAACCTAAAACGATTGTAATCCGGTCTGGACAGTATTTTAGGGTTCTCATAGCCTATTTTACATCAAGATAAGTAATTTACTTCATTGATTTCATTATGTCTTCGATTGTATGTGTGTATGCTTGCATGTTTAACATGTATGGCTAAATTTCTTGTGTGTTTGCTTAGATCTATGAAAACCTAGTTATTAATTATTGATTGGTTGTCTCTTATCTTAATTGTAATTGGCTTAGGAGTGCATTAGGCCATCGTTGTGTTTTAATGCTTGAGTAATCTTTGTGAACCTTAGTTTATATTCACTTAACGGAGTTGTAGACTAAACATCTAAAGATAACCTTAGAGTTAGTTTATGAATCCTAGAGATTTCGTAGGCAATAACCTTAACGTAGTCTCAAAGAGTTAGGGATAAAAGCATACAATACGACCTTAGAAAACACAACGCGTTAAGAATAAGGACGTGACAATTCAACCACCAATAAAAGATAACTATGGAGTAATAGTATCTAGGTAGACACATTTTTAATCATCATACGAGCACACATCAATAGACATAGACTACCCCTTAGTTTAGATAATTAGATAGTAGAAGTAATCGGTAGAAGTACCAACCCCAAATCAAACCCCAGATTTTACCCTTAGCTTTCTAAAAATATAAAAGATAAAAATAATCTTCATCAACCTCAAACCTTAGCGTAGTACATCTCTCACTAGCATTCCTATTCCTCTAGAGAACAATATCAATACCCGAGGCTTACCCAATACTACACTACAACGATTATGTTCATCGCCAAGGTGTTGAAAACTTGCTCGACGAAAAGGAAGTTCCTTTGACCTCGAACGCGTTATCGCGCATCAAATTTTGGCGCCACGGGGAATAGAATAGCTAGTTTTATTTTTATCTCGTTTAGGTTCCCTTGCTTGATTTCTATCAAGTAAGATTTTTCTTATTTTTAGCTTCCTCGTAGTCTATCCCCTTCGTGGTTTTGTTAGTAATCCCATCACTTTTCACAATGGAAGGTGATAACCCACCACAAACCGTACATTTCCCCGACAACTCCCTTAGACGACTTAGGACCAGTAGTTCCACCAAAACCCTTCTTGAGCCCTTCGCCGAACCCGATAGAGAGTTGTATAAGGGAAGAAGAGCTCTCCATGAGTCGGAACCACAAGGCACCACCTTCGATTTTGATGAAGCCGTGACTGACGAAGAGTCCACACATTCCCCAAGTCTCCACGAACCATCGGCAATGATAATCTGAGCCAACATAGTGAGGAAATCCCGCTACTCCCGTCAATGAACCCATCAACGAACCAAAGGCAAAAGCCCTTGAGAGTACTCCTCTCCCACTTCATCTGGATTTACCAGCCATTGTCTACCTTCCGAACGGATCAATGAGGTGTTGCATGCCACCGACATTTGGCTTATCCGAATGCATGTCAATTTCACGGATCCCACAAAAAAAACCCAATTCATCACATCAAACAATTTTAAAAGCGTGGATACTATCTATCTTGTGGAACATCCAAGGAGACGTCTAGACTTGGTTTTCCATTTTCTCTTCAAGGAAAGGCCAAAGAGTGGCTCGATAAGCTACCTCAAGGTCCATCTTCACTGGGAACAACTCACCACCAAGTTTACCAAAAGTTCTTTCCTCCCGGGAGAATCGCAACCATCGAAGCGAAATCCTTCACTTCCATCAAACTGATGGAGAATATGTCGTTAACTCCTGGACTCGTTTCAAGGACCTCATTCAACAAGCCCCACACCATGGTATTAACCTTTGGTTGCTTGTCCAAATCTTTTACGACAATGTCTCCCGCAATGATCAAAAAGGGATTGACTTCTCAATTGGCCAAAAACTCTCCAATCTCAGTGCAAAGGAAGGATGGGACCGCATTGAGGAGTATGTCCAAGACCAAGACAATACTTGGAACGAGCAGTAAATGTAAGGAGTATCTCTGCTACCTCGAATAATCACCCATTATCTCTCGACAATC
Organism: Chrysanthemum lavandulifolium; assembly: GCA_022545495.1. Taxonomy (NCBI): domain Eukaryota; kingdom Viridiplantae; phylum Streptophyta; class Magnoliopsida; order Asterales; family Asteraceae; genus Chrysanthemum; species Chrysanthemum lavandulifolium. The sequence goes on along the minus strand of CM040239.1, from coordinate 228,620,096 downwards.
GAATGAAGAGGGCGCAAGAGAAGCTCGCGTACCTCACAAAGTTGCAAGAGCCTAAGAGGTTGTTTAACCCATAACTTATATGCGACATCTGTGGAGGGTCCCATGAAAGCGATGAGTGTGACGATACACACCACGAGTAAGCTTTCCTTTCCAGCCATGATATTTATGATGACCCTTCCTTCTTGTATTTATCAGAATAATGATTACACTCTTTGGGGTAATCTAAAATGGAGGCATGAGGGGAAGAGGTTCGAATACACCATCGTGATGCCTTTGAAGGAGAACTTGGGCAATCGCCATGGAAATGGGGATGCTTTTAAAGGGTCTTGAAGGATTCATGCAAGAGCAACAATCGAATTAGAAAACCAGTTCGCGAACTCCACAAAAGAATACGTGAACTGGTCCAATCCAAAGATGATCCAACTTGTGCTATTACTACTCGATGCGGAACCACTACCAAGGATCCACCGTACTCCAGTTCAAGATCCTACTACCAATGAGCTCGAGTTGGATAAGGAGGAAGCACCAACCCCTCCGACCTCTCACGACCCCTCTACAAGCACCAACACCCGTCCAACGTTCGACTCTCACACGGGTTCCTTATCCTCGCGTTTAAAGAATCAAAAGGTCAAGAAGACAATGAGAGGTTGTTGTCTTACTTAAAAAGACCGTTGTTAACATCCCACTTCTCGATGTATTTTATCATATCCTAAACATAGCACATATTTCAAGAGACGCTCTCGAATCGGAAGAATCTTGAGAGGTTGATATCATTAGAGAAGAATGTTCACTATCATCTAAAATGCCTACCTAAGAAGAAAGAAGATCCGGTAGTTTCACCATTCCTTGCTCTATAGGGGTACTTTGTATGAAAACACCTTGGCAAATCTTGGGGCAAGCATTAACTTAATGCCTCATTTCTTATTTCTCAAACTCGGATATTCGTATGAAACCAACGGAATGAGTATTCACTAGGTGACCGATCAGTCAAATATCCCATTGGAGTTTGTGAAAATGTTCTAGTGATGGTAGGGAGTTCAAGTTTCCGTTGATTTCGTGATTTTAGAAATGGAGGAAGATAACTCAGTTCCAATAATCCTTGGGAGACCATTCTTGGCTACAGCTCGCGCCATCATTGATGTTCATGATGGTAAGCTCACTTTACGAGTGGGGTCCGAGATCTTAACCTTTGACATCAAGGATTCTATGAGTCGTCCTTCCTCTTACAATCATCTCATTTATTTTGTGGAAGAAGTTGATGAGTTTGTTGATGATATAGATAGTTGTATTGATGATTATCTAATAAACGTATTCATGAATGATGACAACGACATGATATACGATGATGAAGAGACCGAGATGGTTGGGCTGCTTTTACCCATAAAGGCGAAATTGAACCTCTTGACCTCCAAAAGCGGAAAATAAGCTAAAACCATCAATCAAGGAACCTCCTACCCTAGAATTAAAAGATCTCCCAAGCCATTTAGAATACGCCTTTCTTTAGGGGACGGATCAACTCCCTGTTATCATAAGCTCATCCCTAACCAGTGACCAAAAAGGAAAGATCTTGGAAGTTCTAAAAGAGTACAAGGGAGTGATCGCATGGAGTGTTGCTGACATTAAAGGAATTGACTTTACCTTTTGCACTCATAAAATTCTAATGGAGGAGGATTATAAACCCACCGTTCAACCTCAATGAAGAGTTAACCCCAATATCAAAGAGGTGGTGAAGAAGGAGGTCGTCAAACTTCGATCTCGCCTAATTAATCCAATTTCGATAGCCCACAGGTCGCCAAGTCCAAGTAGTCCCAAAGAAGGAGGAATGACTATTGTGAAGAATGAGAAAGGCGATTTAGTACCTCAAAGGACGGTCACTAGGCTGGCGTGTTTGTATCGACTATAGAAAATTGAATGATGCCACACGAAAAGATCATTTCCCTTTACCATTCATCGATCAAATGCTCGAAAGGTTGGCCGGGCATGAGTACTACTGTTTTCTTGACGGTTTCTCAGGATACTTCCAAATCCCCATTTCTCCTGAAGATCAAGAAAAAACTACTTTCACAAGCCCCTACGGGACTTTTGCATACAAGCGAATGCCCTTCGGATTATGCAACGCCCCTGCTACCTTTCAACGATGTATGATGGCCATATTCCATGAATTGATTGAAGATAGCATGGAAGTCTTCATGGATGATTTTTCGGTATTTGGAAATTCCTTTGACCTTTGCTTATCCAACCTTAGGAAGATGCTAAGCGGTGTGAAGAAACCAACTTAGTCCTAAATTGGGAAAAATGTCATTTCATGGTAAAGAAGGAATTGTCTTGGGACATAAAGTCTCCGGAAATGGGATCAAGTCGATAGGGCCAAAATCGGCGATATCTAAACTACCATATCCTACTACCATTAAGGCTATTCAAGCTTTCTTGGTCATGCGGGCTTTTATAGGAGGTTTATTAAGGACTTCTCAAAATTGCCCGACCAATGACACAACTTCTTGTCAAGGACGCTCTTTCGACTTTTCGGAAGAATGCAAGGAAGCGTTCAATCGCTAAAGAAGGATCTTACCAAGCTCCTATAATGGTTACTCCCGATTGGTCCCAACCATTCGAAATCATGTGCGATGCTAGTGATTATGTTGTAGGCGTTGTTTTGGGCCAAAGAAAGAAAGCATTTTCAACCAATTTACTATGCTAGCAAAACCATGAATGTGGCGCAAGAGAATTACACAACCACCGAAATAGATATTTTGGTTGTAGTCTTTGCCTTCGATAAATTCAGGCAATATCTTGTCCTTTCCAAAACTGTCGTCTTCAACGATCATTCCGCTTTACGGTACTTGTTCTCAAAACAAGACGCAAAACCCCGACTTATTAGGTGGATTCTATTGCTTCAAGAATTCGAAATTGAAATTCGAGATAAAAAGGGGCTGAAAATCTTGCTGCTGATCATCTATCACGATTGGAAAACCCTGACTTAGATAAACTTGACCATGACGAGATTCACGACTCTTTTCCTGAGGAACGGCTGATGGCCATTAAGAATAATGAGCCATGGTATGCGGATTATGCTAACTATCTAGCCAGTAAGGTCTTACCAAATTACATGACTAGGCAAGATAAAAAGAAATTATTCACCACACTGAAATACTATTTTTGGGACGAGCCCTACCTATTCCGTATATGCCCCGATCAGATCATTCGACGTTGTGTTTCCGGAAGGGAGATTAATCGGATTATGAGAGAGTATCACGCAGGACCATCTGGGGGGCATCACGGTATAAATGTCACGGCACGAAAAAGTTTCGATGCCGGATTTTACTGGCCTACTATCTTCCGCGACGTTAAGAAGTTAGTTCAAACGTGCGATGCATGCCAACGATCGGGAAACATCTCGAGGAGGGATGAAGCACCTCAGAACTATATCCAAGTCTACTAAATATTCGATGTTTGGGGTATCGATTTCATGGGACCTTTTCCATCATCTAGAGAAAATGAATACATTCTAGTTGCCATTGATTATGTGTCCAACTGGGTGGAGGCACAAGCCCTTAGGACTAATGATGCAAGGGTAGTCATTCATTTCCTTAAAAGGCTCTTCGCATGATTTGGGATTCCCAAGGCATTGATTAGTGATAGAGGAACCCTTTTTTGTAATGCTCAAATGGAAAAGATAATGAGGAAGTATGGTGTTCCGCACAGGTTCTCTACAACATATCACCCCCAAACTCATGGGCAAGTAGAGAACACAAATACAGCATTAAAGCGAATACTTGAAAAATGGTCCACCGTAATGTAAAAGATTGGGCATTCTAGCTAGATGAGGCACTCGGGCATTGAGCGGCTTATAAAACCACCATCGGAACGACCCTTTTCGCTACAGTGTGCGGAAAGAGTGCCATCTCCCTATTGAGCTTGTGCAAAAGGCATATTGGGCACTTAAGGCTTGTAATATGGATTATTCTAAGGCAGGGTCAAATAGGTTCTTACAGCTTCAAGAGCTGGATGAACTAAGACTTGAAGCTTATGAATCGTCGATCACATATAAAGAAAGGGCGAAAAATGGCATGATCAATGAATAAAGAATCCTAAAGAGTTTGTGGAAGGAGATAAGGTTCTCTTGTATAATTCAAGTTTGAGATTATTTCCGGGAAAACTCAAATCAAGATGGTATGGGCCCTTTTCAGTAAAGAGGAAAATGAGCAATGGAGCCGTGGTATTATTAGACAATGATGGAAAAGAATTTACCGTGAATGGACAACGTGTGAAACATTATCAGTTGGACAATAACGAACTAATCAATGATGAAGTTATTGTTTTGGAAGAAGGTGACGGCAATGAAGTCACGTGAGAGTACACGACTTCGAGTCTAGCTACAAGACTCATAAATAAAGAAAAGCCGTGGGAGGCAACCCATGCTTAATTGTTTGCTTGTTTGTGTGTCATATATCTTTTCATTATTGTTTGTTCTCATGTTTGAATTTGTGAAAATGATTTATTTTGTCTTTAACCTCGCCTTAATTACATACAAAGGTATTTTACAAAAAGGATAAGTGTAGGGAGGATTACAGCGTTTTCAAAAGAACGTGAACATGAGAACTACGATTATTGAAAATGATATATATGTGTTTTTAGAGTCAAATGCGTGTATCGAGTCATAATGGATGTTTTGCGTGAATTTTTCCAGATTCTAAAGGTGTAATTTTTCCGAGCCGCAGCAGCACAGGTTTACGTGTGGGATAATCGACGCCGTCAGATCATAACTGACGATGTCGAGGAGCGTAAACTTGACTTATCTAATTTCTCTCGTTTTGTGCTACTTATAAATTTTGGAAATTTTATGTCTTAATTTTCCGTAAAATCGCAAACATCCATTCCACAAGCATTATATCCTAGTTTAGTAGTGTCATATGTAGTTTTACCGTCGATTTTACGTGAAGGTTTCGTCTATTTTCTTAAAGTGTGCGGGTTTTATTTATCAAGAAAAGAAACATAATATTGGATGGAGCTTATCACGCATATATTCTTCTTGGAAAGAATTTAACCACTACTTCACACGGATCCTACCGAGCTAATCGGGGATTACTAGTTTCTTTCTTTTTAATTACCTTCGTTATCATAACTTTGATACTTTGGGAACATTGGGACAATGTTCGGTTTAAGTGTAGGGAGGAGAATTAAACGGAACTTTTAAACTATGCTTATCCTTGATCATTTGTCTTGTCCTATTTCATTTGTGTAATAAACCATGAGAAATATTTGCTAGGCAATTTTAGCGCCAAATTTAAATTTTTTCATAACATGTACGGGTGGGACTTTAGTCTTAATAAAGCTTCTCATGGATAGGAGTTATATGACTAGCACAAAACCTTTACCACTCAAATTCCACCCCAAAATGTGAGGTTCATTTCTAGATCTATAGGAATTAAAGCATTCACCTCTAATGCTTCAGAGTGTACCGGTAGTATAATAGATTCTAGAACTTGTTTTGTGTGCATTCCGAGATCGCTAGTGAGACTACACTTGTGTAGTTAGGAATAACTAAATGATAAGAGGCATTAGGATAACCCTTGTTTGATACCGTATTATAATTACTTCTTCCACATCGGTCGAGTAATTCCCCACACCTCATGCGATGTACTCATCTTTAGTACACGATACCCCAGTTAAGCCCTCGGGCGTATCCTTTTCGCGGTTCTCGTGATGTTTCGGTTTTCGAATATCAATGAAAAGCATTGTTTACAATCCACCCCAAATGTACACCCAAATCGCCTTAGTGATAAGGATTTAAAGGTACATTTTGAGGGTCATTTAAGCCCTTAATCGCCCACTTTATATCCGCTATCGCTTAACACTTTTAGGTCTCTTGAAGGCAAAATGGAATGATGCTTATTTGGACGAAAAGGCGTGAATATGTGAAGAAAATGGCTAAAGTCAAGATCAAGACACTCAGTCAGCGGAAGTGCACCACGCGTCACAAACAAAGAGCGACGCCGTCCCTATAATTGTGACGGCTCAGAGTGAATTTGTTATTTTGCACCGACGGTCAGCTTTGAAGAGTAGGGCGTCAAGATGTTTTCCTCAAACGGCCTAGATCCGATTCGATCGGCATAAGAAGTGAAGTCGACGTCACAACCACAACGTGACGCTGTCTCAAATTTGACTTGGTCAAGACGAAACCCCAATGGCGGCAATCCGACGACGTCACAATTAAAAGGTGACGTCGTCGCAGTTGTAACTCTATATATAGAATTCAATTTTCAGACTTTTAAAGAGGTAGATTTGTGGAGTAAAAACCTAAAATGATTTTGGTTTGTCTTGGGAAGTATCTTAGGGTTCTCATACCCTATTTTACATCAAGATAAGTTATTTACTTCATTGATTTCATTATGTCTTCGATTGTATGTGTGTATGCTTGCATGTTCACCATGTCCGGCTAATTTACTTGTGTGTTTGTCTAGATCCATGAACCCTAGTTATTAATTATTGATTGGTTGTCTCTTATCTTAATTGTAATTGGCTTAGGATTGCAATAGGCCATCGTTGTGTTTTTAATGCTTGAGTAATCTTTGTGAACCGTAGTTTATGATCACCTAGAGTAATTGTAGGCTAAAATCCAAAGATAACCTTAGAGTTAGTTTATGAATCCTAGAGATTTTGTAGGCAATAACCTTAAGGTATTCTCAAAGAGTTAGGGATAAAAGCATACCCTACGACCTTAGAAGACACAACACGTTAAGAATAAGGACGTGACAATTCAACCATTAATAAAAGATAACTAGGAGTAATAGTATCTAGGTAGACACATTTTTAATCATCATACAAGCACACATCAATAGACATAGACTACCCCTTAGCTTAGTTAATTAGATAATTAGATAATTAGATAGTAGAGTAATTGGTAGAAGTACCACCCCCCAAATCCAATACCCCGCGATCATACCTTTTAATTTTCTAAAAAATATAAAAAAGATAAAAAAAAAATCTTCTTCAACCCCAACCTTAGCGTAGTAATTTCTCACTAGCATTCCTATTCCCCTAGAGAACGATATCAATCCCGAGGCTTACCCTAATACTACACTACAATGATTAGGTTCAATGTCTAGGTGGTTGAAAAACTTGCTCAAGAAAAGGAAGTTCCTTTTACCTCGAACGCTGTCATGCGTATCACTTAGCTCACCTTGTATGCACTCACCTTTAGTGCATTATTGTTATCATACTAAACCCTTAGTTCAATTATCTAGTTACTTGCATGGTTGCTAAGTCGAGTCATATCTTTTGTACATAGTTTTGGGACGATTGGGACTCATGGGTAAAGTTAAATTTTATGGAGTGACGGAAAGAACGTTAAATTCAAATTCCTTTATTTACGTAATAATGTACTCCAAGTGTTTTGATCTTTTCAATTGGTCAAATTAGTGTTAGAATAATAAAACTCAAGTGTAGGGATGTGCTTATAAATCCTTTATATTTTGATGTTATCGAGAGGACTAGAGAGTAAAAGTGTGTCGAAAACAAAATACGGCTAACATCCTACATCTATCTTTATATTTATGTATGTTTGTTTCAAAGTTATTTAGAGTTTAGTGAGTCGAGTCTTGGCTTAGCAACGCCACTTTTCATGCTTGTAACATAAGATTTTTGACTTGCCACTACTAAATCGCCTATCTAACCAAACCCTTTGTTTCCTATCGTAGTTTAATTGTAGGATCGTTATTTTATTGTGTTGATGATTCGGTGGTCTCGGATGATCAAAATACATGTTTGCCATAGTTTGAGAGTTAGTAGAGATAGAGGTGTTCTTGCTAGAGGTTTACACAAAAGTATGGAATATTAGATTGAATGAGAAGCACCACCCCTTCCATGGATGGAAGGGTATTTATACTTACACAATACACGACCTCCTATCGGCCTGTGGATCAAGAATACAGTGGGTAAAGACCCGTCCTTCCTCCACGGTGTTGCACTAAACTATTTTACGCTACTGACTAACTAATTAACAACATAATAACGTAAATAACGACAAGTCTACGGGCTAACTTATGCTAGATAATATTTGGGGTGACCGACTCTTCACTATGGAATTTTCTAATTCCTAACAATCTCCCCCTAAGAGAGGTCACCCCATGTTTTACATTTCGAATCCTAGCATTCTATTCTTGACTTTGTTCTTGAGCTCGTAGACTTCAATTCTTCATTTCAACAATCTTTGTGCAATAGCAACAATCTTCAAAGGTCGCATAGTTTTGTACTTTTAGTGGAGGTCTTTGAACCGATCCACATCTTTGATGATCTTCGAGCTTTCATTGAGATCATCACCACAAGAAATCTCGGATCACCCTTTTTGTTTTGCCATCATGTGAAGTTGTGACTTTCGACCGACATGCTCACACTTTTGAATCATGACATCTTTCCATCGAGTAGCGGAAGCCTTCATCGGTTCTTGATATTTGTAGCAACAAGGTAAGCATAGTATAAAAATATCGTAACCGTGTTATGTAGATATGCACCACCATGATTTCTTCAAATTAAGTGTGGATGTTGTGAGCATGCGGCTTTGATTGACTCCTCAATTACGATCACCGCAACCGTCCAAATGTACCGCAAACAACAAGCTAGCAATAAACACACGAAAGTGTCTTTGATCACTTTCGTTGAATTGAGGTACACGCCCACGGTTCCTCGCTGATCAAGACAAGCACCGCATGTGATCGTGTAGGATTCCTAAGAATCTCCTTGACATGGTTTCGCAAATTGTTCTAGTCGTTCTCAAACCGAACGCCTCAAAGAAGACAACACGGAGTGAGTGAACCAATAATCGAGATTCACCGATTGATGAAAATGATTTGAAAACCAATCGCGTATTGCTTGAAGAAAGAGTTTTGCAATACAATGAAGGTTTTATGAGAAAGATCAATTTTCAAACAAAATACTTTTGTATTAGAGAATGAGTACATTCGACGTGCTAGTGAAAAGAAGAGATTCGCACATCGAACGGTTTTTCTAAAAGTATTTTTCAATCGAGATACTTTTGAATTTTGAAAACATAAGTACACATTCGACGTGCTAGAGAAAAGAAGATTTGCACATCGAACGGTTTTTCCAAAAGTATTCGTCAATTCATTTCTCGAACTAAGGTTGATTCACGAGTGAATCTCCCATTGTTTCTATCCAGCTTGTCACAAGCTTGATCTTCACGAGAAGATCTCACATGTCACCCACCAAGAGCTTGTTAGATGTTGGCTCTGTATGATTTCCATCTTCATTGTGAATATTTAACATGTCACTCGGATGTTCCGCAATACCACAAGGATAATGCGAGGACTCTTAATATATTCTTACTTTCCATATTGTGTGAAAAGCAAGTCTTCAAGAATTTAGTGTCCTAACGAGATATTGTGGATGATCTCTGGCTCTAGACTCAATAGTGCACTTTTGGTTCTTGTGCGAGACTGGGAGAGGGTCTCCTACTTCAATATCAACCATCTCTAAGAGAAAGTCGATAGATTATGTCGGTGCCTCGTGAGAATGAAACAAGCCCTTTTAAGAGGAACTTGAGTGGCTTGGTAAGTTTAGTGCAAAGGCCATCGGGTCCATGACGCCTTGTCTTCAATACCGTTTACCTTAGTAACAACTAGTAGCATATGTATTGAACCCGTCATTCTAAGGTTGAATTGATGGAGGGCTATTTCTTTTCACCCTTTTCACATTCTGATCTTTTTCATTCTTCAACCCCTTCTGCTTACCGAGACTTCATAACTAGAACCTTGTTGGGTTTATTCCAATACTAGCTCTGCCTCATCCGCACTCTTCCCATATTCTCATTTTTTCATCATACCTAAGGACTCTACACTATCTAGTGGATTGTCCTCGGTAGATCCCTCCGCCTCGGGCGGATCGCGGGAACGAATACCTAACCTAACCATCCTTATAACACCATGCATAAAGTAAATGGTCGGTCTTTTGGTACAGTTCATTCTTCCTTGAAACCAATTGAAAAATCATTTGGAAAAACAATCAAGGTACTTGTGATACGAGATCAAAGCATTTTGTACCCTAATAGTTTTGATCATTTAGAAAACCTCCTCCTCAACATGTGCATATGATTTAGAAATTGTTTAGCACAAGGAGGCAAGAGGACTTTGAAATATTTTCTTTGATCACAATTTTCATACGAAAAAGCCATTTGATTTTCATGGTAAAATTCTCCCCCTCAATATGTGCATAGGATATTTGAAATCATTTTTATCACATAGAGGCAAGAGTTCTTTTGAAGCACATCCACGATTACAAAAGCCATTTAAGAAACCATTTGAAAACTCAATCAAGGTACATTATGTTAAAACATAAAAGCTTTTGTACCTCGATAGTTTATTTTCTTATAAAATGCTCCCCCTCAATATATGCTTCGAGATTCGAAAGTGTTTAGCACATACGAGAGAGCAGCCTGCTCAATTGAATCAAAACGATCATCTTTTATCAAATTTCATTATTAAATCACAAATTCTCCCCCGATCAAAAATATCAAACCCTTTGAGATTTTGGATCCCAAGTGATTTAATAAGGTTTAGAAAACATGGGAGAATATGTGGCCTGGTTTAAATACTCATCATGTTTTTGGATAAATCCTCCTCCTCAACATGTGCATTGTGTATTTGAAATCGTTTGGCACATGGAGGCGGAGTGCCTATAAAGGACTAAACCGATTCCATTAAAACAGATTTGAGATTTAAATTACGATCTCACCCGATCGAAATATCAAACCATTTGAGATTTGTGATCCCAATAGATTTAAATCATTTAGAAAAATTTTGGGAAAGACGTGGCAAGATTTAATTTTGAAAGATGACAACTACGGACCATTTTAAGACATTAAAGATTGTTAGTGTCGTATGATAGTTTTAAGAGATCTTTTAAGTAAAACAAAACAATTTCACAATCAAACAAGAATGTAAAAGATTTCATTTTGAAAGACCTTGATTCTAAAGAAAAATCATACCATGACATAACATTAAATCTTTAGATCACCACTTTTGTTGTACAAAACGGACTTTTATGAAGCAATATTGATTGAAAATAAATTATTTTAAATCACTCTCCCCCTCAATCCATGACATAAGTCAATAATTGAGTGACTTAGGTTTTGATAAAAAGAAGTCCGGTGACTTACTAAATTTAATCCAATATATTTTCAAAAACAATATTTTCCATTTTCAAAACAATTTAATCAAATTATTCAAAATTGTTTAAAATGGTATTCTCGCACAAAGATACGTTAGAGGTTGAGAAGCTTCCGTTGTTGTTGTAGGGCTTGGAAGAAAACCGTCTCAGATGTAGTGAGACTTCTTCTACGTTGCAATTTGAATGCCACCGAGGTCAAATTAAGCTCGCTTTCTTCAATCACTTAAGAAAACCATCTGCGACAATGGAGACCTCTTACGTTGCATTTATGCCAACTCCATAGAAGTCCAATTAAGCTCGCTTTCTTCATTTGTCAACCCAAGATATAGTTACCCTTCCTTTCGCATCCAATCATCTTCATTTGTGGGATCCGGATTGGGAACATTCTTTTATACCAATATACCGCATACGTTAGTGAACACACATACAAATATATGGTGGTCGACATCACCCAATCAACAATCGACTAATTAAAGTCAATTCAACATAACAATCGATCATATAAGGCATGGGTTTATGTGCTAATCAAACTCTAATCATCTAAACCTAACAATCATATCCTAAATTCCTAGTCCTTCGACACGTGCAAATATCATTTTTAATTAAGCACGAGGATAATTAAGAAAGCTCGTTAGATGATATAGATTTGAAAACATTATCCCCTCAATCAATGACTCATTTTCTCGAGGAGTTTAAAAGCTGAAGTCATTGATTGAGTTTGCAAATTTAATAAAAACTCAAACCGATTGTTTTTAAAGCAACTCATTTACCACCATTTTGAAAACACCAAATATTTTTCTCAAGAATTTTAGACGGAAAAACATTTGTGTAGGAACAAAGAAGCCTTCGACATACTTTCCTTGTTTTGTTTTAGGATAAGTGCACCTAAATTTGTGAAAACGTTTAAGCGTAGCACTTTCCTTCCTTTTAAGAGCGGGTTGCTATCTCGAAATGATAGCAAGCCATTATTTGAAGCCCGTTACGATCAAATAATCGTAAGCCATAGTTCGAGACATGTTTTGAAAAGAATATTTACACCTCCCGCCGAACTTCATCTATGGTCCCGTGCCATTATTGAATGACATTTCTAAGACCGTAGGTGTTATCGATACCGTAAGACATGTCATGAGAAAACAATATTTTTGGTATTTTTCAAATTTTCTCGATTTTTATGGGTTTTTGTTGGTTTTATATTTTCTATTTTCTTTTGTTGGTTTTATATTTTTCTATTTTGTTTTTGGTGTTTTATAATTTTGTATTTTGTTTTGATAAATATATACAAAGATAGAGAAGATGATATAGTAAAAGAAGATGATGATACGAGTACCAAGATAAGGATATCAAGCACCCGTTGTAGAAGATAAGTCATCATCTCTTAAACTTCCACCACCAAAGCTTCCGAGGCTCCGTAATAGAAGATTGAACATGAGCCTTTGAAAAGAGAGACTTTGGCAGCTTCCCCCCAAACCGAAAATCCTTTAGCTGATAAATTCGAAGCTCTATTTCAAGCTTGCCTTAGCCAGGTGCACAAGGAAGCACACCATAATCATAAATCCCGCTGCTCCATTTAAGAACGATAATTGAGGATCTCCATTCGGGGTTATATCATCAACAAGAAGAATAGCAACGATCATCCCACTCTTTAAATTTCTTCTCATATTTCTTTTCCACCGAGGTCTCAAGCAATCCATTCCAAAAATGTGTCAAGAGAACAATTCCCCAAGTAGTTGAATCAAGCGATCAGCTTTGTATAATGCTCAAGAACTCTCCCGAACACACATCATGAGGGAATGAAAACACCTTCCCATGTTCACATTTTTCTTCCCGGATGATCGTGTATGAAGCTCAAGAACCCAAGTACACCAATACCCAAGAGTTCTCCCGAGTACACATCATGAGGGAATGAAAACACCTCCCATGTTCACATTTTTCTTCCCGATGATCGTGTATGAAGCTCAAGTATCCAAGTATACCAATACACAAGGAATGAATAATCGATAACATTGAAGAAGCGTGCCAAGTCATCGATTATCTCTGCGGGTGACAATCTCGGATGTCAACACCGAATAAGTGATTATATCTCAATCACCGATTAAGCACTCAAGTGAAATAGCCGAGCATCCCCAATGTACACAATCTCTCTCCCAATGAATCACACACTTGTGTACCTCTTTTATCTTCGTAAACTTTCTTTACATCACTTCCCATACGCCGTTGGAATAATAACACTAAAAGCCTTGATGAGTAAAACCTTGAGTTTCTCTCATGGTCATGACATTTGTTTTCCCGGATATCTTCAATCACTTAGAAGTATTAAGCTTATCAAGTTTACTCGCCATGAGTCAAACTTGAGTTTCTCTCGCTGTAATAACATTTGTCTTCCCGGATATCTTCGCTACTTAGAAGTATTAAGTTCATCAAGTTTACTCACTTTGTGTTTAGATGTATCTCCTTGCCCTTTCTCGTTTTGATACTCGTAATCAAGAACAAATATAAGCCCAAATACTTGAAATCTTTATGAGAAGAACACTTGAACTCATGTGAGAATCAACTTGTCAAGACTCTCTCGACTATTTTTATCAACCCTTATGTAGACAATTTGAAGTGACCACGATGAAGAAAACCCTATATACCATACTTGAAACTCAAGTCAACTTCCCACATTTGTATCTTAAGCTTGCACCTAATGATGGAAGAACGGTGTAGAGAATTTATGCTTCAAGCAAATCTCTAAGTACTCACTACCCAAACAAAGTATGAGACATTAACACCTCTTGCGATTATCCACACCGTCATATGCGTGTGACAATCGAGTAAAACAAAGTAACTCCTAATAGTGATAGTTAGCCGTGTCTTCAACCATCCACCACGATCGCCGGTAACTAGATAAACCAAGTCTTCAACTCAAATTCTTAAGCCCGAGCAAGTTATCAAATAAGAACACGCCTTTGTGAAAGTCAACTTCAATCTCAAATAAGTGATAAATGATTAACTCAAGTAAACAACTTGTGTCAAATGTCCAATACGTGAAATAGTCAATAACAACGCCTCAAGGAGTCATCAAATAAAATGAGCAAGTCTAATTGGGGATTGAATATGACTTATAACTCTCTCCCAATTAGTGCTCTCCCTAAACCGACAATTTGTTTGATAGATGCCCAGACAAGAAGAAGTCTTTAGATCATTAAATGCAACTCGCCTTTAGTCTTCTAGCATGTAGCGTAAAATGTAGAACAAACGTCAGACTCGACCTTCTTCAAGATTGTGCAATTGGGGAATAGATAGTTAACATCTTCAACTCACACCAAAAGCATCCCACCAAAAGCATCCCAATTAACTTACATCTTGCAAATCCCTTAACTAAAATCCTCCCAATCAAACAAGAACAGAAGATGTTCATCAAGGAAATCAAGAATCGTGCCGCAACGAACACACAAGATGGTAACACCAAACTACCAATCACATCAAACAAAAACAGAGAGATCGTTCGAATCATCATGTTGATGTATACGCCAAGCATTAACCGGAGCACTTTGTCGATAAACTCATCAATCCGAGTGAAGATGTCAACCAACGGCTTTAGAAGAGAAAACTCCATGTGAAGATGACCCGATAAGAAGAAGCTCGGTTCTTACATGAGTTGGGAGCCGTTTGACCATATATTCTCAAATATTAATCACACTTCTTCTCCCCTCAAGAATTGCATACGGAGATGCCATTCTTGATTAAATAAGTGAAATCATCCGAATGTTCTATTCACACTTCTCCCGCAAAATAAGCACGATGTCGCCATCTTCATTATAATCGAGCAAGTGAAATGAGAAAACAATCATGGTAGCCCGGTTCACTTGAAGACCAAGCGCATGGAAAAGTATGAAGCATGTTGATGAGAATGGTCATAATAAGAAGATTTCTTCTTCCAAGATAATGCGCACCAAACGCATACATTTCTTTTCTTTAGAGTACGAGGCATGAACTGTTGTGTTCATACGTCATAAGAAGATTTCTCTTCTTTTAAGATAAAGCGCACTTAAGCGTACACTTTTCTTTTCTTTAGAGTACGAGGCTTGAACTGCTGTGTTCAAACGCCATTAATCTCTCTTTTCATCATCTCTTGGCAAAACATGTAATTACCCCACTATCATTCAAGAGGCTCTTTGTCGTGACAACCGATGAGAAAACCCAATATGATGAATTTGACCTCAAGTAAACTACCCGAACTCGTGACTTAAGCTTGCACATATGTAACAAAGAGCGGTGATTTCCATTAGCATCTCTAAGTACTCTCTATGTACTCTATACTCTTCAACCAACCAACCATCAAGTATAAGACGACATTACCTCTTGAAAATCCACAATTGAATGTGACATCGAGCACTACAACGTAACTCCTTAAAGTGATAGTTATTTTGTGGTGGTATGAGCCCAATTCCCCAGTGGTAAAAGAAAAAGGTAAAGACACCCAACAATAACTAGATTTCCAAGTCTTTGTTTTTTTGAAAATAAGCTTGAATAAGGATCATGAAGAATCTTCATCCAACCATCCCGATACCTTCAGATACTAAGTACACTCGCCGTGATATTTCACTTCAACCTCAAATAAACAATAGTGAATTAACCCCGTTGTCACATCTTCTTGGTTAAAAGCTCAAATCTAGCCTCCTTTGACATTTTAAGTGAACAATGATAATGGTTTTCATCCCGGCCATGGTTAAAAGCACATCACCCCGTAAAACCATATAATAACCAAACTGCCATGACGATAATCCAAACACACATCCAATTCATGAAATACACCTTATTATCCCTTCTTCGAAGCAGAAACCGTAGCACCAAAGATCGATGAGATCCCAAATACACTTTCCTTTTCTCCGTGATGGTTCTATCATTACGGATTTTACAACTCTATGGTTTAAACCGAAAATAGATTCTTCATGGATTTTACAAAACCAAGGATAAACCGTAAGATAGATCCGAAATGCACTTTACTATTACAAGGATGTTTCCATTGTCACGGATTTTACAAGTCTATGATTTAAACCGAGAAATAGGTTCTTTCATGGGATTTTACAAGATCAAGACAAACCGTAAACAATGACAACTTTGGTTTCAAATGAATATCCGTTTCTAGGGAACAAGCATCGGTTCATTATACAACAACATCAAAATCAATAGCCATCCTATAAACACTTTGGAAAACACATCATTCACGCATTCGCGGCTATTGCAAAGGACAACATGGAAAAGTAAACCCGATATGCCAAACTTGATCATGAAGTAAAATTCCATTTGTTACTTAAACTTGTACTAATCCTCGTGAAAAAACGGTACCCAATGTACAAAACCTCTTGACATATCCTCAATCGTGAGACATCAAGTGATAGTTACGCTGTGGGTTAAGCGAGAAAGAATCACAACCGAACTAAATATCCAAGTCTTTATCACACTCTATAAATGCCCAAACAAGTCATCTTCGCAAGGGTAGAACGAAGAAGACGAAATAAGTGAACGCCAGGAAAAACCTCACTTCAAATTCAAATAAGAAATACCGTTCAAACAACCCAGTAGTCAACATTTTTCCAATAAACACTTCAAGCCATGAAATAATATTCTTCGTGAAGACATATAATCCAAAGTGTCAAACCGTATAACTCAATGAATCTCACCATCAAACCAAATCACATCATCATCAAATCACATAACTCAACAAGCCTCATTGTCAAACCGTATCAACAACTAGCAACTCATGTTCAAGAAAAATTAACAACCGTCCCATATAGTCAAATTTGTCTTAACCCGGTTCAAGTAGTATGCCCAATGCAATTGACGAATTACCCGGATTAAAACACGTTAATATGTCAATTCAAGCTCATGTCTGGTTTTAATCATTGTCACTCTACTCTGCCCATATTCACTTACAAAACAAATCAGCCCATCAAAGTATCTCCGGATCAGTCCAATATCCAGTATTCCCAAATTATTTTCTTGATCAAATCTTTCAAGTCCAATATCAATTTTTTTTTTTTTTTTTTTTTTGTCATGAGCACATATACTATGTACTTAGCATGATTATATCATATGTCCCATCTCAAAAACATTTTGAATCATATCATACTCACATAAATAACGTGATTCAGAAACCTTATGCATTCATGATAATGCACGCACAGTCCATATGACCCAACGAGAATGCAACAAACTATAACCCAAAGCCCATGTCCGAACAACAAAAAATCTTTGAAGGCCCACGACCACAGAATGCATTCAAATCCAAATCCTGCCTAACCCTAAAAATTACGGAGTATATAAAGGCATACCATCTCATATAGTTACCCTAATCACTTTGGATATGTCGCCTCTTCTCCTGATATTCCTCTCACCAAACTGATTATATCAGGACATCATAAACTCACAACATAAATCAATCCTTGATCAATTCCATCTTACTTAATCACCCTCAATACTTAATCCTTTCATATTAAAACGCATCAAACAAACTCCTTCATACGAATACACAACCGGATCGCCACTAGTTCGCTTTGTACATTCAAGATGTCCTCGCCATGTGGATGGCTAGAAGGAGACGGCTTGACATCGAGAACAAACCACGAAAATGCAACATAAACAAGTTCATCACGACCTAATAAGGGTCTCGGGTAGGTAACGAATTAGTTTTGATGTGATATTGATCTTGTTTGTTGAATCGAGTAAAAAACGAGCCGAAGTAATGATTTAACATGATTGTTAAAACCATTACTTCATTTCGTATAGTATCACACATTATACATGTCAACGATTTTTGTATTAATGTTTGTGATTTGATAAGGCTTTTAGGCATACAAAAAAAAATCAGTTTGTACAAGTCGTACAAGTCGTGGTGAGGAAAAGGCATAAGTAGATGGAACCAAAGATGATATAGACCGAGGTTTCTACATTCTTTATTTTGTAAATCTTGGATCAATGAAAGATGAGTCCGTTGTTGGTTTGAGTCTTGATGATGTTGATCTGTGAAAGTTACTTCATTTACATTCGTTGATGAACATGGACCAAGGATGGTGTGAACTCGAGGTCAAAATCATTTGGTATATTGTTTGTGGTCGCGAGTCATTTTCAATATGGTATTTTTGTTGTGGTCTTGGTCACTTCTTCATCTACCTTTCTGTCATAAGTCGCTAAACCATACATACACCAACTCGCCGCACCAACTCGCCGCACCAAGTCGCCACGACAAGTCGCTACGACAGCAAGTGACTCAATAGTCAACTCGCTAACATGAAAAAAAACGGTTTTGACAAGTCGCTAAGTCATTATAACATTTTCCGGCGAGTTTCCGACAACTTTCCGACCATATTCATGATAAACCCAGAAAACTGCTATAAAGCATAAAATTTTCCCCGTTTGACCAGTGTTTGACCACATGAATAAATGACCATTAGACACCCAAAAGTTAGGTTATGGAACAAAAAACAGTATACGGATTGATATGTCAGTTTGGACAAAATGATGAGACAAGACAGATGTATGTAACTGATGATATACCATTAGACATTTTGACCAAAAGCAGATATGAATATTTGGACGATAACATATTTAGACCAAACAAAAACATACCAAAACAGTTTAAAAACAGTTTACCCATAAAAATCCGACCACATAAATACACAAAAGGGGTTCAACTAAGTATCAAAACCACAAGAAATCATCAAAACATAACAACACGGGCTCTAGTACCAAATGTAGGATCGTTATTTTATTGTGTTGATGATTCGTGGTCTGGATGATCAAAATACATGTTTGCCATAGTTAGAGAGTTAGTAGAGAGAGGGTGTTCTTGCTAGAGGTTTACACAAAAGTATGGAATATTAGATTGAATGAGAAGCACCACCCTTCCATGGATGGAAGGGGTATTTATACTACACAATACACGACCTCCCATCGGCCGTGGATCGTGTATACATGGGTAAAGACCCGTCCTTCCTCCACGGTGTTGCACTAAAATATTTTATGCTACTGACTAACTAATTAACTACATAATAACGTAAATAACGACAAGTCTACGGGCTAACTTATGCTAGATAATATTTGGGGTGACCGACTCTTCACTTTGGAATTTTCTAATTCCTAACACTAATGTTACAACCCTTTAAAAGACCTCTTAGATAGTTGTTCCTAGGTGCTTACGCCAAAGCGCTGGAAGTTTGATCTAGTCTTAAGCCTATGGTAATCTGTGTACTATGACCGGTTAATGAGTGTTTATCTTCCATTTCCATTTACTATATTTCATATACACCCGAGAGATGAGAGAATCCAAACACCACTTTTGAGGTGCTAGTATATAACTTCCGAGCTTGTTATGACTATTGCGGTGCTTTTACTTGTTGTAAATTATGTTAAACCAATGATTTATGCCCCTTATCTTATAAATTGATTGGTGTGCACATTTGCTGAGGACAAGCAAATACCAAGTGTAGGGATATTTGATAAGGATTTAAACGTACACTTTTAAGGGGTCATTTAAGTCCTTAATCGCCCACTTTTATATCCGCATCGCTAATTTCGCTCCTTTTCACTTTTAGGTCTTTTGGAAGCAAAATGTTGGAATGATGCATTTTGGACCTAAAAGGAGAATATATGAAGAAAATGGTTAAGTCAAGATCAAGACTCTCAAGTCACGGAATTAAACCTAACGGCGTCCCAAACATAGGGCTTACCGTCCTCTCACGTAATTGAATTTGCGACGACTCAAGAGCCTTTTTGTTAATTTACACCGACGACGCCAGCTTTGAAGAGTAAGGCGCCACGAAGACTTTTCTTCTCGGATGGCCTAGATCCGGTTTAGACGACGTCACTCATCAAGACCGACAACACACAACCACAACGTGACGCCGTCCCAATGATGACTTGGCCAAGACGAAACCCTAATGACGGCGATCTAAAGACGTCCCAACTATAAGGTGATGTCGTCACAGTTGTAAAACTATATATAGAAATCGAATTTTCATAATTTTAGGAGGTAGACTTGTGGAGTAAAAACCTAAAATGATTGTAGTCCGGTTTGAACAGTATTTTAGGGTTCTCATACCTTATTTTACATCAAGATAAGTAATTTACTTCATTGATTTCATTATGTCTTCGATTGTATGTGTGTATGCTTGCATGTTTAACATGTCCGACTAAATTTCTTGTGTGTTTGCTTAGATCTATGAAACCTAGTTATTAATTATTGATAGGTTGTCTCTTATCTTAATTGTAATTGGCTTAGGAGTGCATTAGGCCATCGTTGTGTTTTTAATGCTTGAGTAATCTTTGTGAACCTTAGTTTATATTCACTTAGCGGAGTTGTAGACTAAACATCCAAAGATAACCTTAGAGTTAGTTTATGAATCCTAGAGATTTCGTAGGCAATAACCTTAAGGTAGTCTCAAAGAGTTAGGGATAAAAGCATACCCTAAGACCTTAGAAAACACAACGCATTAAGAATAAGGACGTGACAATTCAACCACCAATAAAAGATAACTAGGGAGTTATAGTATCTAGGTAGACACATTTTTAATCATCATATGAGCACACATCAATAGACATAGACTACCCCTTAGTTTAGATAATTAGATAGTAGAAGTAATCGGTAGAAGTACCAACCCAAATCCAAACCCCGAGATTTTACCCTTAGCTTTCTAAAAAATATAAAAAGATAAAAAAATAATCTTCCTCAACCTCAAACCTTAGCGTAGTACATCTCTCACTAGCATTCATATTCCCCTAGAGAACGATATCAATACCCGAGGCTTACCCAATACTACACTACAACGATTAAGTTCACTGCCTAGGGTGTTGAAAAACTTGCTCGACGAAAAGGAAGTTCCTTTGACCCCGAACATGTTATACGCGCATCACTTTCCGATCTACACAATCTACACGATCAACATGGTCAACACAACCAACACGTTCTACCTGATCTACACAATCTACACGATCAACACGATCTACCTGATCTTCACACAACTCCTCACGGACTTACACATCGGTTAAATTTACACACAATACTTCACGGACTTACACATCGTCTGGATCTATATGCTACCAATGTTAAACGTGGACTAACTTGACTACATAATTTCGTATCTAAATGATAATGAAAGTTCTTCTATTTGCACTTGAGGAGAGAAAGAATCACATTTAAACAAGATTTAAACAAGTTAATGTGATCAAAGAGGGTGAAATAAGAGATTGAGAAAGAACATAAAGTTTTGTGCTAAAGAGGGTTAAGAAAATCTGATGAAAATGGGCCAGTATTTATAGGCAGCTCAAGGAGAGGGGGACGGTCCCTTAAACATGGGACGGTCCCATATATATACTGGACCGTCATGTAACACCCCTAATTTCGTGAACGCATCTACAGTTCAGATGAGTCGCTGAGGTACACCGAAGTATCACCCCACGATCAGAGACCGCTTGAGACACACTAAGCGTAATCCATGGAGAATTACCGGCGACTGCCGTCGGTCGCTGATGTTGACCACGGCAAGAGTTTCCATTCAATCATCAAGATCACCGATGTGAAACTTCTCATAAATGTTCGCAAATTGCTAAGATCTGCGTGGACTCTATAATATATCACTTGTGTCCTTATTGATAAACAACAAGAGATGTCATGTCAAGTGTTCCTATGAGATCTTTTGATGAATCTCGTGGCTCTAGACTCAATAGTGCATTTTGGTTTTCCCGAGCGGAGACTAGGAGAGGTCTCCTTCTTCAATACCAACCATCTCTAAGAGAAAGTCGATAGATTATGTAGGGTTCCCAGGAGAATGAAACAAACTTTTAAGAGGAATTGAGTGGCTAGAAGGTTTAGTGCAAAGGCCATCGGGTCCATGACGCCTTTGTCTTCAATACCGGTGTCATCTAGTGACAACCAAGAGTATATGTATTGAACCCGGTTTACCTCTAAGGTTGAATATGGAGGCTATTTCTTTTCACCCTTTCTCATTACATTTCTTTTAATTCTTCAACCCTTCTTTCTCTCTCTCTCACTTTACTCCTTTTTCAATCATACCGAGGACTTCTAATACTAACTATGGGTATTGTCCTTGGGTAGATCCCTCCGGCTCTGGCGGATCATAGGACGGATTTCCTATCCTTAGTCACCTTATAACTCCATGATTGTCCTATTGTTGCCATAAAACCATTTTTCTTGAAAATCTCTCAAAGTGTTTTTGATAGAAAACATGTTTGGAACACTTCGAGAGTTTTATATTTTCGTAAACACTCCCCTTCACATGTGCTTATAAGTTTTGACATAACCGCATATGAGGGTGAGTTCGCGACGCTTTGAATTGATCGACTTTAAATGAACAAGACCGATTCGAGACACGCTTACATCACTAGAGAACTAGCTTGAAATTATTACCCGTCCCGTCAAGTCCATAGAAAGTTTCTCGAGATGGTACATGATTCCTCGTCAATTCATTGGTTACGATCGAGTCGAGCTCATTTTGAGATTCAAACCACGATCATTAAACATTTTGATCACATTTAATCACGTCTCCTCCCTCAAAATAGCATAAGCGTGATATTTTGATATCAACGGATTAAACAACATTTTAGAATCTTTTGGGAGACAAACCGATTTGATTTAAGCATGAATTTTGGAACATGTTGGTTTTATACTCCCCTTTAATAAAACATAATCAATTAAAGGGTTTTAGAGGAGTTATCTTAGGCACAAAATATTTTGAAAGATTTTGAAAATCTTTTGAACAATCTTGAAAAGGTGCTCAAGATGATGATGATTTCACCATTTTTAAATGTAGTGCAATCAAGTGTACACCTCATTTTTCGATCAAAGCACGAGTTTTGATTTGAAAATAATCAAAATCATCATTTCGGTCCGGGTTTCGCATCAAGTATACGAAAGCCATTATTGAAGAAATTTTGAGAAACGACATGTTTTAGAAAACAATTAAAGAACTCTCGCTCAAGCATCTCGACATGCCCGTATCATTGTTGAATGACATTTCTAGAAACGCATGTAATATCGATTATACAAGAGACATGTCGTGAGAAGAATATTTTGTATTTTTGATTTTCTATTGTTTTTGTATTTTTGAAAGTTTTATATTTTTATATTTTGCTTTTGTTGGTTTTTCAAATTTTGTATTTTGATTTTCAAAACTATTTACAGCGAAGCTTTTTGGAAAATCATTTTCACGAAGATTCGAGAATACGTTCTAACTCCTCAGGGGTTAGGCTTCGCATTTCAATTCGTCGAACTAAATATTCAAACCTTTCTTTTGGAAGGGCTTTAGTTAATAGATCGGCAAGTTGGTAATCGCCTTCACGAAGAATAATTCAACAAGACCATTTTCGACGCACTTTTGATGAAATGGTAGCGGACACGATATGCTTAGTCTTTGAGTGATGAACAGATCGCATGATATGGCTATGGCACTTTTCGAGTCACAATACATAGGTATTTTATCGAAAGTAAAGCCATAATCGTGAGTTGTGTTCTCATCCATAGAACTTGAGCACAACACGCAGATAGAGACACATACTCGCCTTCAATGTTGATAGTGCAAAGGCAATCTTGTTTCTTTGAAGACCACCGACTAGCTTTTCACCCAAAAATTGTGCTCCTCCGATGTACTTTTGTCAGAACTTGATCACCGCGTGGTCCGCATCCGAAAAGGCAATTAGATCAACCGATTCCTTCTGATACCAAAGTCCCATGTGAATGGATGTCTTCGTGCACCGAATATCCGCTTAACCTCTTTGAGGTGCGCTTCGTAGGCTTTGCACGAAACCGTGCTAATAAGCAAACAAAGAAATGAATATCGGGTCGACTAGCAGTGAGATACATGAGAGAACCAATCATGCTCCGATATTTCTTCTGATCAATAGGTTTCCCAAACAAATCGGCTCCAATTTTTGGTGAAGTTACCATTGGTGTTCCACCGAGTCACGCTTATCCATACCATGATTTTCAAAATCTCGGTTGTGTATTTAGCTTGATTTATAAAATTCCACGAGGACCGATGTATTTGTAAACCAAGAAAAATTTTAGTTCCCCATCATGGACATTTCAAATTTACTTTTCATGAGATTTTCAAATGTTTTGAAAGATTCGGATTAGTGGACCCAAAGATGATGTCGCCCACGTAAATCGAACAATCAAAATGTCATTTTGTATTTTGTGTAAACAATGTAGGATCAACTGTTCCTTTGGTGAAATTGTTTTGATAAGGAAAGAGGATTCATATACCACGCCTTGAGCTTGTTTTAAACCATAGATTGCCTTTTTGAGTTTGTAGACGAGTCCGGATGTTCCATGTCTATGAAGCCTTCGGTCGACTCACGACACTTCTTCTTCGTAGTTCCATTCAAGAACGCGGTCTTAATGTCCATCCGATAAACCGTGATGTTTTTGTGAGTCGATAGGCCAAGAATATCCTAATCGCTTCTAGTCTAGCTACCGCGTGAATGACTCTTCAAAGTCTATTCCTCTTCCCGTCTGTATCCTTTGGCCACAAGACGAGCTTTGTTGCAATTACGCCATTTTTCATCCCGCTTGTTTTTCCATAACCATTTAAGATCAATGACTCTAACGCCAACGGGTCTTGGAACCTTTTCCACGAGTCATGTAGACGGTATTGAAGAAGTTCCTCCGCATTGCTTCTATCCATGCGGATCCGCCATTGCCTCACTAATGTTCTTTGGTTCTATATTGCTAATTGAGCAAAGGTAAATGCACAAGTCGCAATCGGTGGCAAGTTGACGCCTCGCCCGAATCGCCTTGAAGGTTCACCAATAACTTGTTCAATTGGGGTCTTTTGTCCACTTCGTAGTAGATGGATACCGTTGGTTAAACGATGCGAGTTAGATGGTTCTCGTAAGCTTGAAGATGATTCACCGATTCCGTAGCAAACGGGTTTTCAAATAAGTCGCCATCTAACGCTGCATCGCTCGGTTTTGGTTTTGCTCATCAACCGGTAGAACGGTGCAATAACTTGAGTGGATGTAGATGATGTTGATGGAGTTGGTGCATTGGTTTCACCGCTGTAGATGCATCTTCGTTGGTGGTGGAGGATGATTTTGAGCGGTGCGCTGGAATGATGGTTTGATGCATTTGTCGGTTCCACCATAGTATTCATCGAACATTAACTCAAGAAATTTTCCCATTCTTGTTCTTTAGGATTGTCAAACGAAGTTGATTGAGCTCTTTGAGGTACGAGTCCCGAATCGATGTGTCCGTAAGTCCATCGGTTTAGTGCGGGTTCTAGAGCGAGTCTCTCGAAGCCATCTTAGAAAGTTCATCAAATTTCACATTCATCGCTCCATGATCCTCCTTAGCCTTCATTATACACCTCAATGCCCTCGAGTTATCTCGAATATCTAATGAAGATTCCAATATCACCTTTGCTTTCGCTTTTCCAAGATCTTTTCATCATTCGTAAGATAGCACAAAGCGCCAAACACGCGAAAGTAAGAGATATCCGGTTTCTGTTGTTCACTATTTCATATGGGTTTTATTGAATCTTGATGGATGAGAGATCGGTTCGAGTGAAACAAGCGGGGCAACAACATCGCCCGAGAAATAACGGTGCACTAGAATAAATTAGCATTGTGCGAGCAGCTTCTACAAGAGTTCGATTTCTTCTTTCAACTACCCCATTCTCACGTGGAGTCCTAACGGTGATGTCGACGAGTAATTCCAACATCTTCAAAATAAGCTCTTAAATCTCGATTAGTGAATTACGTGTCGTTGTCTGCTCTACAACCCCATCGAGTTTGAAGAAGTACTTGAATGCGTTTCGTAAAGGTGATGATGATGCCCGGTGCTTCGCCTTTTGATCTCGAAACTTAACCCATGTATATCTCGAATAATCATCGACGATAACAAGAATATACTTTTTCCCATTAATGCTTTCAACTCTCATTGGGCCACATAAGTCCATGTGCAACATATGCAACTTTGCTTCCGAACTAGGTACGGATTTGGGTTTATATGATGCTCTTTTGCTTTTTCCTTGTTCGCATGATGGACATAGGTGATCCTTGGTGTATTTGAACTTAGGAAGTCCGTTGACGATGTTGTCTTTGGCAATTTTGTTGATGGTGTCAAAATTGAGATGGGATAACCGTCGTGCCACAACCGTGATCGTGTTCCGGATGCTCGTGTCATGAGACATATTGGTGATGAAGAGGCCATTTGGTTAATGTCGATAGCATACAAGTTTGTATCACGATTCCCGCTAAGAGATCGGTGCCATCCAAGTTTCTAACGGCAAGCATTTCTCCTAAAAGCAACCTCTAAATCGCATCACGTAATCGCCCGATCGAGAACAAATTGTGTCCCAACCCTTGGACATAGTAAACCCGAGTGATCAAATAATTTCAAAAGGTAGATCTCCATAACCCATGATAGTCGCTACATGATCATTTCCAAACGTATGGCTCCCATGAATTTCCGTGATGAAATTAATCAATGCCTTTAGATTCCGGTCATGTGCTTGGAGCAACCCGAGTCGATGATCCAAAGACAAATTTCGATAACCCGCCATTCTGTAAAAGAATATTGTGGAAACCGTTTTGATTTTGGTTCCTTCGTTAGAGGTAAAGTCCTTATCACACTCGAGAGGTTTTCACTGAGGAAGTCTCGTTTATCACCATTGTACCATTCTCGAGTGTGAAAGTTCTACTGGGTTTCCAAATATCATCCCTAAAGTATACACGTTGGTTCCTGTCAAGAGTGTAAAGCCTAAGTTTTGCAACTAGTCTTCCTACTCGCTTAGCGTAAATACTTTTGGGACGTTCTTAACGCAGCTTATCATTCTCATTCTTAGAAACACAATCATCTTGAACATTTAAAGATTTCTTGCAAGTTAAACAAAGAGATTCAACACATTCATTAGACTTAGCAAGTTTCATAGGTTCAAGACATTCGGATGAAATGTCTTTCTTATTCAAAAGTCAGAATTCCTAGGGTGTTCTTCTACTTTCTTCTCTTTATTCAAGCTACTACTCCTAGAGGCAATGAGACTCTATTGTTCCTTGTATTGCTCTTAGGCTTTAGTCTGCGCTCTAGAGGTGCTTTCTAGTCCCAGTAGAAGGTGAGGCACACGATTAGATTCACATTTTTATGAAGGAGGTGGTTTCGCCTATCCTAGTCTCTTTAGATGTGGAGGCGGGGCGCATTAGTGGTACTCATCTTAAAAGGCCAAAGCTAAAACTTTTGGTTTCTCGATAACCGCTTCCCTTATCAACATATTGTTTAGGTAGGCGGGTGGAGTGACCGGTTTTGATGAAACATTTTTCTCATTGACTTTTGGAGGAGGCAAAGAAATGACATTTTGGTTTTGAAACCGGTTTGGGAACATTTGCTTTCTCCGCAATCAATGGTTTTGTAATCACAGCTTCCACGCCTTTCCTTTTGACTTTCCAAATGAGCCTCAAAAGATCATTTTTAGCTTTCATGTCATTGTAGGCACGCCATACGACAATTTGTCATACTTGCATTCCTCTGCTTTTCGATCAAGTTGTTTAAAATATAAGACATTTTCTTTTCAAGTTTCATAAGAGCTTTTTCATATTTTGAAACAATTTGGAGGTCTCATCCCGAGTCTTTCATGATCTTCAATGTAATATGTTTGCAAATGATGGACATAATATCGAGTCCGAACATCTTCAAGAGAGAATCATTTAGATTTTCCAAAATTTGATGTGTTCAACACTTTCATTAGCTTGCTTTACCGTGGATTTATGGTCCTTGACAAAGTCATTGCTTTTTCAAAAGGCTTGTTCAAAATGAATTACCACAGTTGATGTTATTCAATTTGAGGGGCAATTTGAGTTTCAAAAACTTCTTACTCATTATCAAAACTATTAAACCGTATATTTGTAGTAATGTTGGTTTTAGTTTTAACAGCTCTTGAAGATCCGCAATTCTAGTTTTCACATTTTCCAAAATACTTCTCGCATCACTTGTGTTAAAAGGATTGTTTGAAGACATTTGTTCAATGTTCAAACAGATTGGAGACAACAACCGGTTTTGAAACCGATTTTGAAACCGGTGTTGACACTTTGTTTGAAACACTTTGTGTGGTGGAAAACTTTGATTGTCTTTTTTGAGAAACAAAAGGAAGAACATTAATTTGGTTCCATTTGTTATAATCAATCGGTTTTATTTCCTGATGTTTTTGTTTCATTTTAGATCTACTCTCCTCGATAGTTCCAACGCTTCAAGAGAATCATGCACAATTATAGGTTCATGCAAAGGTTTTCCATTGTTCAACACATTCCGCTTTTTCTCGAGCTTTCTTGAGGAAACAAGGAGGCGAAGTTACCAAGAGCCATTTTGGCGAAGTATGAAAATCGGATTTACTTGATTAGAAAGCATCTTGATTGTCTTAGCGAATGACCCGTTGTAAGAAGTAAATTGTCCAATTTTTGATCGCTTCGCTTTTATCCGTAATCTCATCAAGAAGAGAATCTTCTCGCTTTGTAAAATCGCTTATCAACTTCTTCTTCTTTTTCAAGATCGTAATATGTTGCTTTTGTTTTGAAAGTTGGTCATTTAGTTCGTAAATTTCCTTGTTTAAAGATTTGATTTTCAAATTCGATTCACATCAAGTGTGTCATACTGAGTTGCAAATCTTTTTCTCTTAAAATGTAATCTCGATAACCAATTTCTAATTCGACATTTTGTTTGTATGAAATTCATAAGCTTTGGCATGCTCCTTGTAACTCTCAAGCTCGGTCAATTTAGCATTCGCGCCTTAACTTCGCGATTGACCGCTCTAACTTTCTCAACTTCAATGCCACATTGATTGATTAATGATTCAACATAAGCACGTGTTTCCTCATCGCCTCAAGATTTTTGTGCCACACGGCCTCCATTAGGATCCACATCCGGAGTTTTAGAGTTAGTATTGCTACAACCCGGATTGTCCATATATGTATCATAAGTAGGTGTCAAGCGTCACGTAACGTCGCTCGTCATGAGTAAACACATCAAATATGACATTGCTATAGCATGGATCAATGATTGGTACCTCGACATCAGACAAGCGCCATAGATGGAGGGCGAGTCCGACTCGATGTCGTGCCAGCTTCAAGATTTGCCAT
The DNA here is from genome assembly GCA_022545495.1 of Chrysanthemum lavandulifolium. Taxonomy (NCBI): domain Eukaryota; kingdom Viridiplantae; phylum Streptophyta; class Magnoliopsida; order Asterales; family Asteraceae; genus Chrysanthemum; species Chrysanthemum lavandulifolium. Next base: position 228,590,792 of record CM040239.1, on the reverse strand, counting down.
GAAGATGCAGTCAGACACTTCTCGAGGTCTTCCAAATCATCCATAATAGCCATAAAGTCATGTTCCTCAAGACTCACCGAAATCTAGCTGCTCCTTTTGTACCAACAGATGTCAAGGTACTCAAGATCGTTTCTTGTCGGCTTACTAGGACAATTCCTTGCCATGTGACTCCATTCCTCGACATTATAACACTTAACTGACACCACGATTCACATTTATGATTCCCAACGATCGAGTCGCAACATTCCGATTCGACACCCATCGCTTATTCCCAACATTCTGCTCATCGACACCCACGATTCGAACCGCTGATTACCCATGCAAAATCCAAGAAGATATCCTCGCGATTCCCAATAACTCCAACCATTTGTCCTCGACACCCATATTCACACCCTACTGCAATTTGCCTGCTATGTAGTGTTTGATGATATCCTTTGGTTGTTGTTAGTAGGTGTGAATAGCGACCTTTGATTACTTGACCCAAGAGAGAAATTATTTGGGACATAGGGTCTTCTTGATCGATTCAAGATCGGTGATTCTTTGTTCTGGTATTGTTGATCCGGATAGAATTGTTGTTGTGGTTGTGGAATGTATTGCTACAAGTTGTTGTTGTTGGAAGATGATGAAGCTTGTTGTTGTGTATTCACCTGAGTTTGAGTCTTTGCAATGAGTGCCAATGGATCATGATTCTTTGCTAATTTTTCTTGCTCGACTTCATTAGCTTCACTTGGTTTTGTTTCGTAAAATCATTCGATGATCAAAGTTCACTTGATGAAGGTCTTTTGTTTGGTTGACAATAGTGACATATCGCCCCATTCTTCCGGAAGATTGTTCAGAACTTGATGTTTTGAACGATAGTTACGGGTGACACTTGTTTCGATTAGCTCATTCATCAAAGTGCAAACCTTCCATAGTAGGATTCAATGGATTCTCCCGTGTAGATGTGAACTTTTCCCATTCGCTTAGCAACTTGTTCTCCATGTCTTGATGACCAATTTACGCTCCATGACAAAGTCGTCTAACACGCTCCCACATATCGAAAGCGCTTCACAACCGCTCACCGCAAAGAAAGATGTCTATTGGTAAACCCACTGGATAATATGAATTGCCATGTCATCCGCTTCGACTTGTTTCGATCCTCTGCGCAGTATTCGATTCGTATTGAAGACGAGAAGATGGTGCGGTGGGAGGTGTTGCATCGATTTTCGTGTTCATTAACTTGTCGAGGCTTGAAGGGTCCATCCCGAACGGATTTAATCATGAGTTTGCCATTAGGTTTGGTCTTGATGTAACGGAGCATTCGACTTGTCCATTGAAGATAACCACCTTTTGCCAACATAGAGGTCGGTTTCGGCACCTACCGCATGAATGTCTTGTCGAGTAGCCATTGATGAAGGTATGATATGATAAAGTTGATGTAGGATCGATTCAACGATAAAGGAGTTGTGGTTGATGAAGATTAAGCTCACTTGAGGTGATTCTCAAAGTCGCACTCAGAACCTTGGTTCTTAAAAGTTTCGCCAAAATTTGGAATTCACTATAAAAATCAATTCTAAGGTCGTATGAAAATTTTGAGTTATGACAATTTTGACGCCAAATTTGACCGAAAAATTTGAATTTAGGCCCAAAATTTGAATTTTGACCAAAATTTTCACAGCTTAAACCAAAATTTGAATCTCGTAAAATTGAACGCTTAGTCTCCTCAAAATTTAATTTTACTCAAGTTTTCCCCAATTTTTTTTTTTTTTTTTTTTTTTTAAACCTTCATGTAGAAGAGAGCTTAGGCGAGAAACACAAGTTACGAGTAAACTTAGGCGTAGGATCTTATGCGTAGGATCTTAGGCGAGGGATTCCTTAGCGTGGGTTTAAAGTTACGAGTAGAAAAGTTATGCGTAAGATTTAGCTTATGCGTAAGGAAAACTTAGGCGTAAGAAAAATGCTTATCAGAATTATTCTACGCGTGAAGTCGAAACTTATGCGTAAGATTGGGTTTTGCCTAAAATCCTTTACACTATCACGATGTAAGAGATATCCAAAGTCGAAGTGTTCCACAAACTTATCCAAGTGAGGAAACACCGAGTCACCGTTATAGCTCAAGAAACTTCACCAAAAAGTTACGAGTAGAAAACTATCGTAGTTGACTTTCTTACGAGTAGAACTAGGTTTTGACCTACTCGTAAAAAATTTCAATGATTCAACCAATTTCTCTTGCACGTATATCCTTAAAACACTCGAATAACCCAAAAATGTTGACCTTTTTCACCCAAAGTGCCTAGAAAAGTTACGAGTAGAAATGACCAACGAACCAAAAACGAGTTTAAAACTTAACCAAAACGCGTAAAGCTTGAACTTTTGCAAAAACTCAAACTTTAGCACCAAATAAACCTTAAACCACAAGAATCTTGAATTTGTAAGTGCAAAATTAAAGCTTTAAGCGTGACAACGTTTATAACAAAGCTACGCCAGATCAACCTTCAAACAAACACAAACACTCCTAAACCATTGTTAGCGATTGATACCAATTGTAGGACCTTAGATTTATCAACCTTATCACTTTACCAAGCAAACCCAACACGTATACAAGTATACCCACGTGAAACAAACACAAACAAAGCTTAGAAATAAGATGAGAAAGATGGTGACTTGATGTAATATTCGTGTATGTGAGATGATAAGATAAACACAAGATGTTGTATATTCCAAAGAAAACACACACACACACACACACTTTTACACACCCTCAAATGACCATTCGAGGGTATTTATAGTACAAGCAACTTAAAACCCTAAAGGCTTTGCTTGGGCTTTTCGTGGGTTTGCAATGGGCTTGGGATGCTTAAGCTTATACAAGGCTTAGCGACGCAGAATATTTAACCAATTAGATTAGCCCACCCACGAGCCCGTTGACTATTCTATCACGATATCTAACACACATTATAAAGTTCCTAAACGTGAATGACCATCACTTCTAATATTAAGGCTAACAATTGCACATAAATACAATAACACATAGATATAGTGTTTTCGTTGCCCTAAGTTACTACCGAAGTCTTAAGTTTTCTAGTTTCTCCTTTCTGGTATCTGCTTAGTTCATGATTGTACTACGTCTGTTGAATCATTAGTTATATCAAGTTGAATCGAGGGTTACGTTATTATATACCCATAGTCGTCTCATCCCATTCTTGTAGATGTCGATATCGTAGTTTATCAAAAATCTACCCCGTAGGGTGCCACCAATCATTCTGGTTAACCTTTAACTTCGTACTAATAGAAATTGGCATAATCGTTCTAGTTAATCTTTAACTTCGTACTAATAGAAATAATGACGTAAACGTCCAAGTAAGTTATGTTTTGTTGCACCAAACATGTTCACATAATTATATAACATACAAACATGTAGTTTCATTCAATAAAACGTGAGAAATGATATACATATCTCTAAACTAAGAAAATGATACAAACATGTATTAAAGAAAGAATCCTAACAATCTAAGTTGAGCATAAGACTAGATAAAACACCACTTGTGCTTGTATTCCTAGGTTTAGGGATCGGTTAGAGTTGTTGACTTCATCAAACGTTAAAGAAGGTGATAGAACATGAAACATACTTCATCACGCACATTATGGACTAAACTTGACACGTTGGCAATGATAACAATCATTTTCATGACTAGGAAACGGTGGTGGTAATGGAGAAGTTTGAGTAGTAAGTTTTATGAGGAAGGTGGATGTTCCACAAAGGATGGAGGGTTTTGTGGAGGTAAGTTTGATGAAGTAGGTGGTGGTTCTACCAAAGACGGCGGTGGTGATATATGTGTTGGTGGAGGTAAAGATTGACCTAATCAATGTTGTTCATAAGCCATGTTTTTCATCATCAAATATGGTAAAACGTCATCTTAATACGCGATATCTCACTCATATGACATCGGATTTGAGTGATTCAAAAACCTGAGTAAAGATTGACCTAAAATCTATAACTTTTATGTTTTATAAATTTTCTAATTCGAATCTAAAATGGTCAAATTAATGGTTAAAAACGTAGTAAAACGCACTGCGTATATTTTTTTTTTACAAAATGAACAAATTAAAAAAAAATCACTTTTTGAATCTTACATTAATAAAATAGTTAATGGTGCATTGTGGTAAATTAGTGTATTTAACGGAATTTTAACACTAAAAACCTTAGCTAAACATTAACATATTGTGTGAAATAAATATGACTAAAATGTCATATTTAACGTGTGATATCTCACTTATATGATATCAAGTTTGAGTAATTCAAAAACCTATGTAAAAAATAAACCAAAATCTATAACTTTCATGTTCTAAGTTTTTAATCATTCGGCAGTTATGAAGGTCGAAAATACCAAAAAAATAAGAAATTAAGACCCATTGATATGTAAAAAAAATTCGAAATATTTAACAAGGTTTATACCAAATTAAAGAGAATTAAGTTTTAAAAATTATGATGAAATCGGTGTTTTATAAAAGTTTGTTGCTTAAGAGTTATGTGGGTTTAAAGTTTGAAGGTAAAATATAAACCCAGAAATGACCATTGTATGTTTGTCATGATTTTGTAAATAATATGAGATGGAGACAAGTGTTGTTCTCAGTTATTTTTACACTTTTTAATTTTTTTCATTTTACAATTGAGAAACTATCAATAACTATAAACCTAATGAATCTTAAAACTTAAGAGGTGATCTCATGCGTCTTTTCACGATTTCATCATAATTTGACTACAAGATTGCATAACACAAACCGTGTAATGCACAAATTATAACGCATTTATAAAAAATACGATGATGATCAATTCACTGAACTTAAACTAACAATTAAACTTTATCGAATCATCTAAAAACACCAACCCATCATCTAGTTAAAGAGGGTATATCTAATTATTTCGTTAAAGAGGGTAATATCTAATTATTTAATACAAGAAAAATGATATATCATCATATCATATCTTCCTACTCTGGATTTTTGGACATTTGAAATCTACTAATTCTTTCTTCTCATTTCAACTCTTAATTTTATTCTTTGTGATGATCTTGTTTGATCTTGTTGGAAGAATATTCTAAAAAGGATATAGTTAATACATTTATTTGCAACGACAATAAGTTAAAACTCTAGTGTGTTAAAAGCTAACCACTTACACCTAATAACATTAAGTCATTAACCAAGTGTTAAACTATCTCAATCAGAAAAACAAGCACCACCAAACCCCATAACTAACCTTCTATATTTGGACGAAAACTTTACCAAGTGGTATGTACATGCCGCCCCCCAATATAACGATTTCTTATAGAAGGTTACTTAAAAAATATCAATCAATATTATTTATATCCAATCTACAAAGAGTCATATAAATAAAGGTTGGCCTGCAAAAATTACAGCTTTTTTGTACTTTCTATCATTTTTTGACACCATGTTTACACTACGACGCAGTTTTTATCAGTTTTTGTTCCGTACTTTTTGTTAGTTTAATGACAAAAAACAACTCGAGTCAAATGGGTGGTTCAAAGCTCAAACAATGTTTTTGGTTTTGGTAAAAATGAAAAGAAGTTACAGACGAATAAACCAAATATGAAGTATGATCACGACCATTTTAAGTGATCTATTTAGCCACATAGGACATACAACGTTATAAAAAACACATAGATTCGCATGTATGCCAGTTGTGTTGAATTGAACTTTTTGGGTTTTAGTGGTGGGAAACGCAAGTGTTTGTGTTTGTAGGGCAACTTGCTCTTGTCTTCTTCACCATAGTAACCGCAGGCATCTCATGTTAGCACACCTTGATTGGTTTATTTAATGGTGGAGTTATTCATACGGGGGCTATATTTTTAGATATACCCCACTATATTTTTTTTTTTGTTTTTTTATTTTATAATTTTGTTTATAACAAAAGTCTATAACCGAAAACGCGAACAAGAATATAAAGTTTAATACGCCAAACGCTTAAACCGCCGTAATACTAATGTAAACCGACAAAAATCACACAGATCGAAAAAGTGTGACAAGTGAATATTCCCATGATTTAACATCATAAAGGGGATTAATAGTGTGACCCTTACTATTTAATATATACTTTGTGGTTTGATTGGTTTAATATTGAATGCACATATGTGGTTAATTGTAAATGTACTTATATAAATAATCAACCAAAAGTTTTCATTTGGACGGTGGATTTTATTTGATAATGAACGGAACCTATGGTGGATGTCCGGACGTTCCATGATGATTTTGTATCTCTAAGTGTAAAATTACATAAAACTTGTAAATTTTATAAAGGGCATTCTTTGAAAGGCACTAGTATATTTAGCAAACTAATGAAAATAAACAAACTACATTTGTAGATTGGTAGCCGGCCTATACTATTTCTTTGAACATAAATTTCCATTCGATAAGAGAGTGAGGTCACTAATCACCTGTGCGCCACCTCACCTCCATCCAATAAAACCTTACACATCAAAACTACCCAATTTTACCCTAACCATACCCTAAGTGGAGGGAGCGGTCACCTCACTACCCGATTTTTTTTTTTTTTTTTTTTTTTCATACATAAAATCACATACAATATTTAAAATAAAAACATACCATTTCATTAAATAAAATAAAACATTACATAATACTTAAAAAAAAAAAAAAAAGATAACATAATACTTAAAACATTACATAATTTGAAATTAAAACAAGTTGAAACTACAACTTAAAAATTGCAAACCCCATCCGTTTGGTATGCAGTTGACGCTTTTGGTTCGTAATCTAATTCCAACATACGGGATCGCGAATGCGATCACGCTGGCTCAAAAATACTTCATCTCCCGTTGTTCATTCTTGAACTTCGCCTCGATTTGTGTAGCCAACAATTGTTTTGCCAACGCATCCTTCTCGCTTTTTACGCCAAATATTCCGCCTTCTTTTGTGTGTACGAGTTGATTTCTTCCGCAACACTGAGATCGACGAGGATACTGACTTTGCTTCTTTTCATCTTTCTTGAAAGTGGAGGGTGGGTCTTCATTCATATCGGGAGCGGTGTTGCTTGCCGATTCATACTCCCGACTTCCTTTTTGAAGAGTTGCTTGTCGAACCGGAATAGCTTGAAAACATTCTTGCTCGGCCCATTTGTCATGACCTCGACAACCTCCCACGCCAAAGTATGAGTAAATTGTCTTTTCTTTCTTTGTATAGTAATCCAACTCGAACTTGCTCACCACGCCCAAGCTGTTGCACCCACTAAATTTAAGACGCTTTCTACATTATATACAAAATAATAAAAATATAGCTTAAACAAATAATGTAATTGTAAATAATATAGTATAGATTATGTAAAATAAAAAGTATAGATTATGTAAAATAAAAAGTATAAATATAACTTGTATCGCTTGGATGTAGTAGCGGTTGAAAATACCCACGGCTGTTCATTGTTTTCCACTTGGTATTCAACGAATGAAAAGTTCGTGAACTCGAACCCATACTTGACTCGTAATGCTTGAGAACCCGCTTCCAAAACCGCTGGACTTTTGTTCATTACCGACAACACCACATTCGAGATTTGAATCATGCCGCCAAAGCCTCCTCTTGTCCGGTGACCAAAATTCACTGGCCTCCTACGAAAGCTTTTTCTTCCTCCTGATCAACTTCTTGAACTTCCTCATCTTCGCCTTCTTCGCTTGGTAGTGGTTGTGTTTCGCACGCACTCTACTTCATCAATGTTTTGAACCAGGAAAACTTCGCTTGTAGTAGTGATGTTGTAGTGTTGTGAATTCATTCGGCGAGACCCATATTATATTGGAAAAAGGGTGGAGATTGGGGTTGTGGACGTAAAAATTCGGGGTGGTTGAGAATAAATCGCTAAATCCTAACTGAAATTTGTTGTGGTTGATTCGGGACGGTTGAGAACGGCCTCGACGCTGAGGTGATTGGTTTTTACCTCTTCGAATCCATGGTTTCGCCAAAGTTTGAAAGATTAATGTGTGAAATGGTTTGGTTTGTGTATTGTTATTTTGAAAAATGAAGTGAAATGGTTTGGTTTAAAGAGGAAAATTTTTTTAATTTTCGGCCAAATATAGCCGTTATATATCAACGATCTTTTTTTCAAAAACGCCCTACAAACACTCGGCTCCCAACCCGCTTTTGTAGCGATTTTATCTCCGAAGCATGGCGGTGATGTTACGATCGGACTCTTACCCGATTTGAGACCACGCCCACCCTCCCTCTAATGACTTTTATGAAACTAAAATTTTAATGAGTATTTTGATAAAACTTCGTTTTTTGAAGTGTATTTAGTTATTACAATTTCTTTTCACCTAGTTGAGTAGTTCGCCCCACCCCTGATGTGACATGAGTAATCAACAACCAATCTAATGCATATAGATTTTTAGCTAAAATAGATTTTGATCCTTTAGTAACATGACTGATTGTGACAACGGCATATATTAGTTAGGTCGGATCTTTGTATATTATAGTATGAAGAATTGAAGTTACACAATGTCATTAGAATCGGCCATTACCAAATAAGGGCAGTATAATTGACTTGTCCATATGAATAACCAAACAATGGAAACTCATCTCGAAGAGTGATAAGAGTAAAGTTGGTGAAGTCATTCATACCAAATCGGGTCTTAATAAAGGAAATATACTTTTGGGTCCACAAGAATGGGCATTTGTGAGAATGTCAAGAAAATATATTGCTTGATACAAAATTGTATTTTAATTTTTCTTTTTAAATAAAATTGTAACAAAAAGCTTGTGATACTTTAAAGCAGGATTATTTTATGAAAATATTTATACAACTTAAATTTAGTCCCAACGCGACCTTGACAACCCGAAATCGTCCAACGTCGTCGTCTTTTCTCTCCGTGACGCAGGACAACCCGGACGCCTCAATGACGACGACCAGTTTATTTTTTTTTTAATTCAAACATTTTAACATTAAATTTAAATTTCATTCAAATTAAAAACATTACACTACTTAATTAAAAAAAAAAAAAAAAAAAAAAAATTACAATCGAAATTCAAATAACGTTAAAACATTACAAAACTCTTCATCGCCTTCGCCATCGCCACTATCGACTGATTCATCGCTCGACGTGATGTCGACGATTTCTCCAAATATGTTCGACCAAATCAAATTTTAAGTTTTGATGAGTTGATGAGTCCATTAGCTCCCGAAGAACCACCAACGATTCTTCATGCGTTCTTAAGGATCGTGATCTTGGTGTCCCTTATCTTCAAACCATGTAGGACATATCGCACTGCTTGTGTCGGATGATCATACAATGTAATATGATACATGTATACATAATATCTTGATATCATTTCTAAAAACCCTCGGCGCAGAACTTTAAGATTTTCCACTTTTTCTTCAACACACCAAAAGCCTGCTCCACATCTTTCCTTGCGCTCGTGCCTCCTCTTGACAAACATCTTTTACGATCAACCGTGGAGGATTTGAAATAGACTTCATAAGAACGGACCATTGTGGATATATCTCATCGAAGATAATATCCCTTTATAAGCCACATCGTTAGCCTCAAATTCAAGGTCCGGTGCTCTCCGCATTTGATATCATTGAAATCGGTGAACGACGAAACGCTTACATCGTTATTCATTCCGAGACACCAAAGAACGCATGCCAAATCCATAAATCTTGAAGCGACCGCCCAACAAAATGAATGGATGTGCCCGTGATCACCCCTACAATGTTGAGCTCTCTCACTATTCGGAAATTCTCTCACCCCAACTTGTACAATCAATGCTTCCCATCATCCCGTGAAAGCCGTGCTTATGCTCGTGATGAGCATATATTCTTTCAAGGTCGAATCGTGGGCCTTCGCAAATACTCACGCCATATAACTCCATGATAACCTCGCAAAACTTACGAAGACATTCACGGCCGGATGCACCAGTGCCGGACTCTCGTCGAGAGAATCGGGAACGGCCACAGTATCCCAATCGACGAATGGCGCGGACACTTGACCAACGGGCTAATACTAAATACGCCCAAGATCAAGAGTTTGTCGAAAATAAGTAGAGTGATCGGTTATCTCGAACAATTTACGTGAATAGCTCTCTCGCTCATACGTAACCGCCGAGAATGTTCTTGCGCCGAATGCGGGTTTTCGAGAAGTATGCCGCCACTAAACGATTATGAGCACCTCATGATCCCTACGTATGTACTTCGTCGGGTTTTGGTTGTGATGCTTTGTAAGCCTTCCAAGCAAAATCCAAACTCCACAAACTCACTAAAACTTCTTCCTCGTCGGACGAAGAAGAACCGAATAAATGCTCGAATGACTACATATTAAAATTGTGTTTCGGGGTATTTCGTTAGAATGGTTGATTGAATATAGATGAGAAATGGTGAGTGGTGAATTGTGTTTAAGGAGAAGTTGGTATTTATAGAGTGGTAAATTTGGTTTTAAAAAGTTTTTTTTTGTTTAAAGTTGCAAACGGTCGAATTTTTAAATTAATAGTGAATTAAAGTTTGAAATGGGGGCGCTTACATCGGTTGGTTTTGCACCCGATGTTTGGATTTTTCTTCCCTCGACCGAAGTGGCAACCGACCACCACAACTAGGGCGAAAGCGAGCGAGCCGAGCTCGAGCTCATTTAGGCTCGAGCTCGGCTCGTTTATATATAAAAGCTCGAGCTCGAGCTCGCTTCGAGCCTCACACTGAGCTCGAGCTCGGCTCGTGAAATTTTCACAAGCTCGAGCTCGGCTCGTTAACACAAAGCTCGACTCGTTAACACAAGGCTCGAGCTCGTTAACACGGTTATCGATAGAAAATACATATACGTATATATTTCTAGGGCTCGTTTAGGCTCATGAGCCCAAACGAGCCTTTATATGAGCTCGGGCTCGAGCTCGATTATTAAATGAGCCCAAACTTAGGCTCGAGCTCTGGCTCGAGCTCGTTTAGCTTAGCTCGTTCGAGCTTTTACCGATCCGATCCCGAAGCTTTTCACGGCGGCTCTGCTTCGTTTCCTAACCACAACCGAGGCAACCGATCTACACATCGGTCGACACTCACTTTTGGTTGCGGGCCGATTTTAAAGTGTCGATTGCGTCCAGCCTTATAAAATGAAAATCGGTTTTGCTTGATTACTGAAAAAGTCAGAAAAGTATACTTAATAAACTAGACGAGTATCCGTGTATAGCAACGTGATTTTATAATAACATATCGTTTTGTGTTAAAAAAACGTTTATGGGTTATAAACAAAAAATAATAAAAGTTTGAAGATTTGGGGATTAAACATAATGTTTTGAAACCCGATTCGACACAGGTGGTTCAACCGGTTGAACTGCTCCGGCAAAAACGGTCGATTAAACGAGTAAACCCGACGGGTTGGGTAAAAAACGGGTCAAATTAAACTGGGTCAACCCACCGGGTTTGAAGCATCTCGGGTCAACCCGATCTTCGATACGTATTAATAGTTTCCTTTTAAAATATATGCTTTCAACATTTCTTTTTTAGTTTTAACTTTTCACTTTTTACTTTTTTTTCCTTTATATATAGTATAGCAGGGTACCCGCGTGTTGCGGCGGCGGGTACCCTGCGACGATTAACTGGAGAAATAGATCTCGATAAGATCTGATTCACCAATTTGCATCGGTTTCAACGGGTCCTCTCTGGTTCGTATTCGGATGCCTTTTATTTTTTAGCCGAACTGGTGGCGACACCGGCTCCCGGTTGAACTCTTTGGTCCGGTCCGATTTTAAAACTATATGTATTCATCAACTTGTTACTTGTATGAAGCTTTCATGTGTTTATTAATTTGTATAATGTGTATAATAACATGTACTTTTCATTTTAGAGTGTTTAAAAATAACATTAATTAGTGTGTTTAATTATTTTCATTTTGGATTATGTTGGAGTGTTTAAAAATAACATTGGTGGCGACACCGCTCCCTTGTTGAACTCTTTGGTCCTGGTCCGATTTTAAAACTATATGTACCATCACTGTTAACTCAGTATGTTTTCGTGTGTTTTATTAATTTATATAATGTGTATAATAACGTGTCTTTTCATTTTAGAGTGTTTAAAAAATAACATTAATTAGTGTGTTTAATTATTTTATATTTTGGATTATGTTGTAACTTGTTTAAATTGTACATTGTGAAATTTTAGTGTACTTTTTAGTAAGGGGTGTTTTAATTGGTTGTTTTTAATTTCGTAGATATCTTTTAATTAGTTGTACAATGTGAATAAATTATTGTACTTTTAAGTAATGTGTGTTTTAATAAGAGTATTAATTACACCATACATTTATCTCACCTTTGACTTTTAACATTTATTTTTTAAGATTTGATCGTTTTTCTTTTATATGTAGTATAAATATGATTTGCTAATAAGTGCCCATTATGCATCTTTTCAACTATAAATACATGTATTTTACGTGTAATAAATATTTAATAAAAAAATATATTTAATAAATATTAAATAAGTGTACAAATTTAATACACCCAAACTTTTCATATTTTTACACTCTAAAAATTGCCTAGTAAACGCCCATTAGCAAATCCTTTTCTTTCTTAGTTGCATTTACCATAGTGTTGGTATGTATATATCTTTTTATGTAATTCTAAATTAATGACTACTACTACAATCATAGATGTCAAACATTTATTCACAAATGACAGTTATAAGTAGATGATTCGTTTTACAAAATAAATACATTACGATTACAAATCAACAAATGGAATCACCATTACATTCATAAACTGAAAATGAAACCTGACCTACTTATTGAAGTGTTGTGTTTTGTTGCATAAAAAAGAACATGAATTTCGATTAAAACCAAAAAAAAAAAAAAAAAAACGTGTTAAATAAGATTGAAATACTATTAGTTCCAATTTTAAAAAATAGTAGTTGCATGACCATCTCACGCCCGCAAGACTCTTTTGCACTGCTATCCTACCCAACAAACGACGATCTGACCCAGAATTACATATTACGGACACCACTCCCACGCCGGGTCGAACCCCGACCTCCTCGGTCGAATACGTGGTACCAGCGTCTTTTCTGATGAATGTGACCAACTGCACTACAAAGACCTGGTTAGTTCCAATTTTATGTTAGCACATGTAATGTTTAATGAAGTCATCAAATACATCATACTTCTTTCACATGAATACATTGAATTTAATAAATTTGATGAACGGTAGCGTTCACAGATGAGTTATGAATAAAGTTAAAAACAAGCGGTAGACAATGAAGCTAGGTATCACTAACACATTTCCCTGATTACAAATAATTTGGATCAAACCCAAATAAGCTACTATGTGTTTTTGCGTGTTGGGATCATAAAAACCGACTCACACAGAATGGCACTATGGGCAATGAGCTTGAAATGCTAGTAGGAGAGTACATCGTACTTCTAGCAACCATCACTTAATCAGGACATGCTTAGTGAATGAGCATAATGAGCTAGCCTAATTTCACTTTCCAAATGTGCCTTTCCGTAAATAAACTTTTTACATTTCATATGACGTACTTACACGCGACATATACTTGCTTAGAAGTTTGACTTTATAAAATCTAATTGAGATCTACTACAGGCATGGATGTGATGTTTTGTCCTCCCCCTCTTCGCCCACTCTATTTACATTAGAACACAGTTATTTTATGTTCTATAATTTTTGTCAGTTTTAAGCTTTTGACTTATTAAACTTTATATTTTTGGTTTCGTGCTTTTAGTCTTATAGTTTTTAATATAAATAAAATTATAAAATAAAAAATAATAAATAAATAAATTGCAAACGTCGGAGAGGTACAACTTATGAGGGAGGGAGGGAGGTTATTTAATACCCAACACCACCCAAATTATGGCATCACCTCTATCCAATAAAACCCTCCAACTCAAAATTCTCAATTCTACCCTAACACTACCCAAAGTGGAGAGTGATCGTCCTACCCAATTTCTTTTTTTTTTTTTCCATATATTTTAATACATAAAATCACATACAATATAAAAATAAAACATAACATTTCATTAAAATAAAAATACATTCAACAATGACTTAATAAAAATTACATAATACCTAAAAAAGAAACATTACATAATACTTTAAAAACTAGATTAAAAAAAAAAAACCCACTAATCATCGAGATCGCAAGTATTGACGTCTTCGTCTTCCGTGAGATCATATCGAAGACGGTCATGGAGAACTTCGTCTAGTAACTCCGCTACCACACCGTCGTCGAACATCGGCCGGACCTACCATCCATTATATGAACCGTTGAGATTGCCATCCCGTCGGCTTTATAACCATATTGTGCAAAATAATACACGCATGAACACGATTGGCAATCTTCGCTTTGGTCATAGCTCGGAGAGGTCGATAGAGAATTTTCCATTTTCCTTTGAGAGCATCAAAGCTCGCCGACATCCTTTCTCGCCTCTTGTAACTTCTTAAAATTCTTTTCCTTTGGGTCGGTTGGATCTGGTATGCTTTAACAAATGTGGACCACTTAGGATAGATTCCATCCGTCAAACAAGAGTCGTTTAAAAGCGTCCATTCACGTGGAATGAACTGCTCATCGTCGCTCCATTTCGCCTCTGTAAGATACAAGTCGGTCGATTCAATACGTTGATATCGTTTTTGACCGGGGACCAAAAAAGCATGCCAATCCACATATCTTGTGACGCGGTGACTTCAAGCATAATAGTGGGAACACCATAGTCACTCTCGTATATTGCCCTCTCAAACTTCTAAGACAATTCTTCCATTTGACGTGTACGGTCGATGCTACCAAGCATCCTGGGATGTGATGTCTCGCCTCATGGGCCTAGAAAATGCGTGCAGGTCGTGTGTTGTCGACCTCTTTGTGCTCTTGGACCGCACAACCGAATGATGACCTCACAAAAATAATCAAGACTTTCACGTGACGTTCTTGCGCACATGCATAAATATTCATCATACTCATCGGGGGATTCTTTGGTTGCGAGTTGCTAACGGCCGATGTGATTTTTGTTTCACTGTGAAACTTTTTTTCATTCACGTCATAACCTTCTTGAAAATACGGTATCTCGCTTGAATGTCGCCCACTATTTTCAAAAACATGCTTTTCTCCATTCGAATTTTTTTTGAAAGTAAACTTCGTTGTACTTTGGTGTTTCAACGAACCAATCATTCTCTAGAGTTTGAAGACCTATTTCCGGATGACGAGCTATGCTACTACGGCTTTGATCGCTAGAGCTTGCCGTGTCTTCAAGAAACTGAGAAGCGTGAAGCATAACTTGCATCGAGCTACCCGTAGATAGATCGTCGGACGAAGACGGAATAACGTATTCGAATTCGGAAGAATCGGAAGACATTTTGATGATAAAAAGGTTGGGATTTTATGAGAATTTGAAAGATGGGTTGTGATGATTTTGTGAAAAATGGGTTGTGATATTAAAATGTGAAGGAGGGGGTTTTTAAAAAGGTGTGAGAATTTTTATTTTTTATTTCATCCAACTAGCCGTTGGAGGCTATGTATCCGTTGAAAACTCTCGGCTTCCCAACCCGCTCCTATACCCGATTTGCGCTAACCGATTAGGTATGGGCGGTGTTACCATTCTACCCGATCGGTACCGAACCCCTACCCGAGACCACTCCCTCCCCTCTTATAGATTCCCAATCAAATTACATTAGCAATATCTCAAGGACTAACAACTTACTAAAGCGAGTCACATTATTAGTTTACCAAACACATCCTTTTTTTAACGGGTATGACAAAGACTTTTTTATGGTTTCAAGTAGTGGCAAATGATGTTTAAAAATGAAAAGTGATCTCCAACGATGCTAACGCTTTACTCTCTAATAGTACTTGTACAAAGGGCATTTTATTTTGCTTACCAAGGGATAAATCCTCACCATCCATCTAGTCTAATCTAAGGGTGAGGATTAACTTAAGATTTAATACTTAAACCTAAGTCCATGTTTTTTTTATTGTCTTTTTGTCTTTCTTATTTAATCACTTTTTTTTCTTGTCTTTTTTATTAATTTCCGTTTTTTTATGAACTAACGTTTTTTTTTTTTTTAAATTCGCGTTATTCACGTTTTTTTATTCGCGTTTTTTGCTTTCATACGTTTTAAATACTGCTTTCATACGTTTCGTCCGCTTTCATCTGTTTCGTCCGCTTTCCAACGTTTCGTCCATTTCTTACGTTTCCCGTTTCGTCCATTTCATATGTTTCGTCTATTTTCTTACTTTTCGCTCGCTTTCATAAGTTTTCGTCCGCTTTCATCGTTTTCGTCCATTTTCATACGTTTTCATCCGTTTTCTTACGCTTTCATGTATTTTGTCTGCTTTTATCGTTTCGTCCGCTTCACGTTGTCGTCCGTTTTCGCGTTTTCGCCGATTTTATCGCTTTCATAGGTTTATATCCGCTTTCATATGTTTCGTCCGCTTTAGACGCTACCGCTTTCACGTTTTGTCCGCTTTCATACGCCGCCGCTGCTTTCTTAGGTTTCGCTTGTTTTTACGCTGCTCGTTTCACACGCTTTAACACGTTTCGTTTGTTTTTACGTTTTCATGTACTTTCATCCGCTTCTATCGTTTTCTTCGTTTTGCCGCCACTTCTATATCGTTTTCATAGGTTTATATACATTTTCGTCCGCTTTTCGTTTCGTCCATTTTAGACGCCGCTCGCATTTGAACGTTTTCGTCCATTTTCATACGCTTTTATCCGTTTTATCGTTTTCGTCCGCTTTAAGACGTTTTATACTGCTTTTCATACGCTTTATCGCTTTTCATTCATTTTATCGTTTTTCCCTTTTCATACGTTTTCGTCCGTTTTAATACGTTTTCGTCCGTTTTTTGAAGTTTGTTTTAGTTGTTTTCGTCTATTTTCACACGTTTTCATGCTTATTATTAAACTCTGTTATATTACATGTCTAATATCAATTGTGATATTTTATAAGAAAAAGTTAACGTCTAATATCACTTGTGATATTTCATAAACAAACAAGTATGTTTTTTAACCTTAATATCACCCGAGATATTTCGTTCTTTCTGATAGTTTTATATATTATCACCTATGTGTTTTCTAATATTTTATAATTTTCGATTCATGATAGTTTTGTACCTTTCATCGCATTAACAAGCGTATATTTTTTAATGCAACCAGGTGTTATCTATCACTTGTGATATTATACTCTTAGTAGAAATAAAATGGTTAAAGTCTCTTTAGGTGAATTCTTATTTTGTTCAAAAAAATGCTAATTTAATGCAACACTTGTTTGATTTCGAGAATATGTCAAGTCTCTATTTTCATAGTTTGCTTCCTTTTTATTCATTTTGATATTTTTAAGTGGCACTTATTTATCTCTTGTGATATAACACTGTAAGGAAGATGAAGATTATTACATTCTTCATCATTTATGTGTTATCAGTTGTGATACTCAACTAAGAATGTGAAATATTACATTCTTACCAAATGTGATAAGAATTTAGTATTTTACCAAGTATATATGAAAGAAATAATAATAAACATCACTTATTATATTATCGTGATGATTACGTTCATTTTTATTTGTGTTTTGAAAATATTTAGGAAGATTTTGTGTTTTATGATAATATGAAATATTAAAAGGTGTTTAGCGAAAGCAAGAGATGTTATGATACTTTGGTTAGACTTGTGGTGGATTTTTCTTTTTAATAGATATATTGTGCGTGTTTCGATGGGTTTTATAGAGGATTTAAAATATATATCGTTGAATCAACAAACCAAAGCGTATGGTTGAAGAAAGCACATTTTTAAATAAACCGAGCAAGCTCAAACACACGCGATATCACACACGATATCACATGTGATATCACACGATATCGCGGTGATATCACACACGATATCACGGTGATATCACCGCCAGTGATATCACGTGATATCACAAGTGATATAAAATATGAAATCACACATGCTACCATCGGTGATATCACACACGATATCATGGGTGATATCAATCTGTTATCACACGTGATATCACGTGTGATATCATGTGATATTACAAGTGGTGATATCACCTTGATATCGTGTGCGATATCACGGTGTTGAAACTTCCTCGGTTTGTTTATAAAGATGTGTGCTTTCTTTAACCATGCTTCTTTGTTTGTTGATTCAACCATGATATTTTCAAACCCGCTATAAACCCATCGAAACATGCACAATGTATCCATTAAATAGAAAATCCACCACAAATTTAACAAAAGATCATAACATCTCTTGTTTTCGCTGAAAACTTTTCTAATATTTCATAATATCATAAAACAAAAAATCTCCTAAATATTTTCAAAACACAAATAAAAAAATAATAATAAAAATCATCGAATCATCACATTCTTGGTTGAGATCACAACCGATAACACATACGTGATAAAGAATGTAATACTCTTCATCTTTCTTACAAATGTTATTTCACAAGAGATAAATAAGTGTCACTTACAAATATCAAAATGAAAACATCTAAAACGGACAAAACATATAAAACGAATGAAAACGAGTAAATATGTATAAAACGGACAAAACGTCGAAAACGGACAAAATAACCGAAATGCATTTAAAACGCCTAAAATGGAAGAAAACGTAAAACGGATGAAAACGTTTGAAAACGGACGAAAATACATGCAAACATAAAATAAATACGAAACGCCTAAAAACGGACGAAAATACATGAAAACCTAAAATAATGAGACGAAAACGTATGAAACCGATTTAAAACGATGAAACGAACGAAAACGCCTAAAATGGAAGAAAATATAAAACCGGACGAAAACATATGAAAACGGACGAAATCGTATATAAACTTATGAAACGGATTAAAACGTATAAAACGGACGGAACGTATAAAAAAGACGAAACATAAAACATAAAAAGCAGACGTAAACGTATGAAAATGGATGAAACGTGAAAACGGTAAAACGGGCGACAACGAAGAAAATGAAGGAAAACGTTGGAAACGGACGAAACGTATAAAACGGATTTAAAAACATGAAAACGTAAACAAACAGACGAAACATATGAAATGAACGAAACGGCGAAACGTAAGAAATGGAGGAAAACGTTGGAAAGCGGACGAAATAGATGAAAACGGACGAAAACGTGTGAAAAACGACGAAACGTATGAAACAAAAAAACGCTTAATAAAAAACGCGAATAACGCGAATTAAAAAAAAAAAAAAAGTTAATTTATAAAAACGGGAATTAATGAAAATAAATAAAATAAAAATAAAACAAAAAAAAGGGGAATAAAAAAGAAAAACAAAAGACAAAGAAAAAAATATAAACTTGGGTTTAAGTATTAAATCTTAGGTTAATCCTCATCATTAGATTAAAGGTTTAAGTATTAAATCTTAGATTAATCCTTACAATTAAATTAAAGTAAATGGATGGTAGAGATTTGTCTATTGATAAACACTAAAAGTAAGCAAAAGAAAATTTCTCTACTTAACGATTTACATCTTTAGTAATTGATTAAAATGATAATTTTTTATCAGACAATTATTTTAAAACGAAATGAATATATAAGTAGGTCATTTGTCACTCTTTACTAAACTACAATTTCCTCCTATGACACTCCACAATATTCAAAAGACCATCATTCAACTTTACATAAAATAATTATTCCCACATGAAAATTCCACACTGTTCTATATAAATAACCCACAAACCATTTTCCCGATCTTTGACTTATCAAAACACTCCTTTGAATCACACCACCATGACGACCACCACACCACCGTCAGCCGTCCAGATCAACCACCACCGCCGCCTCCTGACTTTCTCCAAAGTGTCAATCTCAAGTATGTAAAACTGGGTTATCATTACTTAATCTCACATTTATTGACCTTATGTTTAATCCCTTTAATGATCATTATATTAATCCAAGCATCACAGACAAACCCAAATGATATAAAACATTATGGGTCCATTTGCAATACAATCTTATCACTGTTGTAATATGTTCTATTGTCTTGGTTTTGGATCCACTTTTTATATCATGACTAGGCCTAACCCTGTTTATTTAGTCGATTACGCGTGTTATCGCGCACCCGATGACCTTAAAGCCCCTTATGAGAGGTTTATGAAACATTCTAGGTTGACTGGTGATTTTGATGAATCTAGTCTAGAGTTTCAAAGGAAAATATTGAGAGATCTGGTTTAGGACAAGAAACTTATGTCCCCGAGGCACGTATTCTATTCCCCGCGGCCCAGTATGGCGGCTGCGAGGGAAGAGGCTGAGCTAGTTATGTATGGGGCGTTGGATAAGTTGTTTGAGAGTACGGTGTTAAGGCCAAGGATGTGGGGATTCTTGTTGTGAATTGTAGTTTGTTTAATCCTACGCCGTCTTTGAGTTCTATGATAGTGAATAAGTATAAGTTAAGAGGGAATATTAAGAGTTTTAACTTGGGTGGGATGGGGTGTAGTGCGGGTGTGATTGCTATTGATTTGGCCAAGGATATGTTGCAAGTGCATAGGAAGACTTACGCGGTTGTGGTGAGTACGGAGAATATTACTCAGAATTGGTATTTCGGGAATAAGAAGAGTATGTTGATACCGAATTGTTTGTTTAGAGTTGGAGGGAGTGCGGTTTTGTTGTCGAATAAAGGAGCGGATAGATCACGTGCTAAGTATAAGTTAGTTCATGTTGTGAGGACTCATCGTGGGGCGGATGAGAAAGCGTTTAGGTGTGTGTATCAAGAGCAGGATGATAACGGGAAGACGGGTGTTTCTTTGTCTAAAGATTTGATGGCCATTGCTGGTGGTGCGTTAAAAACTAATATTACGACGTTGGGTCCGCTTGTGCTTCCCATTAGTGAACAGCTTTTGTTCTTTTGTACTTTGATTGCAAAGAAGTTGTTTAATGATAAGGTTAAGCCTTATATTCCTGATTTTAAGTTGGCGTTTGAACATTTTTGTATTCACGCTGGTGGCAGAGCGGTTATTGATGAGCTTGAGAAGAATTTGCAGTTGTTGCCAATGCATGTTGAGCGCCAAGAATGACACTTCATAGATTTGGGAACACTTCTTCGAGTTCTATCTGGTATGAGTTGGCTTATATTGAAGGAAAAGGGAGGATAAGAAAGGGTCATAGAGTGTGGCAGATTGCATTTGGGAGTGGTTTTAAATGTAATAGTGCGGTTTGGAAGGCTCTAAGGAATGTAAAACCGCTGCTCATAGTCCTTGGGCTGATTGTATCGACAAGTATCCAGTTGAAATAGTGTCATAACACAAGAAGCTACACGGGTTATTATTAGAGGTAAGCCTTCTACTGGCATATTTAGCTCCCATTTTCGCTCATTGTACTGATTTTGATCATTGAAGTTATATCTGTTATCTATTTGTTCATGTTTATTTGGATAATCTTTACGCTTACTAGATTCGTATCTGCAAAACAGTTAAAACCATTACTACGCATTTTGTTCAGGAGGCTTTGAGTCTATTATATCGTACTTAGTTGATTATATATAGTGGATGTTTTATTATATCTATGTGTGTTGTATATCTTGTGATTGTGATTGTTGCAATGTTCTAAATAAAAATGTTCTACGGTGGACTATGACAGTTGCACTCAGTTAGAACCATTGTTGGTGCGTAAGATTTTGGTACGAAGGTTCATGATTTTGTCTGTACGGCATTTTTGTGCTATTGGCTTTTCAAAAGTGTTCATTGCAGACAAATTCTTTCTACTGCAGAAATGATGAGTCATTCACGTTGTACGAGTTTTATAAAAATCAGCAAATCATTAGCGATTTAGAGTGAGTAATTATTATTACCACTAATTTTGGGTATCATTGGTGAATAAACAGAATTCAAAAAAGTATCAACATTATCATTCAATGATTATATTTCTGGACCACTGCAGATAGATCGTGGTAGGGATTAGGGAACCTTTCTTTTATGTTTGGATAACTTTTGGTCCTTTGTACAGCAAATTTGATTTGATGTATAGACTTTTCTGTTTATTTGACTTTTTGGCCCGAAATTAACCTTTTACCTTTGTACATGGATTTTATTTTGGGGATATACTATGAGAATGAGAATTGATACTTACACCACATTTTTTAATTTATTCACCACCATTTATGCATTACATAAATGGTGGTGAATCGATAAAAAATGCGGTGTAATATCACCTCCTATAAAATTGATACCTGTGCGCGTTTTTGATCGTGCGTCGCGATTTGTCTTTCGGTTTACCATACAACACCAGAACGCACAAATCATGTCTTCAGATCAAAAGAAGTGATGAAAGTATCACCCCTATATACTATAGGGACCTTTATGGGTCAACCGTATAAACCGTGAAGCACATAATATAAAATCGCGATGCAGACAGTACAACCTTTCAATGCATACAATGATTGGAAACCTCCTGCGTGAAAAGGGGGTTATGTATAAACTGCCACTTTATTTAGCTTTATGTAAACTAAACTTGTTAGGACCGGGATCCTACCTAAGATCGTTTTTTTTCGCAAGATTATAATCGTAGGATCAAATCGGGATCGTAAGATCTTATGAAAATGTATATATTTTTGTATAAGGGTTGTAGTTTTATACATATATATATATATATATATATATATATATATATATATATATATATATATATATATATATATTTCATAATATTTATTTGATAAACGAATCTAAAATGATGATAAAGAAAAAGTTATATGTTCAATCTAGTAGTAGTAGAACATTAAATATATTACGATACATATTTGCACAAAGTTACTACATACGTGTAAGGGTGTGCATGGTCCAAACCGGACCGGACCGGACCGAAAACCGATTTCAGATAAACCCTAGATCGAGACCGGATAGAATGTGGTCGGTCCGGTCGATCCTCGATCGGTCCGGTCCAACAAGGCCAATTGTCGGTTTGGTCCCACCGAGGACCACTTAGCCAAAGTCGAGACCGCGGACCGGACCGAATGTGGTCGGTCCGGCCTCGGTCCGTGTCGATCGGTCGGTCGCCCGGTCGGTCCGGTCCGTTCGGTCGTATACGCTCACCCTTACATACGTGTACCTACTTCACGTTTCAATCGCTAAACAAACGATTTGGATACAAAAGCAATACTACATACGTGTACCTACATCATGTTTCAATCGTTAAATAAATGATTTTGGGATACATAAGAAATACGACACGATCGTTTATATAGCGAAGAAAAAAAAAGAAAAAAAGAAAAAAAACAACGAATGGTCGGAATTGAAGAATTCTTAGTCATTTTCGCTTTAAGACACGAAACATACTTAATAAGTTAATAATAGGATCGAATTGCTTAGTCGCAATCCCACGATCCTACTTGAATTACGATTTTATTACGATTCTAATCGTTTTTGTGTGTGGGATCGTAGAATCGACGATCCTATGATCAGGTCCGCGATCCTGACAGCCTTGATGTAAACCATTTAAAGTTGAAAGCTACAAATATTCTAAGGATTCTAGCTCATCTTGTTTTTCTACTATTTTAATACTCATTCTAGTTAAATCTCCTCCGTTTTATATTTATTGTTTATATTTTCATTTCGAGTTGTCTTAAATTAATTGTCAAACCTAAAGATATATAAGAAATTTAGTTTGAGTTCTATATTACCCCACATGAGGTTATTATTACAAACATTAAAGAAATTTTAAATTAATTAGTTAATGGTAAAACTCTCATTCTGCATAAAGTAAAAATAAAATAAAATTGTAATGTTAATATTTTTCTTAAACTCATGTTTTTTGTCTCGTGAACAATTATTTTAGGATGGAAGAAGTATGTACGAGGTCCTTCGCCATAATGAATAACTTGTTTACCTTTAAATAAATAAATAAATAATAAAAGTAAATTTCAAAATACATCCATGTATGGTTTTATGCAAGTGCCTCGCTTCATCATCGTGGTTTTTCCACAAAATCATCCTCCTTTAGTAACGTTGGCGACAAAACAATCCCTCCGTTAGTAAAGTCGGTCTATGAGAACCAATCTGCAATTATTTCTCCGCTATCTCCTAACACAAGTTAAAATATTTGCGTCGTTAGTCTCATCGACTATTTTTCTAACAAAGGGATGCATTTTGACTTTTCTTGGAACTTTAATATATTACAAGTAACCTGCTTTAAGTTTTGGTACTTTTCATGGTGGAATAATACCACCGCCACCACCCACCACTGCCACCGCCACCACCACCACTCACCACAACCACCACTACCACCTCCACCCACCGCCACCACCACCGCCACCACCATCCACCACCACCACCACCTACCACCCACCGCCGCCACCACCCACCACTACCACCTCCACCCACCACCTACCACCACCATCACCATCACCACCACCCATCACCCGCCACCCGCCACCACCCACCACAACCACCTCTACCCACCACCCACCACCACCGCCACCCACCACCACCCACCGGACATCAAGAATTACCACCACCACCCATCGGTGGGTGGTGCGATAGATGGTGATGGTTCTAATATTCGAGTTAAGACAAAACATGTGAATTATAAAGGACTTAAGAAGACAAAGGAAGAATTCTTCAAATGATGAAGAATGAAACACAAGAGACTTGCTTGATAAAGAAGATTTTATATTTTAGTTCTTTGTAGTATTTTGTACGCTAATAGAAACACCTCTTCTTCGTCTGGGTTGATTAGATAGGAAACTAGATATCCCACTTCCAATGATCAATCAATAAATAAAGAGATGCAGGAATTAGTACAAGTGTGTCAATATGTAAAACACCAAAGGTGTATGTGATGTGTGTTCAGCGTGTTTCTACACCATATAGACGCCTAGGTTTAGTGTTTGTTTAGCCCCAAGGTAATCAAGGTTTACCTTGATCCCTTTATAGGTTAGATAACCGCTTCTACACTTGATCGCGTAGAATTGAGGTCGTTGGAGTGGTTTGTATTATAGTAGAGTAGAGTTGATGACAAAGAACCTTAATAATAACAATGATGTTTTCTTTACTCCGCTATGCATCTTATTATCGTTGTTATTGTTAATCCCTATTTCTCTAAACGATCTTCTCGATTGGTATCGAGCCGGGAGCTCGTGATATATTGATCTACAAGATTTTTCGAAGAAAAGGTAAAATTCGAATCTGAAAATTTTCGTAAAGTTTATGCGGGTCATTTTCAAGCGATATCTCATTCATTAACTGTTGGATCGGGACGAAATTTTTGGTGGATGTTCTGCAGATATCAAGCTATCTTTTCACCTGAGGATCTTCCATCCGAGTCCGAGTCATGAGATATTTTGTGTTGAAAACTGCTGCAGAGGGAGGTATAAATTTTTCGAATTTTTAGGGTTTTGTTTTTAAAAATGTTTTCCTTGTTCTATTATGTTGATTTATCATTGAAATTGTTTTTGGATCATCATTATTCATACCCTAATCATGTTATCAAGGAAACAAAGCTTCAAGTTATGGTGTATTCGATTTAGGGTTTCCTATTAAATCGATCATCTAGGGTTTTGTTCCAAACATGATAATTAATGGGACTGATTCGTTTTGATGAAACTGTTTGTATTATATTGGATCGCACCATTAAGGTTTCTAGGTTCTTTTACGAGAGGAATTGATGGGCGTGAATATTAGGGTTTTATGTTTACCTCCGATCATGTTCACTATTGTGGTGTTTTTAGTTTTATGTTTACCTCCGATCATGTTCACTATTGTGGTATTTTTTAGCATTGTAAATCCAAGAATCTTACAGAAATAGGGTGGTAAAGAATGATGTACTACTGCTCGCTGGGGTTTATGCAGCCAACATGAAGTTTGATGAGCATGGTTTCTTTATTATTAAAAGTTGTTGCTACTTGTTTCACATAACTGCTTTTGACTATTACTGTTGAAGTGGTTAGTGTTGCTTGAGTATTGCTGGTCATTGATGCCACTGCTTTTTCGTTAATACTGCTAAAGATCATTTAGTACTGCCCCTACAAATTAGTACTGCCCGATGACAAGTTAATACTGCTATTGTTCTAACTTAGTACTGCTTATGGTTTTATGTTTGTACTGCTTTCATTTTTAGTACTGCTCCATATGGGTTAGTATTGCTTCTCGACTTGAATAATACTGCCATTGGAGTTGCATGAATCTAGCTTCTTTGTGATTGGTGACTAATTATCATGGGACGGTGGAAGCCTATTATTAATTCTTTTTATTACATGGTAACGACTTTAGGAATATAGTATTAAAGGTGCACATTATTCTTGGTGTACTAGGTTAATATAAAATTGGTCGATGGCGTTATCTTTATATGAAGGGTTAATTCATGCGTATAGCTAATTGGATAATCTCGCACTTATTAATACTTATTGGTTGGTGCTTGATTGAACCCTTCTTGACTAATTTTGAACCTTTTAATATATTTGAAACCTTTGACTTATATTGAACTATATTTTGACTTGATTTAGAACCCTTAGACTCTTGGACTTAATTATGTGCTTATGACTTGTTTGAACCTAATGGACCATACGTCCCTGACCTAAAGTCTCCCCTGTTCGGAGCAACGCAAAGTCTCCCTTGTTCGGAGCAATGCCGAGTCTCCCATGCTCGGAGCAGTCTTAATTGATAGTATATAATAGTTGTTATGATGTATTGTTCGTACATTCGCATTGTTAGTCCCCGATTGGTTTGCCGCTTGCACTCCAATTATACGTACTGTTCAGACGGCTCCCTTTGCGGAGCGATGGGTAGTATGGATAAGCGGCTATTAGAGGTCGTTAACCTCTCGTTCCCAGATATCGAACATATTATTTATTGTGGGGCTTTGCCGCATAACTTTATTATATACTGGCGTGCGTATTATGACCATATGTGTATTGACTACCAAACTTATGGAAATGTATATGAACTTATATATTACAAGTCTTGTATGGTGGGACTTGTAACATGGTGAGTTAATGAGGACATTTGCAAAGCGCATATACTCAAAAATGTTTTCGTACTATTTAAAGACTTTCTTAAAATTGGAGTTTATAATATGTAAAGGGACTTTTATTAAAATGGCTTTTATAATACATAAAACACAATGTACTCACCAACTATTTTCATAGTTGACCCGCTTTCTCATGCATTTCGTGTGATAGTCAATAAGCATGATTTATGAAGTCTTTTGCATAAGCGAGTCTTCACGTGCGTCTTTGGTCATTAAGTATAAGAAGATGTCTTTTGAAACCAAGCTTTAAGATTTTATGGCCAAAGTTGGCTTGAAAAATATTGTAATATTTTACTATTTCCTTAAATTTAAATATGGTATTGTACTATATCTCTTTTGCGATGTATATTGATTATTTTGCACTCGCGTTTCCACTCTAGCGGGGTGTGACATTTGGTATTTGTACTATTGGTTCAAAATTATATTGCCTTGATTTCATTTATTATAAGCTTTTGGTGATCCTCATGGAGGTATCTTGAGGCATTAGAAGGATGGATTAGTCGTATGATATTGGTTCGTAGTGGTTGGAATCAAAGTTGCTTCTACTTAGCTTGTCCTATTGGATTATGACAAAAAGGGGAAGAAGGCAATACATACAAGATTTGCAACTTGAAGATCCTTGGTGATTGCATGATTAAGCGGAAGTCGTTATCTTTCATATATTTTAGCTTCAGGGGAAGTTCGTGATTATGTGGTTTTGTCATTATCAACTAGGTGAAGATTGTTGGGTCTAATATTTGAGTTGATAAGACAAAACATGTGAAAGATGAAGGACTTAAGAAGACAAAGGAAGAATTCTTCAAATGATGAAGAATGAAACACAAGGGACTTACTTGATAAAAAAGATTTTATATTTTAGTCCTTTGTAGTATTTTGTAACCCTAGTATCTCTATTATATAAAGAGATACAGGGAATTAGTACAAGTGTGTCAAAGATGTAAAACACCAAAGTTGTATGTGTGTGTGTGTCTAGGCGTGTTTCTACACCATGTAGACGCCTAGGTTTAGTGTTTGTTCAACCCCAAGGTAATCAAGGTTTACCTTGATCCACAATTATAGGTTAGATAACCGTTCTATACTTGATCACGTAGAATTGGGGTCATTTAGAGTGGTTTGTATTATAGTAGAGTAGAGATGATGACTAAGAACCTTAATAATAACAATGATGTTTTCTTTAATCCATTTGTGCATCTTATTATCGTTGTTATTGTTAATCCTATTACTTTAAACGATCTTCTCGGTGGCAAATGGTTGGTGGTGGGTAGAGTTGGTGGAGGTTGCGGCGGCGATGGTGGTGGTGGGTAGAGGTAGTGGTGGTAGTGGTAAGTGGTGGCGGTGGAGGTGGGCGGTGGTGGCGGTGTGGTGGTGGCGGGTGGAGATGGTGGTGGTGGTTCGGTGGGTGGTGTTGTGGGTGGCGATAATGGTGGTGGTGGGTAGAGGTTGTGGTGGTTGTGGTAGTGGTTGTGGTGGGTGGTGGTAGTGGTGGTGGTGGTGGCGGCGGTGGTGGTGGGTGGAGCTGGGCGGTGGTGGTGGTGGCGGTGGGTGGTGGTGGCGTTGTGGTGGGTGGTGGCGGTTGCGAGTGGTGGGTGGTGGCGGTGGTATACACTACCAAAGGAGGTAAGGTTGGTAATCCCTCAAGGTGTGTGTTCCCAGGTATTTGAAGCCATTTCTCAAGATGGAAATGTAGAATGCCTGGTATATCCCTTGACTGGATTGTAATGGGTGGCTATAGCCTTCACAATGATGCCTTCGACCCTTCCTCTTGGTTATTGTGGATGTTGGTTGAATGATCAAGCAAGGGTGGTTTTGGAAATGTAATTGTGGGGCTATGGTCTTGGTGAATAATCTAAGAGTGAATTTGAATGTATTTCTTTGGTTTTTCATGGTGCGTGGGGTTTGCGAGAATGATTGCCAAAAATATCTTTGTCAAAAGTGTGTTGTATCGATATTGGACATCGCTATCGAGATGTTAGTCTAATGTTGTCGATATTGGATAGGTCAAGTATTTCTTTTTTAATCACGATGGGAGTGTCCATTCCGCTTTGAATCGTGTTGTAATTCGTATTTGGTTATTCACCCTTTGCACTTGAAAAATAAATAATCTATAAGGAGGATAGATTGATACATGTCACGTGGATTGCATGTATTATGGCTAACAACCTTTTGCGGGAAAATGTTGGAGCCTTCTAATCGTTATAGGCAAACACTAAGGGTGCTTTTAGTTGAGGGAAAACACCTTTGTTTTTCACAAAATATTTTGTGGAATGTGGAAAACTAGAAGGGGGGGGTTGAATAGTTTTGCCAATTAAAACTTCCTTTTAAACTATTTAGATCGACTTATGTCAATCTATTTTGATGTGTGTGTTGGATGTTGATAAACAAGCATATAAAAGTATATAATGAAAAGATAAGAGTAAGCAAGCAAAACCACAACGCAGTATTTATAGTGGTTCTGGCTACAAGGACACCTTCCTTGCCCTAAATAGGCATACTTAATTATCAAGCAAAATAAAAGAAAATCATACCTCTAGCGCACTTAGGAATGTCTTTACAAATGACACAACAAATGTCACTTAGACGATTCCGCCTCCTTTCGTTTAAGATACCTTCTTAAGGAAGGTATTTTTTTACCAAGTGATTCCTATAACTTGGTGGGTATGAGCTTTGACTAATCAACATGACAAAGAAGATTAGTGCAACTAAATGAAAAAGAAAATAAGAAAATGTTGTTATCAAATCAACATCCAAACATATAGTTTTAAAAGACATGGTGTTTGTTTTTAAAACCTTCTTTGTAGTTTTCAATTAACCATGGATCGTATCAAGTTTTTAAAGTACAATATACTTCAAGAAACTTGGTAACGCACTCGATGCCAATTGTGGAAAACTAGAAGGGGGTTGAATAGTTTGCCAATTAAAACTACCTTTTAAACTATTTCGATCGACTTATGTCAATCTATTTGGACGTGTGTGTTGGATGTTGATAAACAAGCATATAAAAGTATGTAATGAAAAGATAAGAGTAAAAGCACAAACCACAAAACCACAACGCGAGTATTTATAGTGGTTCGACTACAAGGACATCTTCCTTGCCTACTCCACTCCCGAGTCACCTACTCGAGATTTCAGTAAACACTACACCAATCTCCTTATGGCGGAGAAGCCTTCACAACGTCGCCTACCCTTTTTCCTGCTAGGCTAACCACCGGTTCTTTCACCCAAGGTGAACCACACCTACACAACGTCGCCTACCCTTTATAAGGTACTAGGCTAAGTACCTAGTTCTTTTACACCAAGGTGAACCACACCCACACAACGTCGCCTACCCTTTATTAGGTACTAGGCTAAGCACCTAGTTCTTTCACACCAAGGTGAACCACACCTACACAACGTCGCCTACCCTTTATTAGGTACTAGGCTACACCTAGTTCCATTGCAATGGAGGAACTACTACCAAACACTACACCAACGACTAATCTCAAAAGAGAACCACTCCTTTTTACAACATCATCAAGGATATCAATATCCTTGTATCTAGTATTAGTCTATCTTGTACATCGAAACACACCATATCGAATGTACATCTAAGGCACCTTCACTAATGCCTTTAACTATATCTTCAAGACACCCTTCACTAGTGTCTTGTGTCTTGACTTCTAAGCACCGCTCAATAATGCTTCTAGTCTTGACTTCTAAGCACCTACCACAAGTGCTAATGATATGGACGATAGATACCCTTCACTAATATCTTCGTCTTGACACTTGAGACACCTTTCACAAATGTCTTCAACACTTCTTAGGAAAAGAAAACAATCATCAACAAAAGACTTGATGAGTCTTGATGATGAGGAAGCATGGCAACTCATGGACTTGAGCTTGCTCGTCTTCAAAGGTGATGATCTCGCCTTTAAGAGGAACCTAGAAGATCACACAAAACAAAACTACAAACATAGATGATGAAGTGTAAATACTCATCATTTTTGTACAAATTAGATCGCAAAACATCCGAAAACACTCGAAATGCATCAAAATGATAAAATATCACAAACAAGTGTTTTATATGTTTTAAATGCAAAACATCAAAATCTGTGAAAACGTATCAAGTTTGCATAATTGGCGCTTTAGTCCCCAAGTTTAAAAAGTTGTCAAAAACAGGTCCACGTAAATTTAAATAAAGAAAAATATCATTTCGTCCTTAGGGATTCAAAAGTTGTCAAAATTGGTCCTTGAGATTCAAATTTACAAAAATTACAACTTTAGTCCACGAACTTTGAATTTGGCAAAAATAGTCCTTTGAAAATTTGAAAATGTCAAAAATAGTCCTTGCACTATTAAAGTTTGTCAAATTCAGTCCTTATTGTAACTTTGGAGTATTGGCAGCTTGGTCCTTCAAGAAATCAGATTTACAATAAAAGTCCTTGTCATCTAATACCTTGCCTTGTCAAAATAGAATTGACCCCCTGCCATTATCTCTTTGTGACCCCCTGTCAAAACCCATTTTGACCCTTTGGTCAAACCAAGTCAAAAGCAGATAATACCCGCCCTGTCCTGTACACCTTCTTCCACCTCCTGCTTCCTCTCCCATACCCTTGCCTGCAACCCACTGTCCTCTCCCATCACCTTTCCACCACCCCCTCATCATCATCGACCCCCACAATTAATGCCACCCCCTAGCTAGATATCACACCTACAAGTCAAATCACGCTTTCCGCCAAATGATAAAAGCAGTAACTCACTCAAAGTTCAACCATTGGCCACCTGAGAGGTGGATTCAATCGGAGGACACGTGTAAGCTCATTTGAAGCATAAAAGAGGAGAAAGAAGCAGAGAAGAACCAAGTAACTTAGTTTTTTAAATTCTTGTATGTCGTATTTCTTTTAAAATGTCTTAATTAGCTTTCAACCTTGTATTTTCAAGCTTCATGATATTGAAACCAAGTTATTTAGTTGATGTAATTCAGTTTGATCCTTTAAATCAAAAGTTCATTTCAGTTTCAAATTTCATGTACACTGCTTGAAATTTCAAACTTAAACTCTTGTGTTCAAAGCTTCAATAGGCTTTATTTAAGCTCAAACCAACTTATTTAAGCTATATATAGCTTTTTGTAAGCTTGGGGAATCGCCTCGATCAAATTCCATTGAAAGTCAACAAAAGTCAACTTAAGAAGCAAATTGGGTTCAAGGCGGTTGGAAATGGAATGGGTGTTGCGTAGAGTTGGTTTGGATTGGAAATAGATTAGGATAATGGTTTTGGTTTGGTTGTAGCTCGATACTAGCCGGATGCTTGTAAGCTTCCTGTTCTCATTTTCACCTTTATGCGCTTTCAAACCGTGCTCATATTTGAATTTGTGGTCACCAACTAGTTTAAACAAGTTTAATCAAGTAGTAATTAGTATATTAGAATTAGTGTAATGGGTAAGATGGGTTAAATCAGTATTTAGCTTAGTTTTAATTATAAAACAGTTTAAAAAAGTGTGTTTGGAATTACTTTGTTATCTGAGATAGGGATCTGTAGTATCATTATCTATCATTGTTTCAAGTCTATCTAGTACCTAATAGTTCAAATAAGTCATAAAATTCAGTCCTTGTTCATTAAAAAGTCAAAATCCTCTTAATCCCATCCTTAACAGTTTACTGTTAGGATTTTTAAGTTTAAATCTCATCAAAGTAGCTTGCAACTTAGTAATCTAGCTTAAGTCACCTTATTATAGCTTAAAACAACTTATTCAGCTCATGGAATCGCTACAATCTCATAAAAGTCAAATAGTTAGTGTAGTTAAAAGTCAAATTTTCCAAATACCCATTTTGAATAAAACTTAGAATTTTATTGTGTGTTACTATTAAGTTTTAGCTTATGCCCTTTTGGGATTTCAATATTTAACTGCTCAACAAAATATAAAATATTAGTTTTCAATAAAGTAGCTTATTAATAGCTTATTTCCTAGCTTTGTTTAGACCCTTGACTGAGAAAGTGCCCTGTGCACAGGATCCACAAGGTTTTTCACAAGCTTGTTATAAGTTCTCTATTACTCCTAAGCCTTTGTAATTTAGCTTTTTAAGTAGCTTACCTAGCTGTCTTTCTAATCCAAAGCTTATTTTTCCATTTTGAGCTTATTAGATAAGCCTGCTTGTGCTTTCTAGTTTTGTCCATTTTGATCAAGTATACCGCTTAGTCAAAGTTTTCCGCTTTTCAAAAGCTTCTCACAAGCTTATTTGTGAAAGCCAATCTTTGCAAAATAGCTTTTTAGAGAGATCACTTGGTCAACTAGTTAATTGCAGTGTTTGTTTTCATTTTTTAGCTTATTACATAGCTTAAAAGTAGCTTATAAGTACCTAGCAAACCAACAGTACCCTGTGTAACAGTGTGAGTTTTTGTTATTTGTGCTTAATTAAGTGCTTATTTCTAGTTACTGAGCTTATTCAGTGTTCACATTAGTTTATATTCATTAGTATTAGCTTATTTCAATCAATCTTTGCTCATTAATTAGCTTATTAATCAATTTAGCTTAAAAGACTTGTGCTTATTTTCTATAAGAGCCAACTGTGACAAAATCATAAGTCGCTTTTGATTCTTATCGATGTTTTTGTAAAAGGTGTAGTTGAGAAAAGTGCTTAATCTCATGTGCTTAGTTGTTACAGAAAGAAAATTCAAAAAAAAAAAAAAAATGTTTGGCAAAAAGGTGGGGAGGCAGGGCTCGAACCTGAGACCTCCCACCTTTAGAGGGTGTTAGTGTGTGTACCTGTACCAATAGCGCCCTTGGGTCTTTCTTGTCATGGTTTGCAAAAACAAATACATAACTACTCTTTGTCTCATTTAGCTTATACGACTATTTTAGCTTATTACTAGCTTATTCGAAGTAGCTTTTTCAAGTTTTTTTTTTTTTTCATAAATCTTTAATAGTATAAAGTATTTTTATAAAAAGTTTCAGATTTTTCTCGTTATTTTTAGTATTTTTAAACATTTAATTAGTGTTTTATAGTAATTAATTCATAATAAAAATATAAAAGTCAAAAAATATAAATCTTTTTCTAAAATTTTCTTTTGTCATTTAGTACGTAAGAAAATTAGTTTTACATTCGTAGGCCTTTTATTTCATAAATTTTACGCTTTTTGCTTGCGCTCAACAGTAATTTTTAAACGTGACGCTGTTTTCATTTTAAACCACGTTTCTAAATAATTTAGGATTACGTTTTAGTTAATATAGTTTATTTAAGTCATTTTATTTTATAAAATCATAAAAACATCATTTTAAAATTAGTGATAGCGTTTATTTAAGATAGTTTAACTTTTTAATCTTCTTTAATTTGCATTTAAGCTTCTGTAGTTTATAAACAACTCAAAAACCTTACTGATCACTATCCTTAGTGGTTATTTGACATCTGATTGTGTTAAACACCAATTCATCCTCCGTGGGACTTAACGACCCAGGAATCCACTATATTCCTCTGATCTTAAATTGCATTGGTGTGTGAACTGTTTTGAGTTTCTTACAGTTGGTCATTCACAAGTGGCTAGCTTGCGTGAGATAACTTGACGGTTTTGCACCGATCAATAGATCTCTTGGATATGAGGTTAGAGAGTTTTCAACTCTAAGGGAAAGTATGTTAGAAAGGGGTGAGAAACAATGAAGAAATGACTCACTATTTATGGAGGAAAAATTCTCTTTGCTCCCGGATC
Organism: Chrysanthemum lavandulifolium; assembly: GCA_022545495.1. Classification (NCBI taxonomy): domain Eukaryota; kingdom Viridiplantae; phylum Streptophyta; class Magnoliopsida; order Asterales; family Asteraceae; genus Chrysanthemum; species Chrysanthemum lavandulifolium. The sequence goes on along the minus strand of CM040239.1, from coordinate 228,556,178 downwards.
CCACGGATCCTTCCACAAGGATCCGTCTAGCGTAAAGCTAGGGATCCGTGGGACGCTCTCTTACCCATGGGTATTTTGGTTATGGGTCATGGGTCATGGGTCATGGGTTGATCCATGAGTCTTTAGTTAGATACAATGTATCTCTTGAGTGCAATGCACCTAGTCACATGGATATGGGTCAAACCATGGGTTATGGATATTATCCATATATGATATAAGCATGATGTCATGCAATGGGTTATGGGTCAAGCTCCATGGGTCATGGGCTTTGGGTTGTACCCAACTACATTCAATGTATTTGCCCAATGGGTTATGATACTTAAGTTTCTACCATTAATATTACCCAATATACTACATACTAGTTATGTGTATATTTTACCCAAATATGTAAATATTAGTTGTTGTACATATGTAATATTAAATCATAAAATCACTTATACTTGTTTTAGTGTTTTATGTGAAAATGTTAATATGTTAGAAACTATTAGTTCAAACCATTTACGTATTTTATTTGTTTCGTTAAATGATTTTACGTTTGTTATCGACAAAACATTAAAAATCGTAAAATATAAATAAACGCTTTTACGGCTTATTTGTATTAACAATCTCCCTTTTGTTGATGACAAAACATAAAATTATTTTAAGGAAAAGCTAAAATTAGTAAAAGTTTGAATTTGTAGTTTTACTTTCTTCTCCCCTTTTGTCGAAACAAAAGAGCTTGAAGGAAACTAACACATTGTTTTAGGAAAAACATGTGAAAGAAATAAGAAGAAATAGAGAGCAAGTAACGGAAAGGATCTCGTTTTACTCCCCATTGACGAGTCCATCCCTATGTAAGGCGTCAAGAAAGTAATACTAAGCTAGTTTGTTTGCAACTAAGTTTGCAAAGATTTAAATCTAAGTGATTTAATTTGCTCCCCATGATGATTGCAATTTTGCAAGGGATGTCAAGAAATGTAATCCTAATATTGCAAGTGATTTGCAATGTATTGCTTTAATGTAAAGCTCCCCTAGCTTTAGGATGTCAAAGTCTTCATGCGTAAATTGAATAACTACAAAACAAAGATTAGAAAACAAGTATAATGCACAATTTCACGCATATGTGATCCAAGTTAGTAGAAAAATAGTTTTACGTCTCACGGATCCCACGGTTCCCTCTAGTAGGGATCCGTCTAGGCAATCTGAGGATCCGTAAAGTCAAGATTAATATCGCAATGGTGATATAACAAGTAATGTTATCACAAAATTGAGATATGAATACAACGTAATCATATACTCGTAAATATAACAAGTAGCATGTAATTTCGATTAATAAAACTAGAGTTATGATATACATGACTCTAAAAACTAAGAAATACATGACTAAGAATTTCTAGACCAACTATCGCTGATGCTAGGACACCACTAAAATCTTCTAGCTCAAGTTTTGTTTAGGTTTAATCTCGTCGAAACGCTCGAGGAGATGATAGAACATGAAACGTTGGTCTTCTCGTACTTCATGTTTCAAACTTTCAACATGTTGACAATGATAGCAATCTTTGTCATGGCTAGGTAGTGGTGGTGGAAGAAATGAAATGGCTTGATGCGAAGGATCAAGTGAAGCGGCTTGTGGAGCTTCAAACGACGGAGGGATTGGTGGAGGCGCATTTGAGAATGGCTCGACCGAGAATGATGGTAGTGGTAGATGATGAGTGTCTAAATACTCATCATTTTTGTACCAATTAAACTGCAAAACATCCGAAAACACTCGAAATGCATCAAAATGATAAAATATCACAAATAAGTGTTTTATGTGTTTTAAGTGCAAAATATCAAAATCGGTGAAAACGATAAAGTTTGCATAATTGGCGCTTTAGTCCCCAAGTTTCAAAAGTTGTCAAAAAGCAGGTCCACGAAATCTAAATAAAGAAAAATATCATTTTAAATCCTTAGGGATTATTAAGTTGTCAAAATTGGTCCTTGAGATTTAAAATTACAAATTTACAACTTAAGTCCCTAAACTTTGAAATTTGGCAAAAATGGTCCTTTGAGAATTTGAAAATTTCAAAAATGGTACTTGTACTATTAAAGCTTGTCAAAAGTGACCCTTGTGAGAACTTTGGAAAATGGCGAATTGGTCCCTCAAATATCAAGAAATTCGAGTTTGGTCCTTGTAGCTAAAACCAAACCTTGTCAAAATCCTTTTGACCCCGCCACTTACAATTGTGACCTCCTGTCTTTTCTCTTTTGGACCGCCAGTCAAACCAAAGTCAAACTCCCTTGCCGCCACCTCCTGCTTATCTTCCCAACTCGACCGCAACACAGGTCCCTCTCCCATCACCTTTCTCCCCATCATCACCACTACCTACCTTTCCCACCACAATAAATGCCACCCCTAGTAGCTAAAATCGAGCCCACTGTGTCAAATGGCTTTTCCCGCCAAAATGATCAAACGGCCAAAATGGCTCTAGCCATCCAATGGCTCCAAATATTGATGGGATTTGATCAGAGGACACGTGTAAGCCATTTTGAAGTATAAAAAGAGGAAGAGATGCAAGAGAGAAGAAGTAGTTAATTTTTATTTTCACATGTATGTCGTATTTCATAATTATGTTTTTAATTAAGCTTTAAGTTGTAATATTTTGTTTCAATATATCAAATTAAGTCATCTAAGTGTATTCAAACTATTATCAAGCAGCAATTCAAGTTTTTATTCACATTTCATATTTTATGCTTACTGTTGGAAATTTCCATTTCAAAATCTCATACCCAAGCTTCAAATAGCTTGTTTCTTAGTTTAAACAAGCTTACATAAGCTTATTATAGCTTTTTGTAAGCTTGGAATGCAGTTTCAAGCAATTCTCATGGTTAGTCAACAAAAGTCAACTGAAGCTCATTTGGTCATGGAAATGGTTTATGGGCTGATGCAGAGTGGATTGGGGTTGGATTTAGTTAGAATAGCATAGTTTTGGTCAGTTTAAGTCGCAATCATAAAATTTGGACGGTTGTGAGTTACTTTCCATTTTCTTACTCGGTTTACACATTGTGCTCATATTTAAATCTTTGGTCATTTTAATTAGTTAAAACCTGTTTGATTAGTGGTATTTAGGTTAATGAAACTCAGTTTGATCATTAAAAATAGCAATTCAGTGTTTAGTTCAGTTCTCATTTGCAAATCAGTAATAAAAGGTGTGTTTGGATTTATAGCTTAATCTGTCTTAGAGGTATATTCAGGGGTAGATGCATGTTGGTTTATGCTTGTGTAGCTCTAATACACTCATATCAGCATAATTTTGTGCTAAACCATAAAAGTCAAACTTCATGTGAATCATCTTAAATCTTGATCCGTTGAGATTTTGGAAATCAAAAGCTTGTTTAGTGTTTGAAATTGAGAAACATTGCTTGCGGTAGCTTCATTTCATTATATAACATCATTATCGGTCCAACAATTGGTTGCAAATCTCACATAAGTCAACTTTGCAAAATTGTATCAATAGTCAAACTTGAAAATACCGCCACCCAACTAGAGTGATTTTCATAGGTTCATTATTGGTCCAAATCAAGTGAGACTTTTGTTTTAAAACTTCAACTGGTCAAGTTACTTGTTATCATTTTGTTAGATTTTTGGTAATTTTCTAAAGCCTTCAAAAAAGCTTATCAAACAGGGCTTATGTGCCCTGTTCACAAACTCAGTCAAAGCTGAGTTTTCTCAGCTTATTGCTAGGCTTGTACCAAGCTCATCAGAGCTCATCCAGGGCTGATTTTTGGTTCATAAGTAGTTAGCCAGGTCTAGGTCAGGTTCCAACTTCTGTTTTTTGATTTCTAGCTTATTTAGTAGCTTATTATTAAACTGCAAGTTGACCCCTAAATCTGTTTTAAAGCATATAAGCTCAAATAGCCAAATCATAGTAGTTTGCAATTCAGGGGTCAAAGCTTGTTGTAACTAGTTGCATTTGAGTGATTTTAGCCTAACTTAGCTTCATAACAGTTTGGTGTTCATTTGTACTCTTTGGCTTATTCAAAGTGCTTATTTTTAAGCACTTACAACCCAGCTTTCATAATCTATCACACAAGCCCATGTTTTCTATTTTTCCTAGATTCATAATATTATTTTAGAGTTTTCCTGAATTTTCACATTTTTCTAGGTCAGGTTTGCTATTTTACTTAATTAAAAGCAGTTTTAGGTAATTTTAATTAGCTTTTAATACAATTAGATCGGAAAAGTTCAAAAAATAATTTTCATTTTTCTTAAGTTTAGATAAATATAAAAAGTAAAAAATCATTTTCCAGATTTTCATAGTTTAATTTGTAATTTTAGTAATTTAATTAGTTTTTAATAGTTTAAAATTCATAAAAATAGAAAATAATCGAAAAATATAAAAATAGTTTTGAAAATTCTCTTTTATTATTTTAGATTTTCCAAGTCATAATTTTATTTTTCTAGCTTTATTTCATATTTTTTTGTGTTTTAGGTTATTATTAAATAGTTAAAATAGTTTTTAATTAATAATAATTAGATAAATAGTTATAAAATAATTTTCTTTTTCTTAAAATTTTATTTTATCATTAGGTTTGTAAAATATCAATTTCATATTTTTAGGATTAATATTGGTTCGGTTCACATTTTATTTTATGCGTAACGTAGTTTTTAATTTAAATTACGTAAAGAAAAATCAAAACATCGGTTTAAAAATAGTGATAGCGTTTATTTAATATATTTAGATTTTAATTTCATTTAATTTGCATTTAAGCCCTGTAATTTATTAAATAACTCAAAATCCTTCTGATCACTATCCTTAGTGATTATTCGACACTGATTGTGTTAAACACCATTCATCCTCCGTGGGACTTAACGACCCGGGAATCCACCGTATTCTCTGATCTAAATTGCATTGGTGTCTCGAGTGCTTTAAGTTCCTTACGGTTAGCCATTCACAGTGGCTAGCTTGCGTGAGAAAACTTGACGGTTTGCACCAATCAAATTTTGGCGCCATTGCGGGAGGTCAGTAAGCGTGTTCTAAACATTTTCGGACCTGTACTTGCACATATACCACCTTTTGTAAAAGCAGTTTTTGTAAAGTTATAACAAAATCAAAAGTTCATTAACACTTTTCCTAAAGTGTTAGCAACACCAAACAAAATATAAAACAACAAAACAATCGTAACGCTTTTCTAGCTTGTGTTTCCTTTAAGGTGATTCTTAAAGAAATACGATTTGGTTAAACGAGACGATACCAAAAATATTGTCCAAAAGTTTTAAACCATCAAGACAAATCTATACCTCGTCTTTTCGGTGGTACTTAATATATACATAAAATCAACCACCGCAAATCAAGGCAAGACACCTACTAACCTGGGTGTGACCATAATAAGTTCCCGAACAACATTTAAAACTTGCCTTTGTGTCCTTGTGATTTGGTGTACCTTTTCAAAGAAGCCATTTCATTTGTGATTATTGGTTAAGTTCACTTGTCGTTTTGCCTCGCATTTGTTTTGAAAACCGATTTTTATACTTAGTGCATGCGCTCTGTTCTTCCGCTTCTACAAGTCCACTTTCGAACTTGGAAAGATTCCTCGTGAGCGTGAGGACGCTCGCTCCTTCACCGTGGATCGAGGAACGTTTACCACCACCACCACCGCCGTAATGGCGGAAGACAAACCGATGAATGAGCTTCTCAAGCACCCATCGAGGGTTACGGAGATGTTATTGTTGTCCCGACCATCGTGGTGATACTTTTGAGCTCAAAACCGGGTTACTTAACTGTAACCCAAAGCCAATTCTATGGTTTTGAGCGGGATGATCCTCATGCACACATTCGATGGTTTAACAAGATTGCATCTACCATCAAGTACAAGAATGTCCCACATGAAGCAATTAAGCTTCTTCATTCCCATTTTCTCTGAGGACAAGCCCGAATTGGCTTGAGAAACAACCCCTCGTTCCATTGAGACATGGGAAGATCTAGTCACAAAGTTTGTTAACAATTCTATCCTCCATCCCGAACTACAAGTCTTAAGAATGAGATAATGAAATTCTCTCAAAGATTTGATGAATCATTCGGGGAGGCATGGGATCGTTACAAAGAATTGCTCCGTAAGTGTCCGCATCATGGTTTTACCGAGTTAATGCAAATGGATACTTTCTACAATGGTCTAAACCAGACTAACCAAGACTCCTTAAATGCCTCTGCGGGAGGTAATTTCTTGAGCAAGACCACAAAAGAAGCCTTGCAAATCATTGAAAACAAGTCCCGTGTCCGTCCTTTCCGCACAAAGACATATCGGACTCGATCTAATCTTGGACCTTCTACTTCACCTCCGTGAGTACATCTAGCACCGATGCTAAGATTGACAAACTCACGGATATTGTTCGAGCTTTGGTTCTTGCTAACCAAAGAAAGTCACTTTCACACAAGCACCATCATATGGTGAAGTGAAGAAAGTTGAAGTTTGTGTTACTTGTGGTGGTCCTCATGCATACTACAAGCTGTCACGCCACCGATGGTAGTCCGTTTGAAGCTAATGCTATAGCCGATACTTCAAATCAAGGAGGTAATCAATACCGTCCTCAAAATGAACCAAACTACCGAGCTAATACTTATCGTGCACCACCGGTTTAACGAAATCCTAACCGAATCGTAACCAACCTAGAATGAACCAAGGTTATCAAAACCAAGGTAATTTCTATCCCGGACCAAATCAAGGTTTCCAACATCAAAAATCTTAATCAAAACACTTTCAATCGAGGGAATCAATTTCGGGAAATATGAATCCTAATCAAGGGAATTCGCTATAATCGAACATACGACCTCAAATTATCCCTCCACCTCCTCCCTGTTTCAACATCGATGAGCTTTTAAAGCAATTCATGAAGACTCAAGAGGAGACAAACAGTTGTTGGTCGGTCGGATCATTGAATTAAAGAAGTCTTTAAATGATCGACCCTCGGGCTGTGTACTTTACCTAGCAACACGATCGCTAATCCGAGGCGATGCAAAGGCGATCACAACCGAAGTGGTACTTCATATGATGGACCCGCTATTCCTACTACCTCTTCTTCTTCTCTCCGAAGGTAGTGGAAAGTGAACCCGAGGCGACAAAGGACAAGGAACTTCCTACTAATAACGGAGGTACCAAGATCGCCCATCCTCGGGTTGTCCGAAACCCAATACCAAACACGAGTTGTTTTGAACCTCCATTGGTAACCCCAATCAAAACTTCTATTCCTTACCCATCATGTTTACACGAGCAAAGCTCATGAGAAAGCCATCAACAAATGAAAAATTCTTTCAAATTTTCCAAGAACTTCATTTTGACATAAGCTTTATGATGCTATCATGTTGATGCCCAAGTTTGCATCAACTCTCAAACACATGTTAAGCAATAAGGAAAAGCTGTTTGAAATGGCTAAAACTCCTCTGAACGAGAACGCTCTGCGATTATCTTGAAGAAGCTTCCGAGAAGCTTGGAGATCCCGGAAAATTCCTCTTACCTTGTGTATTTCCGAGAATGGTTGAATGCTTTGCCTTAGCCGATCTTGGTGCAAGCATAAACCCGATGCCTCATTCAAGATGGAAGAAACTTTCTCTTGGGATCTTACTCCTACATGCATGACTCTCGAGCTTGCGGATCGTACAATATCCCATCCTCTTGGAATTGCCGAGGACGTATTTGTGAAAGTAGGAAAGTTCTATTTTCGGTGACTTTGTAGTTGTTGATTTCGATCTTGATCCACGGGTTCCTCTCATTGTTGGAAGAGGATTCACGAGAACGGGCCGTGCTCTCATTGATGTATTTGAGCAAGAAATCACATTACGTGTTGGTAATGAAGTCATCACCTTAACCTTGATCAAACTTCGAGGTACTCCGCAAACTATGATTCCGAGTCGGTTAACCGAATAGATATCATTGATGTTGCTTCAAGAGTACTCTCAAGAAGTTCTTGGTTATTCTCATAATTCAGTGAGTGGGAATCCCACCACATCTTCTCAACCTATCGTAGCCAATTCTACTCCTTCTCTCACTCCGTTTGAGGGAAGCGACTTCATCTTGGAAGAGATTGAAGCATACTTGGCTAGTGATTACATTCCATGGGAAATTGATCACGCTCCAATTGACATCGAGGGGACATACTTCTCATTGATAAATTGCTTAAAGATGATCACTCATCAACCCCTCACACTAGTGATGCAATTCCGGAAGAGATTAATCACCATGAGATTAATCCGGAGGAGATATTCTTATTATTGAGAAGTTGTTAAATCAGACACTTATCCTCCACTCCCTCCCGTCGAGCTTCATAACAAGGAAGTCAAGTCGCTTGAGAAAATCAAGAATTTCACAAGTCGAACTTAAGGACTTACCACCTCATCTTGAGTATGCATTTCTTGAAGGTGATGATAAATTGCACATCATTATTGCTCGAGATTTGAGTAAAGATGAAAAAGTCGCTCTCATAAAGATCTTGAAGTCGCACAAGCAAGCAATTGCTTGAAACTCTCCGACATTAAGGGTATCAACCACGAGTTTTGTACTCACAAAATCTTGATGGAGGATGACTTCAAACCAGTTCAACATCAAAGAAGAGTAAATCCAAAATCCATGATGTTATCAAACAGAGGTTATCAAACTTCTTGATGCGAGATTGATTTACCCAATCTCGATAGTCCTTGGGTTAGCCCAATTCATCGTGTTCCAAAAAGGGTGGCATAACTATTGTCACGAATGAAGAAAGCGAGTTAATTCCAACTCGATTGGTTACGGATGGCGTGTGTGTATTGACTATCGTAAGTTGAATGACGCCACCGTAAAGACCATTTTCCTCTACCCTTCATGGACCAAATGCTTGAGAGATTAGCGAGGAATGAGTACTATTGTTTCCTTGATGGTTTCTCGGGTTACTTTCAGATCCCCATTGATCCACGGGATCAAGAGAAGACCACATTCACCGTCCATACGGAACTTTTGCCTACAAACGTATGCCTTTTGGCTTATGTAATGCTCCCGCACGCTCCAACGATGTATGATGGCCATATTCCACGACATGATCGGGGAAACAATGGAGGTGTTTATGGATGACTTCTCGGTCATTGGGGACTCATTTCAGACATGTCTCTCCCATTTAGATAAAATGCTCAAAAGGTGTGAAGACACCAATCTTTGTCTAAATTGGGAGAAGAGCCACTTTATGGTCAAAGAAGGCATAGTCCTTGGCCATAAGATTTCAAAAAACGGGATTGAGGTAGATAGAGCAAAAGTTGATGTTATTGCTAAACTGCCTCATCCTACTACCGTCAAAGGTATTAGGAGTTTTCTAGGTCATGCCGGGTTCTATCGTAGATTCATACAAGATTTCTCTAAAATCGCTCGGCCTATGACCCATCTTCTTGAAAAAGAAGCTCCTTTTATCTTCTCTCCTGAGTGCATCGAAGCTTTTGAAACATTAAAGGAAAAGCTTACGGAAGCACCCATTCTAGTTGCCCCCGACTGGGATTTACCCTTTGAGCTCATGTGCGATGCAAGTGATTTTGCTATCGGTGCAGGTCTTGGGCAACGAAAACCAAGCATTTTCACCTATCCACTCACGCAAGTAAAACTATGATGAAGCTCAAACCCATTACACCACTACGAAAAAGAATTATTAGTCATGGTGTATGCATTTGAGAAATTTCGCCATACCTTATATTGACCAAATGCGTGGTGTATACGGATCACTCGGCTCTCAAATATCTCTTTGCAAAACAAGATGCAAAGCCGAGATTCCGTTGGGTTCTCCTCTTGCAAGAATTTGATATCATTATACGTGATAAAAAGGAGTGAGAACCGTCTGGCGATCATCTGTCGATTAGAGAACCCTCACCAAGATGTTTTAGAAAAAGGAAATAAATGAAACATTTCCTCTCGAGACACTCAATGCGTTTCTTTTCGTGGAAACTCTTCTACCCCATGGTTTCTTGACTTCGCAAATTACCATGCGGGTAACTTCATAGTGAAAGGGATGTCGACCCAACGAAGAACAAATTCTTCAAAGATGTAAAACATTACTCGGGACGACCCTACTTATTCAAAATTTGTGCGGATCAAGTCATCAGCGATGTGTGTATGGTCGGGAAGCTATTGACATTCTCAAAGCTTGCCATTACGGACCTCTTGGGGACACCATAGCCCCAACTACACCGCCAAGAAGGTGTTTGATTCCGGATTCTATTGGCCCACTATCTATAAGGATGCCCACGAATTTGTCAAAGCTCGCGACGCTTGTCAACGTCACGGAATATCTCACAAAGAAATGAAATGCCGCAAAACGCCATTCAAGTGTGTGAGATTTTGACATCCGGGCATTGACTTTATGGGGCCATTTCCTTCTTCTCGGTAACAAATACATACTCGTGGCCGTTGACTATTTGTCAAAATGGGTTGAAGCTAAGGCTTTACCTACCAACGATGCCCGAGTTGTTGTGAAATTCTTAAAATCTCTTTTGCTAGGTTTGGAACTCCACGAGCTATAATCGATGATCGTGGTACGCATTTTGCAATGACCAGTTTGATAGAGTCATGCAAAGTATGGTGTAACTCACCGCTCTCTCGCATACCACCCCAAACAAGTGGGCAAGTGGAAGTTTCCAACCGGGCGATTAAAGAATTGGAGAGGACGGTTGGCGAAAACCGTGCCTCTTGGTCGGATAAGCTAGATGGCGACTCTGGGCCTTCCGTGCGACATTTAAAACACCCATCGGGTGTACTCCATACAAGCTTGTGTACGGAAGGCATGTCATCCGCCGATTGAGCTAGAGCACAAGGCATACCGGGCCTTGAAACATGCCAACTTTGATATTCAGACGGTGATCACCGGAAAGTTCAAATGAATGAATTAAATGAACTCCGTGATCAAGCATACGAGAACTCTTTGATCTACAAAGAAAAGACAAAGAAGATTCATGACTCTAAAATCAAGAACCGCGTTTTCAACGTTGGTGATCGAGTCCTTCTTTTCAATTCAAGATTGAAGATTTTCTCGGGAAAGCTTAAGTCCCGTTGGTCTTGTCCATTTACTATCACTAAGGTTTATCCTTATGGCACCATTGAGTTATCTCAACCCGATGGTCCAAACTTTAAAGTGAATGGTCATCGATTGAAGCATTATTTTGGAGAGGACATTCCCCCTGTGATTGTCCCGGATCTACAAACTTTCCCATGAACCAATAAATGCGGGATCGAGTCAAGCTAGCGACTCGGGAATCAAAAACAATAGCATGCTAAATGGGTTTTCACCCGTGTCCCACCCTAGTGTGGGGAGTTGCCCACATGTTGTGTATATACAATAAGTAAAAAAAAAAAAAAAAAAAAAATCTTGCTAAATAATGGCCGTAGTATTTCCTTTTACGTTCTATGTTTCGGCATAACCGCGGTACTTTGAATATCGAGGCAATATTCATTTCTAGTGTGGGGGAATTCTCACTAATTTTATCATGTAATTATACCGCCTGATTCCCCATTTTAGCTAAAATTTTTTGGAGTAAGTGTTTTGCACTTACTCATCTTATGGTTATCGATCCGCCTTGTCTAATAAACAAAAGGATTGGCTAATCCGAGAGCAAACGGCTCTTGGTAAAGATATCTCAAATCCGTTGACGACTTACAATTTGCCCAAAATTGTATGGTATTCACTCACCATATCCTTAAAAGTGAAGAGTTGGCTAGCCCGCAAGATTATGGCTTGTGGTAAAGGCGTTGGAAAACCATAATTGGTAATCGACTCACCAAAGATATATTATCTAAGAGTTGGCTAGTCCGAGTAAACGGCTTCGGTAAAGACAAATCAAATCCGTTGAAAGTCGGTGATTTGCTCAAAATCATTTGGTTATCGGTGTACCAAGGTTCTTACTTGAACTAAAACATTTGGCCACTCCGAAGTAATGGCTTTTGGTAAAGAGATTGAAATCCATTAATTTTTCTCAAAACATTGCTAGGGACTAGCAATATCTTAGTGTGGGGATTGATGAGTGTCTAAATACTCATCATTTTTGTACCAATTAAACGCAAAAACATCCGAAAACACTCGAAATGCATCAAAATGATAAAATATCACAAATAAGTGTTTTATGTGTTTTAAGTGCAAAATATCAAAATCGGTGAAAAACGATAAAGTTTGCATAATTGGCGCTTTAGTCCCCAAGTTTCAAAAGTTGTCAAAAAAAGGTCCACGAAATCTAAATAAAGAAAAATATCATTTTAAATCCTTAGGATTCTTAAGTTGTCAAAATTGGTCCTTGAGATTTAAAATTACAAATTTACAACTTAAGTCCCTAAACTTTGAAATTTGGCAAAATGGTCCTTTGAGAATTTGAAAATTTCAAAATGGTACTTGTACTATTAAAGCTTGTCAAAAGTGTGACCCTTGTGAGAACTTTGGAAAAATGGCAGAATTGGTCCCTCAAATATCAAGAAATTCAGTTTTGGTCCTTGTAGCTAAAACCAAACCTTGTCAAAATCCTTTTGACCCCTGCCACTTACAATTGTGACCTCCCTGTCTTTTCTCTTTTTGGACTGCCAGGTCAAACCAAAGTCAAACTCCCCTTTGCCGCCACCTCCTGTTTATCTTCCCCAACTTGACTGCAACACACAGTCCCCTCTCCCATCACCTTTCTCCCCCCTCATCATCACCACTACCTACCTTTCCCACCACAATAAATGCCACCCCCCCTAGTAGCTAAAATCAGAGCCCACAGGTCAAATGGCTTTTCCCGCCAAAATGATCAAACGGCCAAAAATGGCTCTAGCCATCCAATGGCTCCAAATATTGATGGGATTTGATCGGAGGACACGTGTAAGCCATTTTGAAGTATAAAAGAGGAAGAGATGCAAGAGAGAAGAAGTAGTTAATTTTATTTTCACATGTATGTCGATTTCATAATTATGTTTTTAATTAAGCTTTAAGTTGTAATATTTTGTTTCAATATATCAAATTAAGTCATCTAAGTGTATTCAAACTATTATCAAGCAAAGAATTCAAGTTTTATTCACATTTCATATTTTATGCTTCTTGTTGAAATTTCCATTTCAAAATCTCATACCCAAGCTTCAAATAGCTTGTTTCTTAGTTTAAACAAGCTTACATAAGCTTATTATAGCTTTTGTAAGCTTGGAATGCGATTCAAGCAATTCTCATGGTTAGTCAACAAAAGTCAATCAAGCTCATTTGGTCATGGAAATGGTTTATGGGTCGATGCAGTGGATTAGGGTTGGATTTAGTTAGAATAGCATAGTTTTGGTGCAGTTTAAGTCGCAATCATAAAATTTGGACAGTTGTGAGTTACTTTCCATTTTTCTTACTCAGTTTACACATTGTGCTCATATTTAAATCTTTGGTCATTTTAATTAGTTAAAACCTGTTTGATTAGTGGTATTTAGGTTAATGAAACTCAGTTTGATCATTAAAAATAGCAATTCAGTGTTTAGTTCAGTTCTCATTTGCAAATCAGTAATAAAAGGTGTGTTTGGATTTATAGCTTAATCTGTCTTAGAGGTATATTCAGGGGTAGATGCATGTTGGTTTATGCTTGTGTAGCTCTAATACACTCATATCAGTCATAATTTTGTGCCTGCAAACCATAAAAGTCAAACTTCATGTGAATCTGTCTTAAGTACTGATCTGTTGAGATTTTTGGAAATCAAAAGCTTGTTTAGTGTTTGAAATTGAGAAACATTGCTTACGAGCTTCATTTCATTATATAACATCATTATCATCCAACAATTGGTTGCAAATCTCACATAAGTCAACTTTGCAAAATTGTATCAATAGTCAAAACTTGAAAATACCGTTTTACCCAACTAGAGTGATTTTCATAGGTTCATTATTGGTCCAAATCAAGTGAGACTTTTTGTTTTTAAAACTTCAACTGGTCAAGTTACTTGTTATCATTTTGTTAGATTTTTGGTAATTTTCTAAAGCCTTCAAAAAAGCTTATCAAACAGGGCTTATGTGCCTGCTCACAAACTCGATCAAAGTCGAGTTTTCTCACTATTGCTAGGCTTGTACCAAGCTCATCGAGCTCATCCAGGCTGATTTTTGGTTCATAAGTAGTTAGCCGTGTCTAGGTCGGGTTCCAACTTCGCTTTTTGATTTCTAGCTTATTTAGTAGCTTATTATTAAACTGCAAGTTGACCCCTAAATCTGTTTTAAAGCATATAAGCTCAAATAGCCAAATCATAGTAGTTTGCAATTCAGGGGTCAAAGCTTGTTGTAACTAGTTGCATTTGAGTGATTTTAGCCTAACTTAGCTTCTGTAACAGTTTGGTGTTCATTTGTACTCTTTGGCTTATTCAAAGTACTTATTTTTAAGCACTTACAACTGCAGTTTCATAATCTATCACACAAGCCCATGTTTTTCTATTTTTCCTAGATTCATAATATTATTTTAGAGTTTTCCTGAATTTTTCACATTTTTCTAGGTCAGTTTGCTATTTTACTTAATTAAAAACAGTTTTTAGGTAATTTTAATTAGCTTTTAATACAATTAGATCAGAAAAAGTTCAAAAAAATAATTTTTCATTTTTCTTAAGTTTAGATAAATATAAAAAGTAAAAAAATCATTTTTCCAGATTTTTCATAGTTTAATTTGTAATTTTTAGTAATTTAATTAGTTTTTAATAGTTTAAAATTCATAAAAAATAGAAAAATAATCAGAAAAATATAAAAATAGTTTTGAAAATTCTCTTTTATTATTTTAGATTTTTCCAAGTCATAATTTTATTTTTCTAGCTTTATTTCATATTTTTTTTGTGTTTTAGGTTATTATTAAATAGTTAAAAATAGTTTTTAATTAATAATAATTAGATAAATAGTTATAAAAATAATTTTCTTTTTCTTAAAATTTTCTTTTATCATTAGGTTTGTAAAAATATCAATTTCATATTTTTAGGATTAATATTGGTTCAGTTTCACATTTTATTTTGTACGTAACGTAGTTTTTTAATTTAAATTCTGTAAAAGAAAAATCAAAAACATCAGTTTAAAAATAGTGATAGCGTTTATTTAATATAATTTAGATTTTAATTTCCTTTAATTTGCACTTAAGCCCCTGTAATTTATTAAATAACTCAAAATCCTTACTGATCACTATCCTTAGTGATTATTCGACACTGATTGTGTTAAACACCATTCATCCTCCGTGGGACTTAACGACCGAGAATCCACCGTATTCTCGATCTAAATTGCATTGGTGTCTGAGCTGTTTTAAGTTCCTTACGGTTAGCCATTCACAAGTGGCTAGCTTGCGTGAGAAAACTTGACGGTTTTGCACCAATCAGTAGAGAAGTGTCAACTTCCATATGGTCGGGTGGTTGACTTTGATGATTTCTCATAATCCAAATCGGATTATATGATGTAAACAAGAAAAGGAAGCGGAGCAAGTGTTGACTCAACACCTTGATTTTGTACCATTATTCCTCCTAATGAGGAGAATGTTGTCATGAGGCGGATGAGACGGCCTAGGAGGCAAATCCTCTAAATTGTAGAGGTGTGGTGATGATAGTGGAGATGTAAAAGGAATAGCTCTAGGAACCAATGGTGATGGTTTAGTGGAAATGATATTGTTTGGCCTAGGAGGTATGGTGGTGTTTGACATGGGTAGTTTTGTGGTTACTATCCTTTTAGGAATTGGTTTGATTGGTTGAGAAGAGATCCTTGCATTTGGCTTGACCGGAGATGATTCAGTTGAAGAAATTTCGTGTACAACACGAGCAATTTTCTTGGGTGGTTCTTTGGTGGATAAGTTACTACTTGGAGTTTTCCTCATGATGAGATGATTTCAACAAGTTTGTAAGGGTTTCTTAAGTGCTGAAAATTAGGATGAAGGTGATGACTATGAAAGTCCTAACAATGTGGTTTATAAAGCAAGAGATTTGGCAAGCGCATTTAAGCCTTAGGCCACTATTCATTGGAATGTGATGATTAACATGCACAAGAGTCAAATTCAGAGTTTGTACTGATCTAGGAACTCATTTAAGATGAGATGGAGTGTTTGAGTTAGGAAGATGAGTTTGAAATGATTGATTTAGCTAGAGTTGACATAATCTGTCACGCGGATCCCACGGTTCCCTCCTCATAGGGATCCGTCTAGGCTAATCCTAGGGATCCGGCTCTCAGCAGCTATGAAAGAGTTGAAATGATGTTTCTAAAGTCTAAGATCTATATCATCTTGAGTGTTTCGATCCTCCTAAGTGTCTTAAATGAAGGGGTGCTTAAGTACTTGAGGGTAATGAGTGATGTAGCTTAATGATTGCCTTTTATGGAAGGAATTGGAACTTTCATGAGTACCAATGAATGAACAAGGATGACACTAAAGATTTTTTAGAGTGTCAGTGAAGCTAAATGATCCTAGAGATCGATAGTGACTTAGATAAATCCTTTGGAAAATATCCTAGAGGCTTAAGATGGAAAAACTAGGATTTGATCAATTTTGACCAATTTTGTCGTAAGGATGATTATGATCGATTTTGCTATAAAAGGTTTCCAACGTTTAGATATGAGGATCATTGTGAAAATGACGTGTGAGCTTAAGAGCGGAAGAGTAATGGATTAAAATGAAACGATAGATCTACAAGCATATTTGGGTGTGATCTAGGTGAGTTTATGTGTGAGTGGGAAGGATCTACTTAACTTGATAAGGACTTAATTTGCCTTAAGACACTATGTTTTGGTTAGTGTGAGGTTTTCTAAGGATATGTTTGAAATACAATGCTTGCAATTGCATTTTCTGTTTGCCGGATCCCACGGTTCCCTAGATTTAGGGATTCGTCTAGCACAAACTTTGGGATCCGTCCAACTGCTAAGCAGAACCTTTAATAAAGGTATGCAATGATCTTGACAATGCATTATATTCCAAGGTTAGTTTAAATGGGTTCTAACACTAAGATATCATATGTAAGATGTTTTATTTCATGAGAGAAATTGGATTACATTGATAAAGAACGAGTACAAGAGGAATGATCCTATTTGAAATACTACTAAGTTCCTTGAGTGTTTTCGCTAGAGGGATCATCAAATGGTTGATAAGTGTTGGCAGATTCAGGAATGAAGAACATCTTCATGAGGGAAATGTTCAGCGGTTCCATCATCTTGTTCACAAGTACGTACAACGGACTTTGATATTGAGGATGAAAATGCATGACATTATGATAGAGGCGCGTCAAGAACATTCCATAAGGAATGAGTTTATCCTTGGAGCCTTGAAAATTTACAATTCGCCTTGCAAAGAAGTAGGCGAGATTGTATGGTTGTTGTGTTAGCAAACAATACATTATGTGAGCACAACAAGCGGGAAGGATTTCTCGATTCCCCCTAAGACTCCAAACATTTTCACGTAGGATAAGAGCAAGGGGCTTGGATTCTTCTCGGATATCCCGTGTATGGATAATGTTGGGATTGGAGTGATGGGGTTTGCATATTATGCGAATCAAGTCTTCCGGGGAAGGTATGTGAGAACAATATGGGCTATTTTCTTCACGAAAGTTGAAGAGAGAATCAAGAGACCAATCTTTGGTTAAGGCACATTGTCCATGATTTGGAATTCGGAGAATTTGAGCAAATTGCCCAAGAGTCAAAACAAACTTTTGGTTTTTGATCCAAAACCAAAGGGATAGAGAACGATCCTCGTTACGAACGAGTTTGACTTGACGGAAGAATTCCAATACAAACCTTGGACATATTTTCTCGTTAATTTCGAGAAGACATTCTAGTCCTATGGCTCGGAAGGAGGTATTGATACCTTCTTCGAATTGTAGAGAGGTGTCTGTCGTCCTTCATGGAAGTGACGGGTTTCGAGATTATTGAACCCACGGACATGATTGCCAGGTGTGTTGGGCTCAAGAGAGATGTTTGGAGTGTAGACGCTAGAGAGTGAAAAATCAAACTCATATACGTGCGACATAGTGAAACCTATAGAAAAGATGAGTTAATAGAAGGTGATGTTTGTGGTCAACCTATGATTATCTAACGTTTTTATTAGATTTTTATTAACAATGGTTTTTAACAAGAAAGACACTTAACTCACTTATGGTTTTGACATACTAATGGAGTATTACTTTTTAGAAGAAAAGTGGTTTTTAATTTGCATGAAAAACTGTTCTCCAGTAGGACGGATCCCACGGTTCCTTTACAAAAGGGATCCGGCTAGTATATCTTCCGGGATCCGTAGTTCTGTAGTTACAGAAACATATTTTATGATGAAAAGCATAGGTTTTTAGATCTCATAGTTTTATACCAAAATATGTGTTTTAGCCTACATTTTCTTTTAACATGCATACATGACTTCTAATGTATCACGAGAGAAAGAAATAAAATAAAGAGAAATGATAAACACATTATGATAATAACCTAGATAAACTTAGATTATTAGTAATATTTCATTTCAATGCTAAGGATGATACAAAGTATTGGGTATATAACCCCAATGTAGATTAACAACACAAAGTAAATGTCTCCGTATGTGAACTTCATCATAGGGAACACAAGTGCGATGAGTGTTAAGGCAATGAGCATGAGGGCGATGTAAACCATGTTGAAGATGATCCTTCTTGGTTTCGGTTGAGACGAAATGGAGAGGAAGATGAAGTTTTGAATGAGAGAAAAAGGCTTCCTAATGAAGCTTCATGTAACACAAGTTTTATAAACCATGATTTTTAGACGAAGGAGTGACACGTATGTGAGAAAAAGGCTTCCTAATGAAGCTTCATGTAATACATGTATATGCACAAAAGATAAGCATATAAATACCTAAATAGGCATACTTAATTATCAAGCAAAATAAAAAGAAAATCATACCTCTAGCGCACTTAGGAATGTCTTTACAAATGACACAACAAATGTCACTTAGACGATTCCCGCTCCTTTGCATTTAAAATACCTTCTTAAGGAAGGTATTCTTGTTACCAACTGATTCCTATAGCTTGGTGGGTATGAGCTTTGACTAATCAACATGACAAAGAAGATTAGTGCAACTAAATGAAAAAGAAAATAAGAATAATGTTGTTATCAAATCAACATCCAAACATATAGTTTTAAAAGACATGGTGTTTGTTTTTTAAAAACCTTCTTTGTAGTTTTCATTTAACCATGGATCGTATCAAGTTTTTAAAGTACAATATACTTCAAGAAACTTGGTAACGAAGCTCTGATGCCAATTGTGGAAAACTAGAAGGGGGGTTGAATAGTTTTGCCAATTAAAACTTCCTTTTAAACTATTTCGATCGACTTATGTCAATCTATTTGGACGTGTGTGTTGGATGTTGATAAACAAGCATATAAAAGTATGTAATGAAAAGATAAGAGTAAGAAGCACAAAACCACAAAACCACAACGCGAGTATTTATAGTGGTTCGGCTACAAGGACATCTTCCTTGCCCTACTCTACTCCCCGAGTCACCTACTCGAGAGTTCGTAAACACTACACCAATCTCCTTATGGCGGAGAAGCCTTCACAACGTCGCCTACCCTTTTTCCGGTGCTAGGCTAACCACCGGGTTCTTTCGGTCCAAGGTGAACCACATCTACACAACGTCGCCTACCCTTTATAAGGTACTAGGCTAAGTACCTAGTTCTTTCACACCAAGGTGAACCACACCTACACAACGTCGCCTACCCTTTATTAGGTACTAGGCTAAGCACCTAGTTCTTTCACACCAAGGTGAACCACACCTACACAACGTCGCCTACCCTTTATTAGGTACTAGGCTAAGCACCTAGTTCCATTGCAATGGAGGAACTACTACCCAACACTACACCAACGACTAATCCCAAAGGAGACCCACTCCTTTTTACAACATCATCAAGGATATCAATATCCTTGGATCTAGTACTAGTCTATCTTGTACATCGAAACACACCATATCGAATGTACATCTAAGGCACCTTTCACTAATGCCTTTAACTATATCTTCAAGACACCCTTCACTAATGTCTTGTGTCTTGACTTCTAAGCACCCTTCAATAATGCTTCTAGTCTTGACTTCTAAGCACCTACCACAAGTGCTAATGATGTGGACGATAGATACCCTTCACTAATATCTTGGTCTTGACACTTGAGACACCTTTCAAAAATGTCTTCAACACTTCTTAGGAAAAGAAAAATAATCATCAACAAGAAGACTTCAGTAGTCTTGATGATGAGGAAGCATGGCAACTCATGGACTTGAGCTTGCTCGTCTTCAAAGGTGGTGATCTCGCCTTTAAAAGGAACCTAGAAGATCACTCAAAAACAAAACTACAAACATAGATCTCTTGGATCTGAGGTTAGAGAGTTTTCAACTCTAAGGGAAAGTATGTTAGAAAAGGGTGAGAAACAATGAAGAAATGGCTCACTATTTATAGAGGAAAAATTCTACTGTTCCCCGGATCCCACGGATCCCTTCCACAAGGGATCCGTCTAGCGTAAAGCTAGAGATCCGTGGGACGCTCCTCTTTATCCATGGGTATTTTGGTTATGGGTCATGGGTTGATCCATGGGTCTTTAGTTAGATACAATGTATCTCTTGAGTGCAATGCACCTAGTCACATGGATATGAGTCAAAACCATGGTTTATGGATATTATCCATATATGATATAAGCATGATGTCATGCAATGGGTTATGGGTCAAGCTCCATGGGTCATGGGCTTTGGGTTGTACCCAACTACATTCAATGTATTTGCCCAATGGGTTATGATACTTAAGTTTCTACCCATTTATATTACCCAATATACTACATACTAGTTATGTGTATATTTTACCCAAATATGTAAACATTAGTTGTTGTACATATGTAATATTAAATCATAAAATCACTTATACTTGTTTTAGTGTTTTATGTGAAAATGTTAATATGTTAGAAACTATTAGTTCAAACCATTTACGTATTTTATTTGTTTCGTTAAAATGATTTTACGTTTGTTATCGACAAAACATTAGAAGATCGTAAAATATAAATAAACGTTTTTACGGCTTATTTGTATTAACATGGAAAACAAATAAAACATAGATCGCGTTCAAATGAGTGTTTTCCAATAAAATTCTCTACAAAACACAAAATTCCTATTTCCAACTTTAATACACAAAACTACAAAACACTTTTTGTGTTTTCACCTATTTTCCTTTGAAATACTTCTAATCCGTTTTCGTTCATTTTTATACATTTTCGTCGGGTTTTAACCGTTTTTATACTTTTTTGTACGTTTTTATACGTTTTTGTTCGTTTTCATATGTTTTTACGTTTCATCCGCTTTTTATCGCTTTTTTTACGTTTTCAATCTTTTTTCGCTTTTGTCCGCTCTTTTACGTTTCGTCGCTTTTTTACGTTTTCCGATTTTTACGCTTTTGTCTGCTTTTTACGCCGCTTGATTTTTACGTTTTCGTCTGATTTTTAACGTTTTTCGTCTGTTTCCTTACGTTGTCGTCCGTTTTCGTCCAATTTTGTACGTTTTCGTTCGTTTTTTTATGTTTTCGTCTTTTTTGTATGATTTCGTCCGATTTTTTACGTTTTCATTCGATTTTTTACGTTTTCGTCTGATTTTTAACGTTTTTGTCCATTTTTTAGGTTTGCGTTCGCTTTTTTTTTTCCGATTACGACCCTTTTTTACGTTTACGTCTATTTTTTAACGTTTTCGTCTGTTTTTTTACATTATCGTCCGTTTTTATATGTCTTCTTCTGTTTTTTACGTTTTTGTCTTTTTTTACGTTTTCGTCCATTTTTTACGTTTTTGTCTATTTTTTTAGGTTTTCATTCGCTTTTTACGCTTAGGCCGCTTTTCACGCTTCGTTCGTTGTTTTATGTTTTAGTATGTTTCCTACGTTCTCGTCCATTTTTTTACATATTCGTTTGTTTTTTATAATTTTGTCCCATTTTTACGTTTTGTCCTTTTAACGTTTCGCCTATTTTTTTACGCCGCTTAATACTTTTTTTACGTAATTAACCGCTTTTTACGTCTTCTTCCGTTTTTTACGCTTCGTTTGTTGTTTCGTTTTCGTCTATTTTTCACGTTTTCCGATTTTATGTTTTCGCTCGATTCTTTACGTTGTAAATCGAATTTTACGTTTTGTCTTTTTACGTTGTCGTCCATTTTTATGTTTTCGTCTATTTTACATTTTTTTAGGTTTTTTCTGGCGAAAACGTAAAAAAATTGACGAAAACGTATATAAATGGACGAAAACATTAAAAAAAAAGACGAAAACGTAAAAATGGAAGAGAACGTAAAAAAACGGATGAAAACACTATAATTTAGAAAACGTAAAAAAACGTAAGAAAATTTAAAAAACGGCCGAAAACCTAAAAAAAACATAAACAAAAAGATGAAAACATAATAAAACAGGCGAAAACGTAAGAAAACGAATGAAAGCATAAAAATTTGAACGAAAACGTGAAAAAATGAACGAAAACGTTAAAAAATAGACAAAAACGTAAAGAAAACCGGGCGAAAATATAAAAAATTGTACGAAAACGTAAAAAAGGGGCGAAAACGTAAAAAACGGATGGAAACACTATAATTTAGTGGGTTGACCCGACCCAAACCATCTGACCCATTACCCGTTAGACCCATTTTTAAAACACGACTTGTATGACCCATGACCCAACCCGACCTAACCCGTTTGCCACCTCTAATAAAACGTATAAAAATGTTCAAAAGCATATAAAGCGTCTAAAATGGATAAAACGTATAAAGCGGATGAAATAGAAAATTTTACTTTATGTCGAATTTAATGTTTTTATGTCAAATTGTAGTCGTTTGAAGATTTTTATGTATTTGATGTTATAGTTTACTTTTTAATTCTTTATTTTCTCAGTATTAGATTTTTTTAGTTATTTTATAGAGTAAAGTCACAAAACATCCGTGGTTTCTTGCAGTGGTCTTTGTATCATCCTCTAAACTTTTTTGGCAAAATCATCCTTCGTTAGAAAGTTAGCGCAAATCATCCCTCCGTTAGTAAAGTTGGCAAATCGTCCCTCCGTTAGAAATTCCGTTAATAAGGACTAACGGTGCAAATTTTTCTCCGTTATCGCCCACGTGTCGGGTCGGTTCGGTAAATGGTCGGTCGGGTTCTTGGCGTGGACGATGAATGATGTACGTGGCGTTGGGTAAATAAATCACCACCTTTGCCACCCCTTGGATTCGAACCGGGTCGTTTGGGCGAAGCATAACTTTGCCCAACCGCAAGATAGCTTCAATAATATTTCACTAAATCAAATATATAACCCTTCCAATAAGTTAAGTGCCATTCTTCAAATAACAAAGGTTCAATTTAGTTTTGGCTATCAATTTAAATGGTTATATGGGCTGTCAAAAATAAATAAATATACCGTCGGACTCGTTTTTCGTGCTCTTCCAATGGTATGCTCGGGAATTTTTCGACTTAGTTTAAACCTCGAAAATGCGAAAATCATCGCTTTTTCTTTGTTTTGCATTTTCGAGGTCCAAAACAAGTCGAAAAATTCCACTCTCCATCGACTCGTTTTTAGTGCTCTTTCTAATGGTATGCTCGGGAATTTTTTCGACTTAGTTTGGACCTCGAAAATGCGAAAATCATCGCTTTTTCTTTGTTTTGCATTTTCGAGGTCCGCACTAAGTCGAAAAAATTCCCGAGCATACCATTGGAAAGAGCACGAAAAAAGAGACTGACTCTTGGAATTTTTTCGATTTGTTTTGGACCTCAAAAATGCAAAACAAAGAAAAACTATGATTTTCGCATTTTCGAGGTCCAAACTAAGTCGAAAAAATTCCCAGCATACCATTAGAAAGAGCACGAAAAACGATTCGACGGTGTCTTCGAATTTTTCGACTTGTTTTGGACCTCGAAAATGCAAAACAAAGAAAAACGATGTTTTTCGCATTTTTCGAGGTTCAAACTAAGTCGAAAAAATTCCCGAGCATACCATTGGAAAGAGCACGAAAAACGAGTCCGACGGTATATTTATTTATTTTTGACAGCCCATATAACCATTTAAATTGATAGCCAAACTAAATCGAACCTTTGTTATTTAAGAATCGCCTTAACTTATCGGCAGTTATATATTTGATTTAGGAAATATTATTGAAGTTATGCTTAGCCCAGCAAAGCTACGCTTGGCCCAAACGACCCGGTTCAATCCGCGGTGGCAAAGGCGGTGATTTATTTACCCAATGCCACGCGGGCACCACATCATTGGTCCACGCTAACCCGACCGACCCATTTACCGACCGACCGACCCATTTACCCAATTCGACCCGACACGTGGCGTATAACGGAGAAAATTTGCAACCGTTAGTCCTTATTAACGGAATTTTCTAACGGAGGGATGTATTTGTGCCAACTTTACTAACGGAGGACGTGATTGTGCTAACTTTACTAATCTGAGGGATGATTTTGTGCCAAAAAGTTTAGGGATGATACAAAGACCACTGGGCAAACCACGTGATGTTTTTGTGACTTTACTCTATTTTATAACTTAGTTGGTTAGTTTATAATATTTGTTTTTGTGTTTTGAAGATGTTTTTATAATATTACAAAGGTCAATAGAGAACTGAGATAGAAAATAACAACACTTAAACATGTTTCTAGTTTTGCAAAATGGAAAACACAAACACATGTTTCTCAAACTAAACGCGTTTTTTAAAATTTTCATTGTTTTGTGGAAATGAAACTCCCTTCTCTTTTTCTACAAAATAAGAAATAGAAAATAAAAATAAAAAATGTTTTTCAAGGCACCTAACATTTTCCTTTTCATTCATTTTGTTTTGTAATTCAAATTTCTCTCTCAATTCTTTAACGTAACAATAATCATTCCGTATTCGGGTGATCCTGTTCTCATTACTTGGATTCCTAGGTTTTTTACTAATTCATATTTTCGATTTGCTTTAATTCCTGGATTAAATATATCATTTACTTTTTTTTTGAAAGTTGAGAGTTATTCACATTAGCAAACCGCCAACAACAAGAAGGGGAGGCAAACCAGGCCATATACAAAGAGAAACATAGACTTACAAGATGCTAAAATTAACCCAATCCTTCCAATCTATCGAGCAATTCTTAGTTCTATTTCTATACCAAAAGAAGCTAGTAGATAAAATATCTTGAAATGTCTTCCGACTGTTGATGCTCTGGTCTCATTCCAAGCGAACCAAATGAACCAACAAGCTGTGAACATAACCCCTTTCAAGATTGCCTTTTGCTTCCTACTAAACCCGACCGTTCTATGAACTTGAAAAATATCCAAACCGGAAAACAGAACACGGGGGATCTTGCACCATTGACCAATTCGAGCCCAAATATCCAAAGCATATTCACAAGAGCGTAAAATATGGTCCATCGACTCGTCGCTAGACTCACACAACGACATACCTTAGAACCAAACGCGCGACCACGAGCCCATAAAGCATCCATGGTAGGCGCTTTATTCAACCTAAGCGCCACATGTGGATATTGCATTTCTTCGGGAGCCACTTAGACCATTTAAAAACGTGTATGTTACTATAGTCCGAGCCACTTCTAAGGACTTCCTTTGCCGCCTGCACACTAAAACCCTTTGACCCCTTTCCAAGCCATTCCCAATGATCGCTCCCAATCGCTCGTAGACAAACCCGACAACAGCCACCCAATCCGAATCCTTTCACATTAATTGGTACTTATCATTATTCCACATTAATTCAATTGCAAGTGGCCACCAAAATTTTAAGGGCAAATAGCATAAAAAGGTACTAAACTTATGTTCAATTTCAATTTAAGGTACCCGACTATTTTTTTATCAATTTAATGTATCAAAGTTATTTTGTTGTGCAACTTAAGGATTTTTTTACCCGCTAGTCAAGTAACCGGTCACTAAACCAAAATCCAAACATCCCTCTTCTCCATCAGATTTTTTTATCACAACTAATGAAGCCAAACCAATGGCTAAATCTGAAAATTTCACAATCCTTCAACTATTAAAGCAACCCATCATTCTACAACTCCTTCGGACTCAGCTGTGTGATTTGTTCTTTTTTGATAGATTAATGGCAAAAGGTTAGATGTTAAAATTTACTTTAGACGTTATAGGAATGAAAGACCAATCATCTGATAACATATGTTATCGTAGTGCTTGGTTTTTATGCATTATCCTTCGATGTTATGATTTGAAAGCACCACTGTTGACATTAACGCTACGTGAAGTTGTTTGGTTTTGCGCTCACATAATTATGAAATTGTAGGTTAGAGTTTCTAAACTCTAATTTATGAACGTAACCCCGAGGTAGTTGATAGCTTTTGTTGGTCACTTAACATTTATTTGCGTCAAATATTCACGACAGTAATATACCCTGACTCCAATAAGTTAAACCTCCTAATTTAAGTTTTGGTTTCTTATGGAATTACTTGTGAATGAGTATGGAAAACAATTAAAAACGTTTTAGTTATTTTAGTATTTTGATGTATTGATACCTTTAAGCACTTTAATTCATTTGTAGAAATCATCTTGTCGTATTCAATGTTGCTTGCTGTGATTATGATTTATTATGAACAAACACGACTTTTGAATTGGACCCTTCATTTTCTTATGAATCTGTGAGATTGAAACGTGGGTTGTGATAAAAAAGGGAGTTTGAAGATGATTTGTGATAATGAAAGGAGGTTGAAGAAGAGTGGTGTTTGGATACAAGTGTAGTAAAGAGATTAGAGATGTGTGGATATAGGTGTAACAAAGCGATATGGGGCGTTTAGGAGTGTAACATGCTCACCAGATTCTTATGACCTGAATACCTATTGATTGCCCGACATTGCAAGAAGAAAAAAGATTGATACGTTAAATTGAGAAAAAAAAAGTTTAGTACCTTAAATTGAAATTGAGTATAAGTTTAATACCTTTTTATGCTATTTGCCCAAATTTTAATTATCAGTATTCCACATTAATTCAATTGAATATACCAAAATTTTATTGATAGCTTATCAGTATTCCACATTAATTCAATTGAATATACCAAAATTTTAAGTGCAACTTGTAATTAGTGGCCACCAAAATTTCGTTAACACAATATGTAAACATTTAACCTAAAGCTGGATGTATCTTCAAATTTAGGCAACCTCTAAATATTTAACTATTTTTAATAGCACAAGACTTCGATACATCTGGGTACGAGATTTGATGTTTTTAAAATAGGTCACGTTTCATTATAAATTTGTAATTATAGTTTAGTACAGTCATACCCACGTGATATAGGGATAATGACAAAAATACCCAATTTTTCAAGCCTACTTCACAAAATACCCTATTTTATACTCAAAAACCCAAAATACCCAATAAATTCGCAACTTTTTTGATAAAAATCGCAAAAATTTTCGAGTTTTTGCGAAATTGGAAAAAATATCGAAAATTTTCGATATTTCTTAAAAATATCGAAAATTTTCGATATTTCTTAAAAATATCGCAAGACTTGCGATATTTCTTAAAAATATCGAAAATTTTCGATATTTTTAAGAAATATCGCAAATTTATGGATAAAACTTGCGATATTTTTAAGAAATTTCGCAAATTTATGGATAAAACTTATGTAGATTTTTGTCGGTTTGCTAGATTTTGCTATTTAAGCTATGGATAAAACGTGTTTTATTGTTATTTAAGCTCCTTTCACTAAAAACTCAAATTCTCACTAAAAACTCAAGTTTTCCATGAATTCCGTCAAAGAAACCGTCAAAATACGTGTATGTAAAGGAGGTACATGGGAAAGAGTGGATGGTATGTTGGAGTATATGCCGTTAAATTGTGTAAACGACACTAATTTTACCATTGTTGTCATCATATTCATGTTTACTAGAAGCGGTATCCGAGAGGCTAGAAATCGATGCTAATAGTGGTTTTATGATAACTTACAATTCGGATAATGATATTGTAGAGGTATGTGATGATTTGGAGGTCAATGAATTTATGGAATTTGTTGTTAAAAGTAGTAGAATTGTTACATTGTGTATTGTTGAGTCTAGTGTAAATGGTAGGCAATTATCAACTACGGGAAGCAATCAACAAAACAATTTTACTCATGCTAACTCGTCTGTAAATGTATATCAAACCGAATATCATGCCACACAAATTCACCAAACACAAATGCCTGGTAGTAGTTTTTATCAAACTTTTAATAGTTTTCAACATATGCATGGATTTCCTGGGAATCCTATGTATGTGCATGGAATTCCTGTGTATCATACGCAGGATCCTCAAAGTGATTCAGCTATTTGTAAAAAAAAACAAGTTGTTGGTTCACCAAAAAACAAAAAGACTAACGAAAGGGATTTGCTAGATGATGATAAATTACGGCCTTTCGGAGAAAAGGTAATGGGTGGTGTTTTTGGGAAAGTGAAAAGATTGTCTGGCGAGGATGAGAGTAGTGAATCTGATGATGAGCGTAGTGAATCTGATGATGAGCGTAGTGAATCTGATGATGAGCGTAGTGAATCTGATGACGAGAGTAGAAAATCTGATGAGCAGGTTAGTGAATCCAAGAAGGATAAATTTTGAATATGCCTCCCTACTCAAAACACCGCCCGGATATCAACTCGAAAAAGGTATGTGTTCGGAACATCTAGTCTTGTTCGTTTGCATGATACTTTTGATAATAAAGAACATATAAAAGTTGTTTTGGGTAGAAAAGCTCTTGAAGAAGGATTTCAAATTAGATACCCAAGATCGACCCCCAAAGGGTATATGCAAATGTATTGATGACACATGTGAATGGGTTTTCGAGCCTATATACCCAAAGACTATAAAAGTTTTATGTAACAACATTTCACGACCATCATACATGCACTAGAACTCAAATTCACCCACATCATCGTAATGCTTCCCAAAAGTCCTTGGTCATATATTGAAGGAGGTAATGTCCGAGAATAGTAGGATTTATAGGGAAAGAGATTATGATGATATGAATGCTAGGTTCAAAATTGATATATCATATTCTCAAGCTTGGCGAGCTAAATGTTATGCATTGCAATTGTTGAGAGGGACTCTAGGGAGTCGTTTTCCGAACTCCCTTTGTATTGCCACAATTTGAAACTAAAAACCCGTGGGACTATTACACATATTGAAACCGACGATGAAGACAGATTTGAGATTTTTTTCTTGCCATGGGTGTCATGTAAGTATTGTTTATTACAAAAAATAAATGTATTATTCATGCTATCTATTTATTATTCTAATTATCGAAAGATTTTTTATGTAGATTCGTGACATTTGTGTCACACATGCGACCATTGATTATAATAGATGGTGCACATCTTAAAGGGAATTTTTGGGTACAATGTATCTAGCGCTTGCAATGGATGGTAATAATCAGACTCGCCGCTTGCATACGGAGTGGGTAAGTCGGAGACATTTAGATCTTGGGATTGGTTTTGACAAAACTCAAGGACCGTATAATTGGTAAGCAAGATAACTTAACGATCATATCGATGGAGCCGGATCCATTGCTTTGGCCATTCGTAATGTATTTCCCAATGCATTTCATGGTCGTTGTTGTCGCCACTTGTTGATGAACTTACGTTACAAAGTGTCCTCGATTTATAAGTAAGGAAACGCTATTTTGGAGAGCATGTAAAGCATATCGGATTTCGACTTTGAAGAACGTTTTAGCACTTTACGTGATGTATTGCCTACTGCCGCTAATAAACTTGATAGGATTGGTCATGAAAAGTGGGCAAGGGTTCACTTCCCCGGTATGCGTTATAATTACATGACCTCCAATAGTGCAGAATCAGTGAACGCATTGTCTCGACATTCTCGAAAACTCCCGATTTGTATGATGATTGATTGGTTCATAAAATCTTTGCAACAATGGTACTTTGAACATCGACAAACGGCAGATAAACACATACCAAACCATGCCTATTTATGCTTCTTTTTTTTATATATATATTTTACTCACATATATTATACCATGTGTAGATGAACATAAACATGAATTAACACCCTGGGCGGAGGCCAAGATAGCTAAAAGAATTGCAAAATCCACCACATGGACTGTAAGACCCGCTGCAAACTACCTTTACAATGTTGTTGATTATAACAAAAATGGGACAATTGATCTTAATACTAGGACATGTAGCTGTGGACAATGGCAATTATCGGGTTTACCTTGTGGGCATCTTATTGCTGTTATGCGACATTTGCGCCAATCAAGTGCAAATCAGTTTGCATTTCCGTGTTTCAAGACTAGTGTTTGGAGGGCTTCATACAACGAGGTTATATACGATGTTGGGCATCCTTCAGAATGGGAGAAACCAGATGATCTTATAACCGTCCTTCCACCAGAATGGACAAACGTCGACCAGAAGGCCGCGTAGAACCGTGATCGCTTTAAATCTAAGGGTGAAGAAACTACACCAAAATCATGTACACGATGTCGTAAAGATGGACATAACTGTCGGGATTGCCCATCGATGTACCATCCCACCGATAAGCACAAAACTAGTCATTAAGAAAATTAAAAAATAAAATAAAAATACAAGCTAGTAGATAAGCATCTAAATAAGTACTGTATCAAATTTTAGAGCATAAGGACTTAAAACAAAGAAATTAAAAATCAAAATAAAAGGGTCATTGGGAGATTTTTAGAAATGCGATTTTGAAAATGGGTGAAAATGAGATTTTTGCCTAAAGAAGGTCTAAGACCAGATTCTAAGCATGTAAACTAACCTATAGTGAGCTACTTTGAAGCAATTCCAACACCTAAGGAGCTTAATCTAATTTTTATCCTAGCTAATATGTAAAACAGCTTTTAAACTAATCATATAATAAAAATTAATTAATAAGAAATAAAATTTACTCTCGAACTAGCATTTGCAAATTACACACCTCCAATGCAAGCAATCGAGACTCAAAAGTTGCAATAGTACCACAGAGCCTAGAAATGCAGTCTCAATCGAGAGTACTATGATCCTCTTCAACTCGTCATATGTAGGGTTGTGAGATGATGAATCTCTTCCTTTTGTTTTTCTTCTTCTTCACTTGCTCACTTAGGTCGTCCTTTTCAACCCGAACTTGCTCACTTAATACCTCACTTTGAACATGTTTTTCTTCAAAATACTGAAAGAGTCCTTCCACCAACTTTTGTCACTCTCGCTTTAGTAGGTGTAAGGGTCTCGAATGGTTCGCCTAACCTATTATTGTCAAACAAAGTGCAACATCTCGTCCAAGTAAACGGTAGTAATGATCTCCAAGCCAAAGCCCTCGAATTATATCCGCTTTTGAAGGCATAAACATGTGTAGCCTGGATGGCCTCCAATATCCATATCTATAAAATAGAAAAACATCGAAAAACAACTAAAAAACAACATAAAAGATGTACAAAAAATCACCATATGTAAAAAATACCATAAAAGCCCAAACAAATCCAAATAATGTGTATCGGATCTCTTCCCTTTCTTGCTTTCTCATTATGAAGGCGATCTGCGATTAGATACAAAGATCTCTAAGTTGCTTATAAGTTTTATCCCAAATATACGAATTTCATGGAAAAATATTCCAACAATCTTCTAAATGCTCAACCAAATTCAACTTAAAGTTACTAACATTGTGTGACGATTGGTGGCCCAAGAATCTGTTATCTAACAACACCAAAAGACATATCTTAATCGCATCATCGTCTTCCAAAACTATTGACCGATCTTTCATCCGATTAAAGATATCCATAACATCCTTTACTTTAACCGAAACGTTTTCTGGAATATCAGGGAACATCCTTTTCCTAAATGGATTTTTTTGCGTTGTGTCCTTAACCCACTCTTTCATATACATATTCGGACCAAAACGTAAACCTGTAACTAAACAAAACTCTTGGCGCCTAAAGCGAATCCGCTTACCTAATATATTGAATGAGAGCTCGTTGGTACGCTTTCAACCTCACTATCAAGTATCGTATGAATCAAAAGTTGGCTATTCTTTTTAAGGACAACGTCGAGCCAATGTCCAAACATGTTTTCCTCGAATTTTTCAACTGGGCATCGGTCGAGCTACAAGTATGTCCGAAACAATCGTAATTTTGGCCTTAATCGTTATGTTTGGCTGGTTAAGAAAGGAAAAAAAAAACAAATGTCTTATGAATACATTATCAAATACTGAACTAAGAAAACAATAAAACAACACCATTAACCATTAACCACCAACGAATTTGTATAGTAGCCTCGCTATAACCAAGTGGCTCAATCAATTAAGAGATTGTGACCAAGTCTTAATACGCGCAAGAGGTACCAAAAAGCATTTAGCCTATGATCAGTAGCTTAGTAATCTATTAACAAAGATATAATTAGTTGCTCAAATCGATCTCATTTCACATTCAATTAACTAAAGATGTACTAAAACGATGTAGAGCAACATGTTCATATGTCTTTAATTTGTCGTTAGAAAATCAGTCGCTTTAAGCCATGGTTTGGTTAACATGTTGGGCAATCCGTACGTGTTAGCCATTTAGAGCCAATGTCCGAAACATGTTGGGCAATCCGTTAGAAAATATATTTTCTGTGATATCCAGTATCATCCAGTAAGTATAAGAACCTAAATCCATTTATTTTCTGTGATATCATGCTTTTTCATATAAGAACCTAACTCATATATTTTCTGTGATATCATGCTTTTTCATAAAACACAATGTGGTTGTGTTTAGTGATAAACCTAACTACAATCACATATCCAGGATCATCCTGTAAGTATAAGAACCTAAATCCATTTATTTTCTGTGATATCATGCTTTTTCATAAAACACAATGTGGTTGTGTTTAGTGATAAACCTAACTACAATCACATATCAGTCGGTGTATCCCAAATTTTCATAAGGAACCCTAATTGGGAAAAACCCCCAATTTGAAAAAATTGTCCAATTCAAACAAAACCCTAATTAGAAAAACAATAAAGATAATTCGAATACAAATATAATTTTTGCACGATTAAAACTTACCGGAATCGAATCTTTATTCATGATTCAATATAGGTCGAATAGTTTTTGGCTTTTCTTCAATTCGCAAAGATGGCTTTTCTTCAATTCGAATAGTTTTTGGCTTTTCTTCAATTCGCAAAGATGGGGTGGGTTTTTCTTGCGATATCTCTTCAAATCGTTGGGAGGGTTTTTTTTTTTGGTTCAATTCGCAGGTTGGGATGTGGGGGGAAGAAGACCGATAAACTTATGGCGCGTGGGGATATGGGTTTTAGTTTTATAAAATATCGAAAATTTTCGATATTTTAAAGAAAAATCGCAAATCTTGATTTTTCTTTAAATTATCGAAAATTTTCGATATTTATCAAAAAATTCGCAAATTTATCAAAAACTTGCGGATTTAGTGGGTATTTTGGGTTTTTGGGTATAAAATGGGGTATTTTGTGAAGTGGGTTTAAAAAATTGGGTATTTTTGTCATTATCCCCGTGATATATTAGTTTATGTTAAAGAAGCACTCAAGTTTATGATCAACTAACCATATGCCATTACTTGTTGCACGAAGTTTTATATTGGATGATTATATGCATTTTGCTGCACCAACCGTTTACCCATTCATCATTTAAATTCAGTTAAATGTACATTCACACTTTTTTTTAAAGGTTTTATAATTCGATGAATAGAATAAATGAAATATCGTTAGAGTGAGAGAGTGGTGATATGCCCTCTATAACTCTTGCATAAGACAACTATATATTCGAACATGCTCGAATATAACAACCCTAACAATTGTGCATTCACACTTAATAAACATATCTTCAGCGTTTTGAAAGTAATTATTTGTGAGAAATAGCCACTCGTAGATTTTATCAAGTGGGTTCTAAACTAGATCGATTTTAAATAATGTACAAGGATTAAATTAAAATGGGTTCATTTTCTCTTTACATTAATGATTTTTGTAACTAGTCATTTCGAGTTCCTAATGATTAGCCATTTAAGGAACTAGAAGAGTCTTCCACGCAACGCGGCCATGGCATTCCGATGATTATTTTATAATGAACAAACGCTTTTCATGTGATCCGACGACCGACATCTTCTTTTTTACGTTCTTTTCGACAATAAATTTACTGATATCAAGAATTTCGTTTAACCCGCGCCTGTCGCCGAGACCGCTCGAGCTCAAGCCCATTTTACCGTTGCTTGGCTCGCGATTGAATATTTGTATAACGTGTTTTTATTCAGACAGTGACATTTAACGATGAATTGTGTTTAATTTGGTTGTACAATATATTTGATAATTTGTACTTCTTGGTAATGGGTGTTTTAATAACTGTATTAATTATATTTATCGACCAAGAAATTAATCGACTATATTAAATAAAGATTAATGAGATATTCTGCTTTTTATTACGCATTAAAGTGGTTAGACATTATGTTTATCATCTCAGACGTCTGAAACCATGTGCATTGAATAATGTGATGTATTGAATTTTAAGCTTTTCTCTTATAGTAAGTGTGTAGACTTATTTTTTTAAGACTTCCTTTTAAAAAAAGTCCCAAACACTTTATATAGTAGTATAGATAGTATAGATGTTAGTGTTAAGGTTTATTGATTTTGGTCTTTGGTGTTTATATACCAACCATAGTTTTGGAACTCAGTTATAAATCAGCATTCAACTTCAGATAGTCTTAATAGTTAACACCACACACTACAGAAAGTAAGAGTTCAAATACGAAATTAACTCGGGTCAAAAGGTCCAACAAGTTGGAACATTCTAACCAATTCAGTAAATCAAAAACGGCACCATGAGCGTCTTACCAACCGGTCTCAGGCCAACACGAAAGAGATAGATTACTATGTCTCGAAAGCAAGAACTTGATGCCTGCGTTCGAAGAATACCTCACTTGTGGACTTTCATATTCTTGCCGCTAGGGCATTCATGACCGCATGGGAAGACAATTTGGTACATTCAATTCAATGTAATCTTAAATACCGATCATCTTATGTTTTAGATTGAAAACGATCAAGTAAAATGTATTTCTCGTCATTTCGTCAAAAGTTTGGTGCATTCGACATTTCATCTTATTTGAGATGTACGAAGTCGTATATATCACTTGGATTGAAAAACAATCTCAACTCTACATTTCTCTCGCTCGTTACAACATTATTACAATAGAATGATGTTCTTCCGCCATAGGTAAATGCATTTGCATTGCATACAAGAAATACAAAATCCAAATTACTTACAAGCAGCCCCCAATAAACAAAAAGAAAGAATATGTAATCACAACTGCAGAAAAGAAGGATGAAGCAGAAGCATATTATCTCAGTGAGAACTGGATCTCCTCCAAAGTCTTTCCCTTTGTTTCTGGCACCAAAACAGTAGCAAACACAACAGTTGCGGCACACATAAACAAGTACATAGTGAAGGTTCCTGTCAAAAACAAAGAAACCCATGAGTAACAAATTATAATCGTGTTTTGGAGTTGGCAAGATGAGCAAGTTGGATGGGTTGGGTAATGGGTAAAAACAAGTTTATTTGAAAAAGAGAAAAAAGAAAATATTTGGTCAGGCCGGACCGGCTGTCTGCTATGAAAATGATAATTAATATTCGAACAAATTTATTTAGGTAGATATGTGCATTAGATAATGACTTTAGGCGACTTATAAATCGTTTGACCCATTTGACCAAGTTCTCTTGCTTAACTTGTAGTAACCCTATGACTTGTCTCTTAGACAACACAGCCCAGATTGGCAATTCATAAGTAAATGGAAGGAACACCTCTAACGACTGTGCTTACAACTAAGTGAGTAAGTGGCTATAATCAATTTTAGTGGTGGTTACGTAGAAAATCTTGTGATTTTCATCATTTGATGTGTTACTTGTTTAGAGAGAAAGGAGA
Source organism: Chrysanthemum lavandulifolium (assembly GCA_022545495.1). NCBI lineage: Eukaryota > Viridiplantae > Streptophyta > Magnoliopsida > Asterales > Asteraceae > Chrysanthemum > Chrysanthemum lavandulifolium. Next base: position 228,520,405 of record CM040239.1, on the reverse strand, counting down.
GGGTGCGAACAAACCTCCACTACTCCATGTTAAAAGCAATGGTGCTGTCATTGTGATGAGCCAGGCGATAAACCAATTGGCTAATGTTGCTATACTCCCAGCAAGTCCTTTGATATTCACAGGAAGAATCTGTAACACAAGGAAGAGTCCATGAAGCAAGTAACAATCGACTACATTCTTTGGGTGTCAAGATGAATTTTAGCATGAATTTTAGCTATATTGTCTATTCAATATATAAGCAAGACAAGTGAAAATTATGATTATGTTATTCATGCTCGATCAAAAAGAGAGGATTTTGTTCACAAATTTAACCTCATGCGGTAGATTATAAATTACCTCAGACATTATAATCCATGGAATCGGCCCCATTCCAAGAGAAAACGCGATCACCATACCCTATTGAAGAAGTTGGTTAAAAATAAGAACTTTAAGGAAAATCTTTACCAATAATCATCTCACTTCTATGTGATAAAAAGAAAGATAAAAAACGCACCACAACTCCAACAACCGATAAGATGCCCATTGCATCATATAATGAAGAAGTGTCTTCCACATAACCCTGTAATGTTATCCACAATATTACAGTGATAATTGTTGCACAAACTAATGTATTAAACTATTAATTGTTGCCAATGCATCTCGTAGTTTGCTTCCGAATTGCGAAGAAAATAAACAAAATAGATGATTACCTTAATGAAGAAGGAAGCAGCAACGACTACAAGACTGAGAGTCATTCCAGCAGAGGAAATCTAAAAAAAGAAAGAAAATAAACAATTACCTTAAAGGGGTGGCCATTTCGAATTATTTATTTATGAAAGAGTCAATCAAGGTTATGAATATCTCTGTGAAGTCAAACAGGTAAACCGATAAAAAAACATAAAAAGGGTTAAACAGGTCGAAAGTCACCAAATTGTATTTTTAATGTAAAGAGCCTTCTAAATCATGTTAATCATAAAAGATATATTATTATTTTAGTTCTGTAGTCATATATGAAGTATAAATCATTGATTTGTTCAGCTGTACCAAATAGTTACCCCTTTTGCCAAAACTTGTTTTGACCTGTTACCCAGCCAGCCCATTTTGCTGTATTAATACAAGTGTATGCAATACGTAGTAACAAGGGTTTGCTTACAGTTAGCAGAATTCTACGGCCTGTTTTGTCAACCAACCAGGTGGAAACTGCAGTTGCAACGACCTAAATGGCGCAACACGGTCAGAAAGTAATTTAAATTACAAAATGAAGAAAATTGTTGCAAGGAGCTGTTGATGCTTACCTGGATAGCGCTAAGTCCTAATGTAGCAGCATCACTGCTAGAAATTCCTGCCGAGTTAAAGTAAATCAAATTAAAGCCAGGTTACTATAGGATTGTATTCGATATTCGAGTAGTTCATATGCGGTTGGATTTCAGTTTTATAATTTTACTATTTTACCCTTTCAGAAAAGAAAAAATATATATACAATGTTTGGATAAACAGGCACCGCTTTTAATTATCCTATTTAAGGATCTAAATGGCCAACAGTCAATCTTGGATAATTAGTTTCATACTAGCTGCAACAAAACTGATTATCATCGGGTATAATCATATTTACCAAATCACCCTTTTTATGCCTAGATGGAAATGTTTACTCCCAAATTATAAGATGCATATCCTTTTCTTACAAGAATGTCAATTTTGATCATTTTATGCATCAACTGCTTAAATCATCAGAATCAAACACTGGAACTACATTACCTAAAAAACTACAAAAAACAAAAGCACATCGAAACACTATACCCTATAGTTCGTTTTTCCTACAACTGATTATCTGATTCTGAATAATCAAAATCAAATAATCTATCAAACGATATCCAAAGTCCCACTTAGCAAATGTGAAATAAATGAATATAGCATTTTACATATACAATGACCTAATTAATACTGACCTGCACTTTGAAAGATATTACTGGCATAGAAGAGGACACCATTGATACCACTTAGCTGTTGGAGAACAAGTAATCCAATTCCTATCTGCAAAAAATTAAAGTTTCCAATAGATCATTTTGATTAGTACAAGAAGACAATTACAAGAAAGAACAAATCATAAAACTACATACCATCAAAGGGAACCAATATCTTCTGTGTTTAAGGTCAGAAAATCGAATTGCAGTTCTTCTATTTCCCGATGCTACAGACCTCTGAGAATTTAAAGTTTTGGCACTCATTAAAAGATCAGAAATCTAAAGATAACAGTAGTTCAGAAAATGTTTCACCATCAATGGCGTATTTGAGGAAGATATACCTTGATTTCATTAACTTCAACGGTAATATCGGATTCAAACCCACGAAGAACTTGTAAAGACGATTCAAAATCATCAGTCATACCCATCTTCGCCTGGAATAGTGAGACGATGTTGCTCAGTGGTTATTACAATGGAAGGTATTTAAGCTAGAGGTGGCAACCTTGACCCACATAGGGAGCATTTGTTTTAGCTTATTTGACGGCTTAGCTTATTGAAAATTTGAAAAGTCAGTCAAATGAGTTAAAACAAACACCCCCTTTTACTACTAACTGGGTCGATTTGGGTTATATATAAGCTGAACTAATGGGTCAAGTCAAAGAGTTTAACTGAAAAAGGAAATAGGTCGAACGGGATTAAACAGGTTAAAAGTTATATGAAGTGTTTTCAAACAGATTAAACCTCCTCAATTGCTTTTATTAAAGAGATTCGACTAACTTTGTCATAACATAGTTTTTGTATGCATATTAGCACATAAATATAGAATTAAAAGATAGGTATAACATGTGTTTGCAGGTCAGCCAAGTCCAACCCAACCCAAGTCCCCCAACGTAAGAAACTACCCATTTAGACCCAACCCACAAGCCGACCCACCCATTTTTCCAGCTCAAACTACAACCAAAGCGAAATAATTCATTAAGCTTACCAGCCACCTAGGAGATTCGGGGATAAAAAAGAGACCAGGAATCAATATTAGGCAGGGCAAAGTTCCTGCATAAGGAAATACGGTAAATATAATGTCCATCAAGATTTTCATAAAAAGGTTATGGTAGATAATTACCCATAATAGCAAGTATTCTCCAATTGACAAAAAGTCCCAGCAAATAGGCAAGCATTATCCCGATCGTGACAGATAGCTACAAACACAAATCAATCACAAATAAGAAAGTATAAACCTTGACTCATGGCACCACAAATGACAAACTGAATTTTAAAATAAAGTTACCTGATTAACAGAACCTAGCCCCCCTCTCATGTTTTGAGGTGCTATCTCGGCTATATACACAGGAACCTTTCATCCAAAACATAATATGCATCATGATACTTTCCATAAACTATATATTTCTAGAATTCTAAGGCAGATATTAGACGAATAAAACTTACCGTGTATGATATAATCCCAACACCAAATCCTTCCAACAACCTTCCCATGTAAAGAAATGATGTATCCTATAAGAAACACAACCATTGTTACTACCAACTTAAACCCCCTAAGAACCATAGATGAAATGCAAACAAAGACGGGTTATTGGGAACTTACTTGGGCAAATGATATACAAAGCCAGCCAATGATATTAGGGATAGCTGCAATCATCAAAGACTGCAATTTGACAAAGAAATCAAAATTTCAAAAAACTACAAATTTTGTATCTCGATGGTTATTGCTCCCTATATAATATACACAAATATAACACGTGACTAGCAAGTGTTCCGCTGTGGCTCGAACCGGAATTATAAACCATGTGTGTGGCTCGAACACAGTGGTAAGAATTGGCGGGAAAAGTTGTTGATGTCCGTCCCTTTAATTTCCTTTTGGTGTTCATTGTTCGATTTAGCTTTTCTAACGAAATTTCTTCTCTCTCTCACTTGTAACTAGGTTTCTTGTGAACTGTTATTCGCAATACACTTATGATTCCTATTCCACTACTCTGGATTCCTTATTATAGTACATTTCAATCTTCAGTTCCATTTGAGTTCTGATCAGATCCATGATCATAACTGCTAACTAAATAAAAATGGAAAAGATAGTGTTTGTATTTGATTATGTCGTAACAAAACACAATAATCCAAGACACAGCTTTTTAACTGTTTGGCATATATGCTTATTCATGGCTTTAAGAGGTAAAATAATCTTAATCATAGAAACAGTTCGAAAAAGAAACTCCCAAACTGCTTATTCCACCGTCAATAGTCAATAGCATTACATAATCAAAAGCATGTTGCTTATCAATTCATATGATCATATCCACCACCAACAGATATACAAATAACTTCAATATGAAATGAAACCACAAAAACATACCCCTTTTCGTCCGATATACTCCGCAATTTGACCGCTAGCAATCGCACCAACCATAGCTCCCACATTCGATAACGAACCAAACAACGAAAACTAAAACAACACAGCAAAACTTAGATTTCACATTCATCGCATAAATCCATATCCATAAAAAGAAAATTAAACAAAAACACACCTCTGGCACCGTCAAATTAAGATCACGAATAATAGCAGCTTGTGTAGGTGAAGAATAACCGCCCTATTGTCAACAAACACAGAAAGTCAACAAACAGTCAAATTTCAATTTCAATGAAACAAAGTTTGATTTGCGTGTTTTTTCATTTTTTATTATAAAAACAAATTCACTTCAATTTTAACACAATGAGACAATTCAAATGGCCAACCAACATCAATATTACTCAATCCCGCCGGAGCGAGGTGGGATGTGGGCAGTGACAACCCTCACCCCTACCCGAGGGTAAAGAGACTGTATATGTGAGCAAAACTAGTTATGAAATAACCACTTAGGGGTGGAAGTTCAATTTCTCCTAGGTGCAAACAACTCTAAGTGGCTCAAACCCCGTGGATTAGTCGGCCAAAAAGGTCGGAAACCATGGTTACCCAAAAAAGAAAAGAAAAGAAAAAAACTCAGTTTTGCCACGTCACCAAAATGAGCAATCTGATCAGTTAAACCACTCCGAATCTTTCTCAACAAACTTTCAAAATGCATTTTCCTTACAACTATAATATAAAACAAAAACCAAAGTCAAGAAAAGTCAAACTTACAGTGAAACCAAACTGAATAGGGCCAAGAGCAACAATCAAGACACAAGCAAGAACAGAGACAGATCGGTCCCTAATCATCTGAGATGACGTCATCATACTTGACTGCCTTGAACCCATTCGATACCAACTCCCAGTATGTAAAAACGGTTTTCGAAGATCTGACGACGATCTTCCATCTTCAGTTTCGTGAAAACTCATTTTTTTTTTTATGTAACTTGTTATTTTGTTTTACGAAATGCGCGAAAACAAGAAAAGAAATAATAATGAAGAGGTGGAGTTTGAGAATGAGTGATGGGCGACTACTTAATGTGTCGTTCGTTGATGATGTGGTGATGATGATCGGATTGAATCAAAAGTATATTTTTCGAGTATTTTTTTATGTAATCATTTTCATATTTTTATATAGTGTTTTATTTTCTTATTATTATTGTGGATAACATATCTATTTTATTTATGTTTATAAAATTGTAATGCTCATCTTTTTAGAAAGTTGGTGATCGTGTTTGTCTAAAGATTCACGCGTAATTGTAGGGGTTAGATAAGGGTTTATCCGAATATAGAAGTGTGTTGAGTTTTGCAACATTTTCTAGACTCATATGTGAGCAATGCGTTAAATAACTTAGGCACCTAACAATGGATTGGGTGAGAGGTGTGAAATAGACGATATCTGATTTTAGGTAATGACTTGTAGATTTATTTTTCAAAAGTGTTAAGTTTTTGTGTGTGCAGCATCTGATAATTTTTATGTGCTAATTTCGAGGCGGATATACTTAAGCATAAAGTGCAGAAAACGCGTCATCGCCAGATAAAAGCAAGTTTTTTTTATTTATATATTTTAAAGTTTAACACTAAATGCAAACTATTTTAGGATTTTATCGTCACATGCATTGTCCACTACTTGTTACTTTTTTCTTTGTCATGATGCAATTTTATTTTAGGTAAAAATAATGGACTAAACAATTTTAGTAACAATGATAAAAGAAAATTATGTTCGTAAGTCCTTCATTGTCACCTAAAATACGAAGCCACACATACAAGAAATAAGTCACGTTTACTCGAGCAATACGGTCGAGTGGCTTTAAATCATAGTCACATTGTACAAAATAACTATTGAGTATGACTTGGTTATAGAGAAAGATCTCCAATAACTACACCACTAAAGTTCATCATGTAATGTTTTGGACCAATGTTGAACCAGAAACATTCTCGTAAATAGAACAGTCACTATAAATAAGTGATCAAAAGCCTTTAACGGTAAAGTGTAAATATCAGCTACACTTGAATCAAATTTATTTTAAAACTTTAATTTAATATATGGTCATATAAAAATGTATCCATGTTTAATGTTTTGTAATTGTGATATAATAAAACTAATAAATATGCACGGGTTTTACATAAACTTTTTCATTATGAATTAATATTGATTAATATTTTGTAAATATTGTTTTTGGATGAAAGATTTAACTTTGTTTAATTAGCATGATGTTGCGGTTGATGTTGTTGTCTAAATTAAACTATTTGATATCATTTGTACATAATATGTGAGTGTAATAGCACATAATGACCATTGATTTAGTTAAATATAAAATTTAAAACTATTTTTTTGGATATCCTTATATAAACTTTAAATATGAATTACATAAGTCGTTTTTATAAGTACCGTCGCATATATTTATGTTCATATCACAATAACTTGTGCTTACATTTGATATTTATTTTCCCGTTAATAATAATTTGGCCGTATTTAATTTTCAAATTCGTGTACGCATGAGTAAAATTTATAAAAAGGAACACCATAAGTCGTTATTGAACGCAGATTAAAAAAAAATGACATCCTTACTTAAAGTCACGAAGAGAATTGAAATGAATTGTTCGTGTACGTACAATCTCGTGTATTTTTACATACCCAATAACTCGTGCTTTGATATTTATAATTTTGGGCATATATATGTTGTATTTTTAAAACAAAATATATGTTGTATTTTTAAAATATAAATTTTTAAGGAGTATAAAGTATAATGGAGTATTTGTTTATCATTTAAACTTATTAAATAACATGAAAACTCATAAGTTTACACTTAACTTCATATAATTTATTTAAAATTTAACCGCTAAAGTTTTATTAATTGCCTCATTTTTTTTACGTTTTTGTTATGACACCTATATTCTTATGCTTTTTTCCTCCATTAAATTTATCAAATTTTGACCAATTTGTTTCAATTTTGACTTTTTATTGACCAATAAAAAAACTCTATTTTGGCACGTGTCATAATAGAGAACCTGATTTACCCAAAATTTTTTTAATAACATTGTTATAACAAAATATTTTTGAAATCAACCAGAACCACATTCCTTTTTACGAGACTCATGTGGAAAAACGATAGGCAGCCACTCCCTTTGGCAGCATCCACTAATTCGGACACGTGCGACTTTGGTCGAATAGGTCCGGGGGACAAATCAACAAGAAATGCCCAATCATCCTGGCCGGAACTTGTACGCAGGCAATTCCTGAGATGGAGACGCAACGGGGGTCAGCCGGCCGGTGGGAGCGAGAAGTTTGTGAGTGTACCCCGAGGCTCTTCTCTCTCCCTAGAAGTGATTCTTTTATTTTATAAAAGATTAGCATGTCTGGCGTGTTGCCCTAAGATTTTAGGGCCTGTTTGGTTTGTAAGATTTGACTAGGTTTGGATTTATAAAGAAAGAAATTATTGTTTAGTTGATTTTTTAGCATTGGGATTAGGATATGTAATCCAAATAATCGGGCTTATGTGAAAGAAACAAAATAGGTGGGTTTTAATGAAAAGTAGTGGGTCTTATTATTTGATCTCTCTATCTTTCTCTTCTTTATATCTAAATACAATTAGTTTAATATTAATTATATATATAAAATTTTAAAATAACAATTTATTTTTTATAATATATTTTCTCTTTTTTACATCAAATCCAAATGATAATCTAAATTCAAATCTTAATCCTGCACTGCCTACAAACCAAATGAGCCCTTAATCTCGAGAATAGAACTAGCAATTAACCCAAAATCTTCTTTTCTAAATATAAAGTACATTTTGTTTAAAACAAATATAAAGTACATTTTGTTATATATATATTTACACATATAAGTGCGATTTTTTTTTTTTTTTTTTTTTTTTTTTTTAATGAGATAGGTTATAAAGACCATTGATCCGTGCTAAACCGTCAAATCAAATAGACTTAAAACAACTTAAACACAAATACAATGAAGATCGGAGAATACAATGAATTCTCGGTCGTTAAGTCCCAAGGAGACTCAATGGTGTGTAAACCGATTCAGATGATGGAATGATCACTAAGGATAGTGATCCAGAAAGGTTTTGATTAGAAATTACACTACTGATTGATTTGGAATAGAATTGGACACGTAATTGGAAAGCACAACAATCGGAAGAAAAACGTAAACGTAAGTTTTAAAAACTACGATACGCACAAAATAAAAAGTGAAAACTAAGAAATAAAAGGCCTAAAATATAAAATGACATTTTGGAATCCTAAAATAAAAGAAAATTATTAGAAAAGAAAATTATTTTTAACTCTATTTAATTAATTATTATTAATTAAAAACTATTTTAACTATTTAATAAATACTCTAAAATAGAAGAAAATAGGAAATAAGGCTAGAAAATACACTTATGATTCTGAAAATCTAAAATACTATAAAACTAATTTTAAAACTAAAAATATATTTTCACACTTTTATTTAATTATTACTAATTAATAACTATTTAAAATAAACTTAAATACTAGAAAATAGAAAATAAACTTGGAAAAATAAAATTTTAACTTTGAAAATCTAAAATATGATAAAACTAATTTTAAAACAGAAAATATATTTTTATGCTTTTTAAATATTTATTACTAATTAATTACTATTTTAACTATTTAAAATTATAATAAATACTAAAAGATAGAGAAAAATCTGAAACTTTTCTAAAAATCCTGTATGATGACAGAAACCTAAGAAAAATAGAAAACCAGATTTGCTTATTAATAAGTTGAAAAGAAAATCAAAAAGCTAAAAATATTAAATAAACGCTATCACTATTTTTATATTGATGTTTTCTGAATTTTCTTTTGAAAACTACTTATATACTAATAATATGAAACTTTAACAAAGACAAAATTTTATAAGACACAAATAAGTCGATTTGATGGCTTATGAGCCCAACAATCTTAAATGAGCTTATTTGGTGGAAATAAGCTCAAACAAGCTTGACGAAGAAACAAAAGCTCAAAACAAATGCAAACAAGCTAGAGAAACTGAAATGAGGCTAAAATATGCAAAGAAGCACACTGATAAGCTAAGAATAAGCAATAAGCACTTTTGATTTAACAAAGAAATGGGACAATCTTTAAGCTCTTAGCAGCCCTAGCTAACAAGCTCAAAAGTGAAAAACCAAACTTGATACTTCAAGATGGCCAGGTTGGCTTTCCAAAGAACTAGAGAACACAAGAATTGGACAACTAATAAGCTTAATGCAAGCTTATCAAAATGGGCACACTCACTGTGCACAGGACAGATTATTGAAACAGGTACTCTCAATAAGCTATAAAATAAGTACTCAAAAACCTGAGAAACCAAGAACTAACATTTTTGTAATTTTCTTTAGCAACTAAACTATAATTCCCCCAGAGCTTATAAGCTGAATCTCTTTAATAAACCCACAGTGAAATTCCAAATTTTATTCAAAAACGACCCATAGAAAATTTTGACTTTTTAACAGAAACTAAAAGTTGACCAAAGTGAGATTTAAACTGATCTTAAACACTGATTATGATGTTATAAAGTGAACTAAGACTGATTAGAGCAAGATTAACCACTTTTAAACACAAAATCAAGATCCTTGATCTTAAAAACTCCAACAGTAAGCACCTAGATATGATTACTTGAAATTTTGACTTTTTGCTAATAAGGACTTGATTTTATTACTGAACTAAGTTACTTAGACCTATTTAGACAGATTTCCAACAAAGCTAAGGACCAAAGAACCTTTGAACACAAAAAACCAAACACCCCTTTATGTTAACTGTTATGAAGTGTTTCAAACCAAATCACAATTGTAAACCATAAACTTGATTTCAAACCTTACAATATCAATATATGAGACTAAAGGGACATGATCCAACAGTGCTAACATCATAAAAACAAGACTTATGATTATACAGATTTCACTGTCCAAATGAGACTTTCTCAAACACAAAGTTAAATGAACACCCTCATCGATTTTAATGATCAAACACACTAAATTATGACTAGTAAACAAATAGAAATGAATTTAGAGCTAATAAACAAGTGTAACAATGAAATGCCAAATGGCTAAAATGCTTACAAGAGCTTACAAGCTTAAAAGCGAGAACTAGGATCCGAAACCAATTCCTATAGCTTCCCAAGAAGCACTATACCAAGGCCATCCAAGATAAACCCCGCTCCAGACTTCTTGATCTTCTTCACCATGGATTTTGATTTTTACCTATTTAATTGGTATTTTTGTGATTTTTGACCTTTTGAAGCTAAACTAAATTTTATTGTTTCTAATAGCTTTTATAAGCTATATGGGAGCTTACATGAGCTTAAGAGTCCATACTAACACTTGCTTAACAACATTTGACCATTAATGAAATTTTGCATAAACATGAGATTTTGCATAAACTGTAATAGAACTTGTTAATGAAATTGATGATTCACAGAAGCTTTATTATATCATGAAAACTTAAAATACAGAGTTTAAAAACTAAAACATACACTGGACTTGAAAAGTAAGCTAGAACGACATAAGAAAATGTAAATTACTCTAGATACTAAGATACATTGCATCACTCTCCACTTTATAGACTTTTCAGCAATCCTCTTTGACCTCTGAAACTTTCCCACCACATTCTAGCCTTTGGATCACTCAAAATAATCAGAACCGTCCACCTTGCATTTTGGCGCCAAATATTCTTCAAAGCAGTTTTAAGTAATTAATGGATTTGGTTTGAGCAATTAAGAGTATTTGGAGTTTATAAGAGGTGGAGGGGACATGGTATGGAGGGGGGTTGAAAATGTGTAGAAAACCATCTCGGTTTTGGGTATACAGAGGTTGAGGAGGAAGTGAATAAAGGCATCCGTATTTGCGCTTTTCCATTTTTGACTTTCATTGACCAAGATTAATAACAAAGGGGGTCATAATCAGTGGCTGGGTTCACAATGTATTGCGACTGGCTCAAGGTCACCAAAGGGGTCGGGCCAAGGGATGTTGGGCTAGTTTTTGGATTTGGGCTTTGTGATATTCAAGGATCCGTTTGGTTTAGTAGAAATAATAAGGACCAAAAGTGTAATTCGACCAAACTTCAAGGACTGATCTTGCAACTTTTTCAAACTTCTCACAAGGACCAAACTTGACAACTTTGATAATACGAGGACCCTTTTTGCATAAAATCCATTTTTTAAAAAATCCAAGGACTAATTTTGCAAAATTTCAAAGTTTAGGTACTTTTCGCCAATTGACCAAAGAATCATTCAAGGATTATTTTAAACAACTTAGAATACTTCAGGACCTTGAATGATAAATTTCACATTTTGAATTCAGGACTATATTTGACAACTTTTAAAACTTGGGGACTAAAGCGCCAATTTTGCAAACTTGATACATTTTTCATCCGATTTTGATATTTTGCATTTAAAACACATAAAACACTAATTTGTGATATTTTGATCATTTTGATGTGTTTCGAGTGTTTTCGAGATGATTTTGCGCTTTAGATTACAAAAACGATGAGTATTTAGACACTCATCAACCATTTCTTTTTACAAGTTATACCTCCCTTTGATTTATGGGTTTTCTTTTTAATTTATTTTATTTTTACAATTTTGTTTATACTATAAAATTGTGAAACAGAAAATGCGAAAAAAAAAATTATAAAGGTACTACTCTTTTTTTTCTCAATTTAAGGTACCTATCTTAGGTCCAATTTTAATTAAAGGTACTTATCTTAGGTCAAATTTCAATTAAAGGTACTACTCTTTTTTTTCTCAATTTAATGTTTCCGACTTTTTTTTGCCCGATTTAGGTTTTTTTCTAACTTCCGTTAACCATTTCGTTAGTAAATTACATGTTTGGTCCTTGAGTTTGTATAGGCATTTCATGTTTGGTCCATTTTGGTCCGTTTTCATACGTTTGCATACGTTTTCGTCCGTTTTTACGTTTTCGTCCGTTTTTACACGTTTCATCCATTTTACATGTTTTCGTCGGTTTTTACACGTATTTGTCCGTTTTTGCACGTTTTCGTCCGTCTTTACACGTTTCCGTTTGTTTTCGTCCATTTTACAAGTCCGTTTATACACGTTTCCGTTTGTTAACGGACAAAAACGTGCAAAAAAACGGATGAAAACGTATAAAAAAGGGCTGAAACGTGCAAAAACGGACGAAAACGTGTTAAAACAATTTGAAAACGTGTAAAATGGACGAACACGTGCAGAAACGGACGAACGTCAAAAACAGACGGAAACGTGCAATAATGGCCGAAAACGTGTAAAAACGGACGAAAACATGCAAAAACAGACGAAAACATGCAAAAACAGATGAAAAACGTGTAAAACGGACGAAAACATATAAAAACGGATGAAAACGTGTAAAAATAGACGATAACGTGTAAAAACATACGGAAACGTGCAAAAACAGACGGAAACATGCAAAACGGACGAAAACGTGCAAAAATGGACGAAAACGTGTAAAAACGGTAAAAATGTGTAAAAACGGACGAAAACGTATGCAAACGTATGAAAACGAACGAAAATGGACCAAACATGAAATGCCTAACTCAAGGACTAAACATGTAATTTACTTACAAAATGGTTAACGGAAGTTAGAAAAAGACCTAAATCGGCAAAAAAAAAAATCAGGTACCTAAAATTGAGAAAAAAATAAATAGTAGTACCTTTAATTGAAATTGGACCTAAGATTGGTACCTTTTTATGCAATTTGCCCTAATACAATCCTTCAAAAGAGCATTAATTTTATTCAATTTTCCTTCTAGATTTTCAATATCCTATAACATCAATGAGATACATGGTTTAAAAAATACATTAGTATCTCTTGGTTTGAAAAATAATCACTTAAATTAATAACTACATTTTGAATTATCAAAAGAAGCAGTTAAAGATTCCTATCAAACAATTTTATGTTTTAACTATGACCTTAAGAGTAATTCTTATTCGGCTCAATACAACATATGATTTCTCAAATCTCAAGCCAAACGACCACTAATCCAATAGCCACCTTGTTTAGTTCTCATCACTTGTAACATTGACTAATTAAACTAATAATTCCGCTTGTTGCAAAGATTGTAAAACTGAACCAAATCATGTTAAATTATGACAACATGATCTTATCTAAACAGGACATCATAGGATACATCAATTTGAATATGGGAGGTGTATATCAGAGGTTCAAAATCATGGGTGATCAGGATATTGTTTGGCCGCATGTCACGATGCACTATGGAGCCTAGGGGTGAGCATCGACCAAACCCGACCCGACCCGAAAAAAACTGACCCGATCTGAAAACCGAAAATGAAAAAAATCCAAACTGAGAACCGAACCGAATTTACTCGGTTCGGTTTGATTTTGGTCGATTCAGTCGGCTCGGTTTTAGTCGGTTTTTCTCCGTTTTCGTCGGTTTTCGACCCGAACCGAAAACCAAAAATAGGGTAAAACCTAAATCGAGAACCGAACCAAAATTAGTCGGTTCGGTTCGGTTTTTCTCGATTTTGCCGGTTTTGTCGGTCGGTTCGGTTCTTGGTCAGTTTTGCTCACCCCTAATGCAGCCTACTCTGTATTCTTAATGACTCTTATATTCCAATAGTGACCCAAAATGACAACATGCAGAATCATTGAAATGTTGCAATTTTTATACCCTTCGCAAATATGCATGTAACTTTTTCTATGAATTAGTAATTACAATAATTACTAAATCCAATTAAAATAAGACTCTGAAACAGTAATACGAAAAATGATTATTAATACTATTGACAACATCACCATTTTCATCATGGCGAACTCCTATACTATTGACAACATCACCATCCTCATCATGATGAAAAATTTCCTTAATGTAACCGCTGACGCTTAACATAATTGCCCCTATCAAGTTAGGAGTTCCAAGAATCAATCCAAGACACTCCTTTAGTAACTTATGTTACATATTGATTTTCACAAACACATAATCAAACACATGTATGGGCCGAATGAACCAAGGTTTTAGAGAGAGAAAGTGAAGAGAGTTGGGAACTTTAGTGAGACAAAGAAAATTGTATTGAAGCTCCAACCCTTTGCCTTGCTAGCAAAGGGTATTTATAGTTAGTTACATGAGACGCCTCCTACGGCCGTGGATCGGGCATACGATGGGTAAAGACCCGTCATCCTCCACGGTGTTACATAACAAACTACTAACTATCACTAAATGACTACGACTACGAGCTTTCTAACGATTACATATACTTGAGGCGATCGACTCTTTAACTACCGGATTTTCTAAATCCTAACAATCTCCCACAGGAGGTCACCTCAATTACAAATAGATATTACAATTAGGTGTTCTTGGATTTTTGATAAGTTCTTTGCTCAGAGCTCGTAGTCTTTGATTCTTCATGTTCTGCATGTCAGGTTCATTGTGGAGGTCGATGCGCAAAACCATTAAGTTCTCTCACGCAAGCGTAAGAAAACTCAAAGCGACTTCAAGACGAAATCAATGAAGATCCGAGGAGTATAGAGTCTCCCGGGTCGTTATGTCCCAATGAGCTATGCAATGGATCAATCTACGATAATGATCGAGGAGTTTGAACGAAAAGGATTATGATGTGATTATTATGACTACGTAAATATCAAACGAATACAAAGGCTAAAATGCAAATGAGAGGAAATTAAAAGATAAAACCTATTAAATAAACGCTATCACTAAAATTAAAATGATGTTTT
The DNA here is from genome assembly GCA_022545495.1 of Chrysanthemum lavandulifolium. Taxonomy (NCBI): domain Eukaryota; kingdom Viridiplantae; phylum Streptophyta; class Magnoliopsida; order Asterales; family Asteraceae; genus Chrysanthemum; species Chrysanthemum lavandulifolium. The sequence goes on along the minus strand of CM040239.1, from coordinate 228,505,352 downwards.
GTTTTATGATTTTATAAAACTAAATTAAAATCTACGCGACGTCTAAAATAAAAAGTGAAACTAAGGCAATATAAACCCTAAAAATATGAAAAATACATTTTTACAATCCTAATGATAAAAGAAAATTTATGGAAAAAGAAAATTATTTTTAAGACTAATTATCTAATTAAAAACTATTTTTAACTATTAATTAATTATCTAAAATACAAGAAAATAGGAAATTAAGCTAGAAAAATAAGATTAAGACTTGGAAAAGTCTAAAATATCAAAATAGACTTTTCAAAACTATTTTTGTATTTTTATGACTATTTATCTATTTTCTAGGAATTTTAAACTATTAAAATCTAATTAAATCACTAAAATTACCAAATGAACTATGAAAATATGGAAAATTACTTTTTACTTTTTATATTTATCTAAGCCTAAGAAAATGAAAACTTATTTTTTGAACCTTTTCGAATTTTTTGTATTAAATGCTATTTAAAAGTGCTAAAACCAATAAAAATCAAGAAAAATAGTTAAACAATTGAGAAAAATCTGAAAATTTCAGGAAAATTCTAAAATAATGTTAAGAAACTAGGAAAATGGAAAACAGGCACTTGTTTGCAAGAAAATGAAACTGATCAATCAAGTGCTTATCAAAATAAGCACTTGATAAGCAAATGAGCAAATAAGCTACCACAATGATCACAGAAGCTATGGAGTACTAAATTAACCATAATGAAACTAAAAACAACAAGCTACAATCACTGATATACAAGTTAACACAGATTTGGTGATTATGGTCAAAGTACTAAAACAGTTTCTGTGTACCAACTTGCAGACAACAAATAAGCACTAAAATAAGCTGCAAACTAAAAACCAATGATCAAGACTTAAACTAGACCTAAACAACTACTGATAACCAAAAGACCAGACCTTGAAAAGCTTTTGTAAGCACTGTGCAAGCTTGTCCAAAAACTGAGAAATCCACTAAGTATTAACTGAGTGGGAGCAGGGCAACTGAGGCTAACTTTGAGCTTTTGTACAAACTTAACCAAAGGGCTTAAGCTAAAAAAAATTATGAGGGCTTAAAGACAACCAAGCCAACTGCTTATATTCCAAAAATTAGGACCTAAAGACCTTTAATGAGTCATGTGGATCAGCTGCAAGTTCTGCACAAATCCACTTTTTTGACATGTTGACTTTTTGAAACAGTTAGAACTTTGACTAAAGTGAAGTTTTGATCCAATTCAATGACTGATATTGATGTTTTGTGATGTAAAGAGCACACTGCAAGCAATGGTTAATACTTTTAAACTCAAATCCAAGTTTTCCAAATCAAAATTCCCAACAGTTTATCAGTAAGAAGAATTTAGACCCAATTTTGACTTTGACAGGTTTTAAGGGCAAAAGTAAAACAGATGTGAACTAGTAGATGCCAAATAAACTTGATCCAACAAACTTTAGCTACTAAATTAGACTAAAAGGTAGGGAGATTAGCAGAACCAAACAACCCTTTATAAACTGTTTAAGCAGTTAGACAGATCCAAACACAGATCAAGCTTGCATTAATGATTAATCTGAACTTATCTAACCTAAATACAACTAATCCAACAGGTATGAACTAATTACACCTGCAAATGAAGACTATGCAATAAAGCTTTGAATTGACTTACAAAAGTCCATAGCCACAGTGAAACAAAGAACCCTACCCTATCAAATTCAACCCACTGCTTCATTTCAACCCATTTCCAGCTTTGAACCAACCAATTCCTTCTCGACCCATTTTGCTCCTTTCTTTGACTTTTGTTGACCAAAGTCAAATATTGTTCCAAACTTAAACACGTGCTTATGAAAAGCTATTATAAGCTAGTATAAGCTTGTTTCAACTTATAAAGAAGCTTATTGAAGCTTGGGATTCAGATTGCATATTGTAAATTCTAACAAGAATACGTAAATATGAAATTTTACTTAACACCGAATTGAGATTAAAGCGAGTTGCAATACACTTGGATAACTTAATTGAGTACAAATGAACTTTAAAACATAATTAAAACTAACTAAGAGCTAATAATTTTGAAACGACATACAATTTAGAAAAACTAAGACTAACTATGTCTTCATGCTTCCACTTGGCCTCTTTTATGCTCCAAAGAGTTTCTCTCACTTATCTGAGCAAATCCCAGCACAAATATGAGCCATTGATTGGCTAAACTCAATCCTGGCCCTTAATCTTGTTTTGGCGCCAAAAAAAGCTTTTGATATCTGGGACAGGAAAGGAGGTGCAATTAATGCACTTGAGATGTTAGGTGAGGTGGGGGGAGACAAAGGGTTGTGTAGAGTGGCTATGGGAGGCTGTTGGTGGTAGCAGACAAGGGTGTCGGGGGGACAGGGAAAGGCGGGGTGTATTATTTAAATGGTTGGGTAAATGGGTTGGTCGGGTTAAGGTTTGGACTGGGTAAAGTATTTGGGCCAAGGTGTTAATAATTGGGCTTGGGTTTATTTTAGGGTCCGGTTTGGTTTGTTTGAATTATTAAACACAAGGACCAAAGATGTAACATTTCCAAACTGAGGGACCAAATATGTAACTTATGAAGAGTAGTCAAAAGGGTTTGTTTTGCCAATGTTTAATAGTCCAAGGTCTAGTTTGACATTTTTGAAAATTTCCAAGGACTAAATTTGACCAATTTGGATTTTCAGGGACTAAATTGTAATTTTCTCAAAACTTTTAGATTTTTCACCAAAGGACTAAATGTGACAATTTGTGATTTTAAAAAGACCTTTGGTGACTTTTCTTTTGAAATTTTGGCTCGTGGACTATTTTTGACAATTTTATAAACTTGGGGACTAAAAGCGCAATTTTGCAAATTTGATATGTTTTCATCCGATTTTGATATTTTTGCATTTAAAACACATAAAACACCGATTTGTGATATTTTGATCATTTTGATGTGTTTCGAGTGTTTTGGATGATTTTGCGATTCATTTTGTACAAAAATGATGAGTATTTACACACTCATCAATCCCCACATCGAGATATTGCTAGTCCCTAGCAATGATTTGAGAAAACATAATGGATTTTAATCTCTTTACCAAAAGCTATTACTTCGGAGTAGCCAAATGTTTCGATTCAAGTAAGAACCATGGTACACCGATAACCATGTGATTTTGAGCAAACCACCATTTCAACGGTTTGATTTTGTCTTTACCGGTGTGCACTTTACGGACTAGCCAACTCTTAGATAAATTATCAACATTATCTTTGGTGAGTGATTACCAATTATGGTTTTTCCACGCCTTTACCACAAGCCATAATATTGCGGGCTAGCCAACTCTTCACTTTTTAGGATATGGTGAGTCGAATACCATACAATTTTGGGCAAATTGCAAGCCATATAAATGGATTTGAGAAATCTTTACCAAGAGCCATTTGCTCTGGATTAGCCAATCCTTTTGTCTTCTGAGACAAAGGCGATGATAACCAAATGAGAAAGTGTAAAACACTTACTCCAAAAAAAAAATTTTGGCCAAAAGCGGGGATTAGGTGGTATATTTACGTGATGAAATTCAGTGAGAATCCCCCACACTAGAGATGAAAATTGCCCTCAATATTCAAAGTACCGCGGTTATGCCAAAACAAAGAACGTGAAAGGGAAATACTACTACCATTATTTAGAAAGAAGATTTTTTTTTTTTTTTTTTTTTTTTAGAAGATATATATACAAAACATGTGGGCAACCCCCACACTAGGATGGAACACGGTGAAAACCCATGTTCACCATCGTTTTTGATTACCGAGTCGCTAGCTTGACTCGACCCGTATTCATTTGTTCATGGGGAAAGTAACGTGGAAAACCAATCTCGATCGGACTTTCGCTCACAATGTTAATGAACATATGAACATCGAAAGTTCCACACCGACGAGATATAACCGCTGTATTGTTTAATAGTAGACACTATAAGGGATGATACGGGGTCAAAGATGGTGTCCTCATTCCCGAAAGAGAAAAGGGAAAGAGCAACCACACCATCTCGTGAAGAATGGAATAAAGACGTACATGAGAATGCAAGTCCATTCCTCAACAGAGAAAAGCAAATCACCGCTTTGACATCTTTAAGCTTAAACTTGAAGCTTAGATGGTGATTGTCAAAAGATGTCCGGAGGAGGGTGGAAATGGTTCTTCAATCAACAAACTTTCCGTAAAAGGATGTCTCCTCGGGATCAAGGTAAGTGTTATCAATTCCGTTGGAATTGACTCAACACTAAGAAATGCATCGACTTCATTCCAAAGTTGTTATCTTCCTCATCGGGGTGAGAGAAGGAATGGAAGAGTCGGAATAAGACTAGAAGATGATGGATCATTTTTGAGCAATTCATCAATGGGAAGAATGTCTCCCGTTGGATCACAAACATCATCATCCAACTCGGATGAAATCAAGAGAGTTTAGTTTCATCCACGTACTTAACAAACTCGATGCGACAAACCGATGCGGAGGTGGGACAAGTGGTGTGCTCTTAGAGCTAGCAGCTTCCACCACTTCCGATGAAGTCTCCGATTCTAGATCATCGTCATCATCATCAAGAACACTCTTGACTTCCACGGTACGACTTTCAAACCATTTGTTTGAACCGGGGTAACTTTCAAAGCTTTGAGCTCAAGACGCTTTTGAAAACTCCTCTTAACCGTGAAGTTTGAGAGTGTTGCATTGAATCTTTCGATTTTTGATCAATTGTGGCAACACTCTGCTTGTACTGAGGTTTGGAGTTCGGTTTATATTTAACGTGAGCTCTTCGTTGTCAACCCGAATGGTCAACTCTTTAGCAAACACATCAATCGAGCACGACTGCTCTTAAGAAAGCTCTCCCAAGATGAGGGAACTCTAGGATCCGCATCAAGTCTACTACAACAAAGTCGGCATGAAAGTGAAACTTTCCCACTTTCATCACGACATCCTCGGCTATCCCAGTGGACGAGTTGCAGTGCGATCCGCTAGCTCGAGTGTCATACGAGTGGATGAAAGTTCGTGAAGAGACAGTTTCTTCCATACCGAGAGTGGCATGAGGTTAATGCTAGCGCCAAGATCGGCCAAGTGAGCATTGAAACATCCCCAAGAAATCACACGGATTAGAAACCGCCGTGGTCTTCAAGCTTTCGGGAAGCTTATTAAGAATGGCACGAGCATTGCTCATTGAGAGGAGTTTTAGCCATCTCGATAGCTTATCTTTGTTGGTGAGTAAGCCTTTAAGCGTGGATGCAAATTTAGGCATTAGAACGAGAGCATCAACGAAGCTTAAATCAAAGTGAAGCTCATTGAAGATTTGGAAAATTTTTCCATTTGCTCTTTGTTTTGTCTTTGAGCTTCTCATCATTCATTCTTGATGGGTAGGAAGTCGACTAGACTTTGAGCCGGATGGAAGTGTTTTCGGCTCAGATTTTCCTCGGAACATCGGGTTCCGGACTTAAAGCTTGACTACCGAAGGTGGGACGTGTCTTGATACTTCGTGGGCTCAATAATGCACCTTGTCCGTTGTCTCCTTGGTAACTTGACTAAATGCCACGGGAGGAGGGGGCATTGAGTCGAAGGTCCATTGTGCGCCTTACCACTACGAGTGGTGACGGCTTTCAACTCGGCATTAGGATTGGGAATAGTATTGCTTGGGAGTCCCCGGAAGATGGTGAAGCTTTGTTCATATTCATGTTCATGAAACCGCTCATCATATTCTTTAACTCATTTGTCTCGCCGAGACATTGTGGTATCAATTTCCTTTTAAGCTCAACTCTCATGTTATTGATCCGAGTTTGCATTGAACGCATGTTTGACTCACCATTTTCATGAAGTCATTTGGCATGGGAGCTTGAGGAGGTTGTTGATAACTTTGATGATTAGGAGCTTGATATGGTTGAGGTTGGTTGAAATTGTTCCGGTTTTGATTGAAATTTTGAGAGTTATTGAAATTTTGTCCTTGATTCGAACAAAGCGATTTTGATTGCCATGGTTTTGATTGCCATGGTTTTGCACAGAGGAAAACCAGTGGTGTCATACCGTTAGGTGCAGTAGTGAGGATCACCGTGGTCGGTATTGATTGTGGTTTACCGGCTACGGAGCTTGGTAAAAGGAAGCATCGGTTGCTTGACAATCATAATACGCATGTGGACCACTACAAGTTTCACACACCTTGTTTACGGCTTTGATTGGTTCCGCTTATGAATTTCGCTTTTGATTTCCTTTACCTCTTTTATCATATTAATGGATGATGTCCGTTAGAGCGGCTAACGGAGCGGCTAACTTCGGAAGAGTTACCGGATGAAGAAGCGGAGTGTTCGAACATTGACTTTGTTGCGAGAAATAGGAACTTTGATTTTTGCTCGCAAATCTCAATCACATCTTTAGGTCTACGATTCAAGATATTGCTGCTGCTATGGTGCATTCAAGGAATCTTGATCGTTTCCGCTCAACCCATTGTAAAAGATATTTACCGTTGAAGCTCCGTGAATTCATGATGGGGCATTTCACGAGAGATCTTTGAATCTCTCCCATGCCTCTCCAAAGTTTTCATCGAAATTTTGACGAAATCCGTAAATTTCATTTTAAGATTAGTCGTCTTTGATGGAGGAAAGAAGTAATTCACAAACTTTTGAACAAGATCCTCCCAAGTTTCGATAGATCGAGGGGTTCTTTTCCACCAAACCGGCCGTCCCTCAAGAGAGAATGGGAAAAGCATCAACTTGATGACTTTTTGTGGCACATCCTTGAAATTGATAGTTGAAGTCAACTTGTTAAACCAACGGATGTGCGATACGGGTCTTCTCGATCGACCATGAATTGATTTGTAGACACAAGTTGGATCAAATGTGTCTTCAATTCAAAGTGATCGAGTTGATTACGGGTAAAACAATGGCATCTCCATAACCCTCGGTGGGTGCACGGAGCATTTCCGCCATAGTACGTTAAATACGCCATGGCAACGGAGTAGTGCGAATGATCCGGATCTCGGATCCGGTCGATGGAGCGAAAGTCTCTGAACACGCCTCCTTGGAATCTTGACAAGCTCGCGAAATGGGCTCACAGATCTAGAAGAGCGAGTGCGCATACACTAGAGTTAACTCTAAGGAAACTCAGAGTTAAGGAGAGAAATGGAATTATGAAAATCTTACTGATGAGAATGAGAATTATGAAGACGGTTTGTAAAAATGGGGTGAGGAGAATCTTTATGGGTTTTCTGGTTCTGAAATGTCGATATCACAACAAAATCAATTAACACAAATTCGAGGCAAAACAATAGTGAACTTAACCAATAATCCTAAAATGAATGGCTTCTTTGAAAAAGGTACACCAATCACAAGGACACAAAGGCAAGTTTTATATCTTTAGTTCGGAACTTATTATGGTCGCACCCCGCTAGGTAGTGCATCGCCTTGGTTTCGTGGTAATCTTTTAAGTTGTTAATTATTAGAGAAAACAGACGATTCTTTTGTATTTTATTTTTGATACATATATAGAAACAAAAGAGAAAATATTTTGTGTTTTATACGTTTTGGATGTTTTTGGGTTTTGGATTTTTAGAAGAAAATATGGATATATATATATATATATATATATATATATATACGTAAATGGATGATATAAACAAAGAGTGAGGATTCAAACAACTAATCTTGCTAAAACGGAAGATAGATCGACCTGACTCCCGGCAATGGCGCCTAAAATTTGATCTTGCAAGAAACCGTCGAGTTCTCTCACGCAAGCGTAAGAAAACTCAAAGCGACTTCAAGACGAAATCAATGAAGATCCGAGGAGTATAGAGTCTCCCGGTCGTTATGTCCCAATGAGCTATGCAATGGATCAATCTACGTATAGTGATCGAGGAGTTTGAACGAAAAAGGATTATGATGTGATTATTATGACTACAGAAATATCAAACGAATACAAAGGCTAAAATGCAAATGAGAGGAAATTAAAAATATAAAACCTATTAAATAAACGCTATCACTAAAATTAAAATGATGTTTTTGTTTTTATGATTTTATAAAACGGAAATTAAAATCTACGCGACGTACAAAATAAAAAGTGAAACTAAGGCAATATAAACCCTAAAAATATGAAAAATACATTTTTACAATCCTAATGATAAAAGAAAATTTATGGAAAAAGAAAATTATTTTTAAGACTAATTATCTAATTAAAAACTATTTTTAACTATTAATTAATTATCTAAAATACAAGAAAATAGGAAATTAAGCTAGAAAAATAAGATTAAGACTTGGAAAAGTCTAAAATATCAAAATAGACTTTTCAAAACTATTTTTGTATTTTTATGACTATTTATCTATTTTCTAGGAATTTTAAACTATTAAAATCTAATTAAATCACTAAAAATTACCAAATGAACTATGAAAAATATGGAAAATTACTTTTTTCACTTTTTATATTTATCTAAGCCTAAGAAAAATGAAAACTTATTTTTTTGAACCTTTTCTGAATTTTTTTGTATTAAATGCTATTTAAAAAGTGCTAAAAACCAATAAAAATCAAGAAAAATAGTTAAACAGCTGAGAAAAATCTGAAAATTTCAGGAAAATTCTAAAATAATGTTAAGAAACTAGGAAAAATGGAAAAACAGGCACTTGTTTGCAAGAAAATGAAACTGATCAATCAAGTGCTTATCAAAATAAGCACTTGATAAGCAAATGAGCAAATAAGCTACCACAATGATCACGAAGCTATGGAGTACTAAATTAACCATAATGAAACTAAAAAACAAGCTACAATCAACGATATACAAGTTAACACGATTTGGTGATTATGGTCAAAGTACTAAAACAGTTTCTGTGTACCAACTTGCAGACAACAAATAAGCACTAAAATAAGCCGCAAACTAAAAACCAATGATCAAGACTTAAACTAGACCTAAACAACTACTGATAACCAAAAGACCAGACCTTGAAAAGCTTTTGTAAGCACTGCAAGCTTGTCCAAAATCGAAATCCACTCAAGATTAATCGAGTGGGAGCAGGCAACCGAGGCTAACTTTGAGCTTTTGTACAAACTTAACGAGAGGGCTTAAGCTAAAAAATTATGAGGGCTTAAAGACAACCAAGCCAACTGCTTATATTCTAAAAATTAGGACCTAAAGACCTTTAATGAGTCCTGTGGATCACCGAAGTTCTGCATAAATCCACTTTTTGACATGTTGACTTTTGAAACAGTTAGAACTTTGACTAAAGTGAAGTTTTGATCCAATTCAATGACCGATATTGATGTTTTGTGATGTAAAGAGCACACGCAAGCAATGGTTAATACTTTTAAACTCAAATCCAAGTTTTCCAAATCAAAATTCCCAACAGTTTATCAGTAAGAAGAATTTAGACCCAATTTTGACTTTGACAGGTTTTAAGGGCAAAAGTAAAACAGATGTGAACTAGTAGATGCCAAATAAACTTGATCCAACAAACTTTAGCTACTAAATTAGACTAAAAGGTAGGGAGATTAGCAGAACCAAACAACCCTTTATAAACTGTTTAGCGCTAGATGTATCCAAACACGATCAAGCTTGCATTAATGATTAATCGAACTTATCTAACCTAAATACAACTAATCCAATGGTATGAACTAATTACACCTGCAAATGAAGACTATGCAATAAAGCTTTGAATTGACTTACAAAAGTCCATAGCCACAGTGAAACAAAGAACCCTACCCTATCAAATTCAACCCACTGCTTCATTTCAACCCATTTCCAGCTTTGAACCAACCAATTCCTTCTCAGTACCCATTTTGCTCCTTTCTTTGACTTTTGTTGACCAGTGTCAAATATTGTTCCAAACTTAAACACAGGCTTATGAAAAGCTATTATAAGCTAGTATAAGCTTGTTTCAACTTATAAAGAAGCTTATTGAAGCTTGGGATTCAGATTTGCATATTGTAAATTCTAACAGTAACACAGAAATATGAAATTTTACTTAACACCTGAATTGAGATTAAAACTGAGTTGCAATACACTTGGATAACTTAATTGAGTACAAATGAACTTTAAAACATAATTAAAAACTAACTAAGAGCTAATAATTTTTGAAACGACATACAATTTAGAAAAACTAAGACTAACTATGTCTTCATGCTTCCACTTGGCCTCTTTTATGCTCCAAAGAGTTTCTCTCACTTATCTGAGCAAATCCCAGCACAAATATGAGCCATTGATTGGCTAAACTCAATCCTGGCCCTTAATCTTGTTTTGGCGCCAAAAAAAGCTTTTGATATCTGGGACAGGAAAGGAGGTGCAATTAATGCACTTGAGATGTTAGGTGAGGTGGGGAGACAAAGGGTTGTGTAGAGTGGCTATGGGAGGTCATTGGTGGTAGCGCATGCGCGTGTCGGGGACAGGAAAGCGGGGTGTATTATTTAAATGGTTGGGTAAATGGGTTGGTCGGGTTAAGGTTTGGACTGGGTAAAGTATTTGGGCCAAGGTGTTAATAATTGGGCTTGGGTTTATTTTAGGGTCCGGTTTGGTTTGTTTGAATTATTAAACACAAGGACCAAAGATGTAACATTTCCAAACTGAGGGACCAAATATGTAACTTATGAAGAGTAGTCAAAAGGGTTTGTTTTGCCAATGTTTAATAGTCCAAGGTCTAGTTTGACATTTTTGAAAATTTCCAAGGACTAAATTTGACCAATTTGGATTTTCAGGGACTAAATTGTAATTTTCTCAAAACTTTAGATTTTTCACCAAAGGACTAAATGTGACAATTTGTGATTTTAAAAGACCTTTGGTGACTTTTCTTTTGAAATTTTGGCTCGTGGACTATTTTTGACAATTTTATAAACTTGGGGACTAAAAGCGCAATTTTGCAAATTTGATATGTTTTTCATCCGATTTTGATATTTTGCATTTAAAACACATAAAACACGATTTGTGATATTTTGATCATTTTGATGTGTTTCTGAGTGTTTTCAGATGATTTTGCAGTTCATTTTGTACAAAAATGATGAGTATTTACACACTCATCAAGGTCTTTAACTGATCCACATGATGGTGAGTTTCTTTGAGCCAACTTTGAAATCACCAGCAACAGTAAATCTCTTACTCATCCTTTGTTGTATCGTCATTATGTGAAGTTGTGAATTTTGGACCGACATGCTCACATTTTGGATCATGATATCTTCTCATCCGAGTAGCGGAAGCTTTGTTGATTCATGATATTTGCAGCAGCGTAGCAGAAGCATGGATTGAAAATATCAGAGCCAATTGATGAAGATATTCACTTATCATGATTTCTTTAGAAGTGAATGTGATGTGTGAGCATGCGGTTATGGATTGACTCCTCAATTCGATCACCGCAACTGTCGGGTGTCCTATGCAAGCAATAGTTAGCAATAAAGCGCACGAAGGTGTCTTTGATCACTTTCGTTAAATGGGATTGCAAGAACCACGGTTCCCGCTGATCGATTACAAGTCTTGCTGTGATCGGTAGAATTTCAAGAGCCTCCTTGACGTGGTTTCGCGCCTAATCAAGCCGCTCTCAAACCGAACTTCTCAAAGAAGACAACACGGAGTGAGTGAACCAGTGAATTGAAATTCACTAATTGATGAAAAATGATTTGAAAAACAATCGTGTATTTCTTAATAGAAAGGGTTTTGATGGATCTAAACCCACACCTTGTGTTAGTTATATTTTGAATTATATTAATAAGCACGCGGAATATACTTAGTAATACTTAGAAGATGGGTTATATGATGTAATGTAAGTAAGAACAATTTAACACAAAGCTCCAATATTATTAAGAAATAATACGAGTGATCTTTCTTATCACTAGGGTTACACCTTGTAGCTTACGTGAGTATTTCGTACCTTAAACAATGACTTAGGATCTCCTTTTATAGAACAAGTAGTCCTTTACAAGATAAGTATAATACTAACAATATAGAATACACACAAGATCTTTTCTATACTTATCAATACACGGATACATAACAATTATCCTAATAGCAGTGGTAATATATGTACTGGCAGTGGTAATGTGTTTCTACTGCTAGTGCATTCTTCAGCAATGTCTTCCACAAGACTATCAGTGGTAACTGTTAGTATTATTCTCAACAATCCTTCCCTAAACTTATGATTTCTCTGCAAATCAATAAGTTTCTTCAATCTTTATTGTCTGTAAGGATTTGGGAATTCTTCCAAACACTTCACTTTCTTCTTAAATCCTGAATAGCTCTTGAACATTGATCTTGAAGCCTAAGTAACAATGCTCTGACCTTCTCATTATCTTCATGAACTCTTATTGTTGTACACAACATCACGGTGAGAGTTCCACTATTCTTTCTCAAAGAAACATGAATGCATCCACTCCATCCGATGTAGAAACATGATAAACTTCACATGAATCATAATAAAACCATTTAGTACTGTGACATGAACATGAGAATTTCCGAAATCATCATTAGTATCTGGTTCATAGAGCCTTCTTAGATTAACCCATAACCGCATTTCCTTCATATCTTTGAGATTTTCAAGATCAAACCTTTCTTGAACCAATCTCCACAAAGTATACTGAGATCATGTCATCACATGCTTTGATGAGTTCTTCAAATTAAATGAATGATGAAGTTTCACCACCTAGCCTTGTAATCTTCCATGTTGGAGCAAAATTGCTAGCAAAGAAAACACTTTCCAATCAATAATAGGATGTCCGACTTGCGGTGGTTAAGGATAAAATCTTCTTCTTCTATCAATATCATTCCACCATTTGTTCTTCATGAATTTCTCGGCTTGAACTTCTTGTTCTTCAACAAACTTTGTCTTCTTAAATGTCCGAGGTTCACTATCTTTGGCCTTTCTCTTGATTAGGATACCTTCTTTCTTCTTCTTCGAGTCCATTGGAATAAAATCTTGGTCTTGCCTTTTAACTCATAGTAGATACCTTCAACTTTATCATCGTGCATTCCTTTGAACTGATGTCTTTTCCAGCCACCAACATTGCAACAATAATCTTTCATCATTGAAATCACCTGTGCCTTAGTTGGTTGTCTTGGTTTCTTTTGATCCTTTCTGACTGAAACAATTGCATCTTGAAGTGCTTGATAACTCTTCATTTGAATGAAGTCCTTTAACTGAGTTGTTCTTTGTTCTTCAGTTAAAGACTTATCTGCAACTAGGTCAATTGCCTTCTTCTTGATCACTGGATCATTAGTAATCAAGAACTCAATCTCTTGTTCTGTGGGTACATAGTCGAACTCGGAGTCTTTTCTCCGAATATTGTGGGTGGAGCAGTGGAAACCGGATTTACATCCATTAGATCGGTGGTGTCCATTCGCTTGACCTTTTAGCCTCCATGAAGTCTGCAATCTCTATCTCCTAGCAACTTGATCTTCATTGATCTTTCTAGCAACCTCTGCATCATGAGCAATTTGAGCTTGTTCTTTCTTTGAAATCTTCCTTCTTTGTTGCTCTTCGCTCTGCATAACTGCTTTACCTTTCTTCTTCTTGATTTCTTCCTCTGCAGTGGTAATAGCTTGATCGGCAGTGGTAACTTCTTCCGCAGGGAATGAAATCGGTGGTTGCAGATCGAAAATTTCTTGCTCTAGTTGTCATTGAGGAACTTCGAGTATCGACTTCCTCGGTAACTCTAAAATTTACATCACCTTCATCTCCAAAATCAATCTTCCTCCCTTAGTTTCAAAGATCTGCTTTCTTCCCTGCTTTGGAAGAATTCCCAAAATCTTCACTGAAATCTTCTGAGTTACCATCATGAGGTGAGGATGGAGATGATATCACTATCTTTGCAGGTCTCTTTTTCTGTTTCAACCCCTGCAACTCTTTCTTCAAACTCTGAATCTCTGCTTTCAGTTGTGTAACATCCTTGGCATGTTGCTCCTTTATTTGTGGCAAGTCCTTCTCCAGAGATTCAACCTGCTTAGTTAGTTTGGTATAAAGTTCCATCAATTCCATAGGTTGCCTACTGCCCTCAACACTTCCAACTATGTGACCTGTTGGGAGAGGTGAATCATAGGGCATTGGCTCACATTCATCCTTAGTTGGACTAGGTTGAAGCCTGGAACCACCACTTCTTGTTCCTAAACCAAAAGGATCAGGGACATGTTGTGTTGTAATGGGAGGAGTTGGCTGTTTTTGCCTCCTCTCATAGGTGTGAGAAACTGGTGGAGTATAGTTGATATTTGGAACTGTGATTGTGGGTGTGGTTTGAGATACAACTGGGATTGTTGCAACTTCACCCTGTACCTGTGAAATCTTTGCAAGCATTTGAGGAAAAAGTGGTTTAACAACCCTATTGCCATGTTTATCCATGTTTTGAAAAACTTTAGGCTTAAGGCAACGGATTTTATAAACTCTAGTGTGGGGTTGCAGTTGAAACTCATTTAACACTGCTTGCACAAACCTTGGATACATCAAAATTTTTGTTGAACTCTTTACATTGCCTTGCATACTTGTAAAGATATATTTAGACCAGTTAAAAATCCTATCAGTGGCTAGACAAACCAAAGGGTAAGCCATTGTTGAACTGAATTGTTCATAAGATGTTTTCTTAGGACTTAGGCAATGTAATGTAGTATGTATTAAAAATATCCAATGAGGATGAAACCACTCTTTTGAAAGTAGCCTTTTGTCGGTGGTATCATACCCATGGATGCAAGATGTTCATGAATTTACGGCATAGGGAATGTGATGATACCATTGAGATCATCCAATGGAGAATTCTCCTCAATGATGCCTCAGTAACATCAATAGTTACCCCATCCACAGTGGCTCTAAGAGCATCCACTATTTCATTTGTATCTCTATTTTCAATTGTTATGGACTGAATAGAGTTCCAAAACTGTTTGATTTGAGAGATATAGATTGTGGGATTAAGAAGTAAAGCATAACTCACATGAGTAGTGCTTAGAAAATCCACAATCTGATGAAAAACAAGGCCACTCTTGTCATTTGACTTTTCCAAATAGGCCACTTGGTTGTGCTCATCTGCAAAAGTGATAGGCGCCATAGTATCTTTGGATGAAAAATATATTGTGTCAGTATGAATTGTATAAAGAACTCGCCAATTGAGAGATAAAGATATATACTGTTAGGGTTTTAGAGTTTTGCGCAACAAAGAGTATCTAAGGAAAAGATTCATCTTAAGATGATAAATTGCAATTTGGAAAGTAGATAATCTTCTAAAATTTACCCTATAAATATGGAAAGTAATTTCTCCGAACGGCTAGTAAAAATTTATTCGACACAACAGCTTGTAACGCTAGATCAACGATGGTAAAAATAACATTGTCGGTGGAAGCTGTGAACTAGCAAAGGTAATTTTCACAAAGATTTTCAAAGAGTAGTGGTAAGAAAAACATATGAAAATTTGAACTGCTCTCATTATAGTTTTTAGCAAACTACCAGCTATCAACTGATTTGATATGTCTTTACCATGAGCCGTTTGCTATGGACTAGCCAATTCTTAATCATAAAGAATATGGTGAGTTGATAACCATATAGTTTTTGGTAAACTATCAACCATAAACGGATTTGTTAAGTCTTTACCAGTAGCCGTTTGCTCTGGACTAGTTGATTCTTATGTGGATTAGACATGGTGAATCAATAACAATTTGTTGTGTGTCTCAGATACACACCTTTTATGATCAACTCCCATCTTTGCTGCATAAAAGTTATTGAACAAGCAACATATACAAGCACTAAGCATATACAAACTTATACAACAATTTTAGTACCCAAAAGCCTCCCCTCAACACCAAAGAAGCGGTAGACACACAAATTTTATGGATTAAGCATTCCAATACACATTACAAAGTCTTCGAAATCTACCCACATCAAGTCCTTTTGTTAATAAATCAAAGATAGTTATTATCAATATGAATTTTGATAACTTGGATTAGCCTTTTCTCATAACAATCTCTTATAAAATGGTGTCTAATTTCAATATGTTTAGTCTTTGTGTGTTGAACTGGATTCTTAATTATGCAAATGGTACTGGTATTGTCAATATAAATGATGGTATTCATAAAATTGTACCCATAGTCCAAAAGTTGATTTTGAAGCCATAGAACTTGAGCACAACAACTTGCAGCAGCCACACACTCTGCCTCAGTTGATGAATTTGCCACCATTGTTTGTTTCTTGCGGTGCCATGACACCAATCATGCTTCAAGAAATTGGCATCCACTTTTGTAGATTTTCTATCCAAACTAGCTCCAAGATAGTCACTATCTAAATAAGTAACCAATTCTAGAGGTGATTCTCTAGGGTACCATAAACCCAGATTAGGAAATGCTTTAAGATATCCAAAATCTTCTTCACGGATCAAGTGTGAGAACTCGGAGTGACACAAACCTTGCACAAGCACATACCGCAAACATAATGTTCGGTCTAGATGATGTAAGATACATCAAAGAACCAATCATAGATCTGTATATGTGCACATCAACCGCTTCACCACTATTTTCCTTCAAGAGTTGATGTGTAGTCTTGTCTGCAGGTCTGCCGATGAATTTGCATCAAAGAACATGAACTTCCATTTTTGATGACCCCTTTACCAGCAACTTTTCCATTAACTCCACCTCCAAAGCTGACATACTATCCATCATAATGTTCAAAATCTGAGAGATAGGACTTGTTACCAGTCATGTGCCTTGAACATCCACTATCTGTGTAGCCTTGATCTGATTTCTTTGTCCTTGGATGTTCCTGCACATATAAGAAAGGAGTTAGTTTCCTTTGGGGACCCAAGCCATGATTGACTTGGATCTGCCTCGTGTATCAATATAGTTAAATCTATCAAAAGGTCATTGATACACCATTGGGATTGGTTGTAGAGGTAATTGATAAGGTTTTAAATGTACCTTTTGAGGGTCGTTTAAGCCCTTATTTGATTACTTTTGTATCCGTTATTACTTAATATCATTTATTTTCACTTTTAGGTCTCTTGAAGGCAAATTGTCGGAATGACACTTATTTGGACGAAAAGGCGCGGATATACTGAAGAAAATGGCCAAAGTCAAGAATCGAGACACTCAAGTCATTGAAATACAAAGGGACGGTGTCATGTGTTAATTCGGCGCCCGCCGTGAGCACTTCGTGACGCCTCAATAGCCAAATTTCTTATTTTCAAGTAGCGGTGTCGGGCTTTAAAAGAGTAGGCCGTCGCAACTCGGGCGGCCTAGATTTGATCCGAGCGGCGTCGAGGCGAAGGGACGGCGTCACAAGCATAAGGTGACGCCGTCGCAAGACTAACGTGGCAAGACGAAACCCTAATGACGCGACCGACGGCCACAAATCAGGGTGACGCCATCGCGATTGTAATATTATATATAGAATCCGAATTTTCGGTTTTAGTGTGTAGTCTTTTGGAGTAAAACCTAAACCGAACCAAGGTCAGTCTTGTACAAGATTTTAGGGTTCCAAACCCTATCTTACACCAAGATAAGTGTTTTACTTCATTAATTCAATTATGTCTTCAATTATTTGTGTGTATGCTTGCATGTTCTCCATGTCCGGCTAATTTACTTGTGTGTTTGCTTAGGGAATATGAAACATAATTATTGAATATTGATTGGTTGTTTCTTATCTTAATTGTTAATGATCTAGTAATGCGATAGGCCATTCGTTGTGTAGTTAATGCTTGATTAATCTTTGTGAACCTTATACTATAACACCTAGAGCAGTTGTAGGCTAAACCATCCAAAGAGTACCTTAGATTTAGAGTTTATAATTCCTAGAGATTTTGTAGACGAGACCCTTTGGTAGTTTCAAAGAGTTAGGGACAAACGCATACCCTACGACTTTAGACACACAACGCGATTAAGAATAAGGACGTGACAATTCAACCATCAATAGGAGATAATTAAGGAGTAATAAAACCTAAGTGAACACATCTTTAAACCATCATACGAGCACACAATAATTAGACATAGACTACATA
Source organism: Chrysanthemum lavandulifolium (assembly GCA_022545495.1). Taxonomy (NCBI): domain Eukaryota; kingdom Viridiplantae; phylum Streptophyta; class Magnoliopsida; order Asterales; family Asteraceae; genus Chrysanthemum; species Chrysanthemum lavandulifolium. The sequence continues at coordinate 228,487,430 of CM040239.1, read as the reverse complement.
CACCTTAGATTAGATAAGTAGACAAGTAGAGTAATCGGTAGAAATACCAACCCTCAAATCCAAACCCCGAGATTCTTACCTTTCTAATTCCTAAAAAACATAAAAAGATAAAAAAAAAAAAATCCTCAACCATAACCTTAGCGTAGTAACTTCTCACTAGCATTCCGATTCCCCTAGAGAACGATATCAATACCGTGGCTTACCCTAATACTACACTACAATGATTAGGTTCATCGCCTAGGTGTTATAAAACTTACTCAAGAAAAGGAAGTTCCTTTGACCCCGACGACGCGTGTGGCGTTATCAAGTTTTGGCGCCACGCGGGAATAGAATAGCTAGTTTGTAGTCCACCTCGTTTAGGTTTCTTTGCCCGATTCCTATCAAGTAAATTTTTCTCATTTTTAGCTTCCTCGTAGTCTATCCCCTTCTTCGTGACCTTTGTTCGTAATCCCATCACTTTTCATCATGGAAGGTGATAACCAACCACCATTCATCAACCTACCACCAAATGACCCGCCAAGAGCCCGTACTCTTGGTGAATACTCGAGACCAAGCCACCTAGGCTATAGGAACACCATTGAGCTTCCGACCAAGCCCAAACTACGCCCTGCGATCCGAGACCGTCCGGTTGGTGCAAAACGGATGTGCATTCCATGGACTTCGTTCAAGATCCTAATCAAGATCTTACGGATTTCCTTAAAATTGTCGATTCCATCGACCTTGATGCTACTACTCGGAGACCACGCGCGTCTGCGTCTCTTCCAATTCTCTACGGGACCAAGCTAGTAATTGGCTTGAGCGACTTCCACCGCTCCATCTCAAGTTGGGATGATCTCACCTCTCGCTTCCTTGCTCAATTTTCCCACGGGAGAACCACTAAGCTTAGGAATGACATCTTGATGTTCCAACAACGTCAAGGTGAATCTCTCTCGAAGCATGGACTCGATTCAAGGACTTACTTCATAAAATCCTCATCATGGCATTGATCTTTGGCTCCAAGTCCAACTTTTCTATGATCATGTCAACTTCCCCACTAAGCGATCCATTGACCAAGCGGCGGTGGAAAACTTAGTGATCTCATCGGGAAGAATCATGGGGTATAATAGAGGACCTTGCTCTCTATGACAACAAAAGTTGGAATGACCCCGTGAGTTGCCCAAAACGTTAAAGGCAATCTCCTTGCCTCAATTGACTCACAATATTTCGGCCGTAGGATGATCGAGCTTGAAGATCAAGTAAAATTCTAATGAGCTCCTACTTAAAATCCTAAGTCTTCACATCAAGTGAATAAAATCACTCTTCCTTGTGAATTATGTAGTGGTCCCATGACACTCGTGATTGCACAAGACTCCCGAACAAGCTTTGCGGACTACGCCCATGCGCATCGACGGAGCGGGAGAGAAGTGGTACACTTTCAAGCCCGAACAAAACAACTTAGGAAACTCTTACAACCCCTCATGGAGAAATCACCCTAACCTTAAGTGGGACCAAAACTCAAGCACACCCCAAAGCGCATCTAGTCCACCTAATAGGTTCAATTCTCTAAACACCGGGAACCCCACTAATCTTGAGGCAATTACATCTAGATTCATGTCATCTCAAGAGACTCGATTGACTAAGCTTGAAGCCGATTTTAAGCGAAGACAAAGCGAGATGACAAATAAGCTTGATGCCCTCTTAAAAGCCTTTAATGAACGGGAAATTGGAGCACTCCCAAGTGATACTATAAAGAACCCAAAAGTGAATTCGATTTCGTCGACTTCATGTTCTTGTTCACCATGGGAGAGTGCACATCCATGTCCCTCACACCTAACGGTTCACTCGGTAAATGCTATCAACAAGGGTTCCAAGCCATCCAAAATGAGGTACCAAGGCCCTGCACCATTGGTAGAACCTACTCTTGAGAAACCCGTCAACCAAGAACCCAAGCCTAATCTAGAGGAGGAGTACAAGGAACTCCATCAAGAAAACCGTTCTTGAAGTCTTAGCTCATGCACCTTATTATAATGCTTTAAAAGAAAATATGAGTTAGAACTTAAACTTGGAAAACATGGGTCCGCTTTTGTGAAATAATCTACCTAGGAAGCTAGACGATCCCGGCTATTTACTCTTCCGTAGGCTTGGAACTTCAAACCTCTCGATGCTCTAGCCGACTTAGGATCATGCATCAATCTTGTTCGTTGTCCTCCATAGAAGCCTTAACTTAGGTAAAATAGAACCAACGAAAACCATCTTAGGTCTAGCGGACGGTAGTGTTGCATATCCGGTAGGGATAATAAAAGACATGGTAGTACACGTAGGAGAGTTGACTCTTTTGGCCGACTTTCATGTGCTAGACATGAATAAGGACCCGACATGCCCATTACTAGTAGGAAGAGGATTCTTAGCTACCGCTAGCGCCATCATCGATTGTAAGATGTCCAAGATAGTGGTAGGAGAGGGGAGTGCTAGGTCAATTTACGATGTCAAAAGCATACGTACTACAAAGAAGAGGAATCCCACATGAGATTAGGTTGGATAGGCGCGCCTTCTAGGTATGGACCTTGGATAGATAAGAACCTCATAGGTCCACAACGACCTTTCTACTTAGATGAAGCCTTTGCTAGTAAAGCAACTTTCCATGAAAAGAAATGGCTAGGGACATGGAAGTGAACCCGCTCGAGGACGCCTTTAGTATTTAGAAAGATGACCGAGTTCCTAGGAAGTTTGCCGTCAACCTTGTCATGAATAAGTGGAAAATTGAGAAGCGTAAACATAAGTGGGATTGGGATAGACCGCCTAGTGATGGTAATGGAGAGTGGCACATTAGGATAACGATCTATGATCCCAATGGAGAAGTTTGAAAAGGCATATCGAACCAAACGTACTACTAGGAACTTAAATGATAAGTTTGATCCTTATGAAATTGTTAAGGATAGGCTTACTTATATCGGCATGCGTAGGAGCACGACTACGAGTCTAGCTACAATACTCATAAATAAAGAAAAGCGCGTGGGAGGCAACCCATGCTTAATTGTTTTCTTGTTAGTGTCATATATCTTTTAGTGATTGCTTATTCTCATGTTTAAATTTGTAAAATGCTTTATTTTGTTTTTAACCTAGTCTTAATTGCATATAAAGGTATTTTACATAAAGGATAAGTGTAGGCGGGATTACACACGCTTTCAAAAGAAACGTGAACATGAGAATAACAATTAATTAAAAGATATATATGTGTGTTTGTTCGAGTCAAATGCTTGTATCGAGTCATAATGGATGTTTTGAAAATTTTCTAGATTCTAAAGATGTAAATTTTTGTAAAATCGCACCGCTTTTGTCGGGATAACTGACGGTGTCGAGATCGCAACTGACGGCGTCGGGGAGCGAAAACAACTTATCTTACTTTCTCTCGTTTTTCTCGTGCTACTTATAAATTTTGGAATTTTCCAGTCTTAATTTTCCGTAAAATCGCAAACATCCATTCCACAAGCATTATATCTTATTTAAGTCTGGAACTACATCTTGTTGTGATTTTTTCTTTGTTCGGTTTGATGCTTTGGGTTGAGTAATTCCCCCACACCTTTGCGTTGTACTCATCTTTAGTACACGATACCCCTAGTTAACCCCTCAGAGCCTATCCTTTTCGCGGTTCTCGTGATGTTTGGGTTTTTCCGGAATATCAATGAAGAGCATTGTTTACACCACACCCCCAAATGTACACCTAAATCTCCTTAGCCTACCTTGTATGCACTCACTTTTAGTGCATTATTGTTATCACCCCAAACCCTTAGTTCAATTATCTAGTTGCTTGCATGAGTTGCTAAGTCGAGTCATATCCTTTGTACACAGTTTTGGGACGATTGGGACTCATGGGAAAAGTTAAAGTTTATGAAATGACTAGAAGGGAACGTCAAATTCCCTTATTTGCGTAATAACGTACCCCAAGTGTTTTGATCTTTTCAATTCGGGTCAAATTAGTATTAGAGTAATAAAAACTCAAGTGTAGGGATGTGCCTATAAATCCCTATCATTTTGATGTTACCGTAGAGAATGGTAGAGTAAAAATGTACGAGAAAAAAAAGTCGAAAAAAAAATAGAAAAAGAGAAAAGAAAAAAAAAATAGAGTGTTAAAAAAAAATACGGGCTACCATCCTACATCTATCTTTAAATTTATGTTTGTTTGTTTCAGTTATCTAGAGTTTAGAGTTTAGAGTGTCGAGTCTTGGCTTAGCAACGCCATTCTTCGTATGCTTGTAACATAAAGATTTTTTACTTGCCACCACTAAATAGCCTATCCCACCAAACCCTTTGTTTCCCTACCATAAGCCTAACATTACAACCCTTTAAAGACCTCTTTGATAGTCTTTCCTAGGTGCTTACGCCAAATCGATGGAGGTTTGATCTATTCTCAAGCCTATCGTAATCTATGTACTAGGACCGGTTAATGAGTGTTTATCTTTCATTTCCAACTTGTTATATTTCTTATACACCCGAGAGATGTGAGTACCCAAACACCCCATGTGAGGTGCTAGTATGTAATTTCCGTTCTTGTTATGACTTTTGCGGGGCTTATATGTGTTGTGGATTATTCTAAACCAATGCTTCATGACCCATAACTTATAAATTGATTGGCTAAAAGCACCTTTGCTTGAGGACAAGCAAATACCAAGTGTAGGGATATTTGATAAGGTTTGAAAATGTACGTTTTTGAGGGGTCGTTTAAGCCCTTATTTGATTACTTTTGTATCCGTTATTACTTAATATCATTCCTTTTCACTTTTAGGTCTCTTGAAGGCAAATTGCTGGAATGGCACTTATTTGGACGAAAAGGCGCGGATATCTGAAGAAAATGGCCAAAGTCAAGAATCGAGACACTCAAGTCACTTTGAAATACAAGGGGACGGCGCGGTGTTAATGCGGCGCCGTCGAGCACTTCTGTGACGGCTCAAGAGCCAAATTCTTATTTTCAAGTGACGGTGTCGGGCTTTAAAAGAGTAGGCCGTCAACTAAGATGGCCTAGATTTGATCCAGACGCCGAGACTCAAGGGACGGCACACAAGCATAAGGTGATGCTGTCGCCAAGACTAACGTGGCCAAGACGAAACCCTAATGACGGCGACCAGCGGCCACAAATTAAAGGTGACGCCGTCGCGATTGTAATATTATATATAGAATAAGAATTTTCGCTTTAGTGTGTAGTCTTTTGGAGTAAAACCTAAACCGAACCAAAGGCATCTTGTACAAGATTTTAGGGTTGAACCCTATCTTACACCAAGATAAGTGTTTTACTTCATTAATTCAATTATGTCTTCAATTATTTGTATGTATGCTTGCATGTTCTCCATGTCCGGCTAATTTACTTGTGTGTTTGCTTAGGGAATATGAAACTTAATTATTGAATATTGATTGGTTGTTTCTTATCTTAAATGTTAATGATCTAGTAATGCGATAGGTCATTCGTTGTGTAGTTAATGCTTGATTAATCTTTGTGAACCTTAGACTATAACACCTAGAGTAGTTGTAGGCTAAACCATCCAAAGAGTACCTTAGAGTTAGAGTTTATAATTCCTAGAGATTTTGTAGACGAGACCCTTTGGTAGTTTCAAAGAGTTAGGGACAAACGCATACCCTACGTCTTTAGACACACAACGCGATTAAGAATAAGGACGTGACAATTCAACCATCAATAGGAGATAATTAAGGAGTAATAAAACCTAAGTGAACACATCTTTAAAACATCATACGAGCACACAATAATTAGACATAGACTACATACACCTTAGATTAGATAAGTAGACAAGTAGAGTAATCGGTAGAAATACCAACCCCCAAATCCAAACCCCGAGATTCGTACCTTTCTAATTCCTAAAAACATAAAAGATAAAAAAAATAATCTTCCTCAACCACAACCTTAGCGTAGTAACTTCTCACTAGCATTCCTATTCCCCAGAGAACGATATCAATACCGTGGCTTACCCTAATACTACACTACAACGATTAGGTTCACTTTGCTTAGGGTGTTATAAAACTTGCTCAAGAAAAGGAAGTTCCTTTGACCCCGAACGACGCTTGTGGCGTTATCGATAATTCCTTTAGGTTTCCATTCCCAACGTCTTTGAGGCCTTCACAAGATTTCCTATGTTACCCCGTTCTTGTTTACAACCTTTGCGGTGGGAACTTTTGGTGCAAATGGTAACTTCGATTTAGTTTTAGGTACCCACCGCTCGGTTATATTGAACCCTTTTATCGAAAAAAGACCTTTTCCTGTTTGTCTGATTTTGCAAAAGTTGTTTTGGATTTTGCACTTGTAATGAGTGATTTAGGGTGGCAGTGTTAGCAGCTTTAGCAATGGCAAAAGTTATAAGACCACTTCTTAGTTGAACTGCTCTTGGGACCATTTTGTTGTGTGAATCGGGGTGTATTTTCTTTTGAAACCGTTAGACTCCACCCTTTGATTTCCATGGACTTCTTTCTCCCAACATGATAGTCACAATTAGCATGTAAATGATTAAAGCTACCACGGATATAACATGCTTTATTGTACATCACAAAATCACTACCTAGTTGTTGAGATTTGACATGATTCCAACTCCTCCGGTTACCCTAGGAGTTGATGACTTGTTTCTATATCGCCTCAAAGATACCTTACTGAGTTGATCTAGGTTTATTAGCTTGTTTCCTAGGTTCCTCTGTAATAGTATTTACAACTTTTGGGATAGAAGCCTCTACATTCTTTTTAACATTCTCATCTACAATAGATGAGTCACTTGCACTTTCAAAAAAAATCAGTTTCATGCTTAACCTCTTCCTCACTTTTCACAAATTTGGGATGACCATATTCAAGATTCAGATCCTGAAATTCCTCTAGACCTGTATGAGCTAAATCTATGCCAAGAGGTGATGGAACACCTCTTAGTGGTGGTGGAGGAGCAGTATTGTATCCCATTCCAGACTTAACTTTACTAGTAATTTGAGCATTCCAAAATTTATCAATTGACTTAGACTGATAATAACAGGTGTCAACAATTAAATTGACATTCTCATTTATCTTTTAAGTTTTTCAAACTCTTTTTTAATGCCTCATTTATCGTTGTCTTATGATCTATCTCTCTTAAGAATAATCATATCATCGTTATATTTTGACTCATTTTCTATAATGCTCTAGTTGTTTCTCTAAAACATATATGCCTCTTCTAAGGTTTGACACGGTATAATTAGCAAAGAAACAACTCTGTTATTTGGTTGTCAAATAATTCATTAAGCCTTTCACATTCTTTAGAAGCCCTACATGTTTTAGAACAACTTTCAAAGTTTTGTACCTCGAGTCGAGAAAGCCATGAGAGCATGTTACAGAGACACAAGAGCGACATCGAAGGTTGTTCCTCTTGTCCATCAAGATCAAACTCCAATCATAGCTCACACCATCAATTGCCGGCATTGCCTTTGGTTCTTCCATAATTGGTTCTTTCTTTTGCTTGTACCAAGTAGACCTTTGTCCCGGTTCCTTGGTCTTCGCATTCTCTAGCAAAATTCCCCAACTTGTGACAGTTGAAACACTCTACTTTCTTTTATCGAACCTCGCAGCCACCACCATTGATGTGAATTGGCTTGCCGCCTTCTTGTAGAATTTCCTAGCCCTCATGCTAAGAAGAGCTATCTCGCCATTTTATGTCCATCTCCTCCAAGTCATCTTCATCAATTTGCTCTATGTCTTCATGAGTTAATATAGAGCCACTAACTTGTGTGGAGATAAAAGCATAAAGGTAGGATCTCCAATACCAAAGAACCTTCTTCTTTGAACTGCGGTGGTAACACTAACATTACCAATGGAAACAGTAGAACCATCGGTGCAAAATCATCATCATAGTCATCTTGTAATCATCACACGTCAGAGGTTGACAACAATGCCAAGCTACTAAAGCTTGTACCAAGTTTCCACGACTTTTCAATCTTTGTTCAATGAGTTTGAAGTTGTTGTAAAGATCATTGAGCTTCATAGTTTCAATATCTAGTTTATTTTCTCGATCGTAACATTTGTATGAAACTCGAAGGCAAACTTCTTAGAAACTTCAAATTGAGGTCTTCCTTTTCTACCTCAATGCCAAACACAATCGGTTGCGACAATCTTCTTAAGTTTGGTGAAGATCTTTGTCAGTGAGTCATTGCTTGAAGCGAGAAGTTTTCATAACTTTGCTTCAACAATGTCTTTTGTGTCTTCTTTGTAGCATCATTGCCACCAAACACCGAGCGGATCTCTTCAAAAGTTCTTTTTATGTTGTGTATTTATCAAAGCAACGATCGGTCTTTAGGAAGAGCCATAAGTAACAAACTTACGCCTTCAGTCATTCTTCTTCTTGCTATTTCATCATTAGTCTTAGGTATGTAAACTACTTCTTGGTCACCAACTTTCTCTTCTTTTGAGATTTGAAGGAATCACCAAGTAAGATGATCTCCTATAGAGCATAGTCTTGTATGAGAAAGTATTGCTCAATCATTATCCTCCACATCTCAAACTCATTAAGTTTAATCTTAGGAAGCCTTGGAGCAGAATTGGACTGGTTTTCCATCTCCATTGATTTGAGTGAGTAGGTTAAGCTTATTCCTTGTATTTTCTAAATCAAAATATCAGAACCTTCGCTCTGATACCACTTTATGGATCTAAACACACACCTTGTGTTAGTGATATTTTGAATTATATTAATAAGCACGCGGAATATACTTAGTAATACTTAGATGATGGGTTATATGATGTAATGTAAGTAAGAACAGTTTAACACAAATTTCCAATATTATTAAGAAATAATACGAGTGATATTTCTTATCACTAGGGTTACACCTTGAAGCTTACGTGAGTATTTCGTACCTTAAACAATGACCTAGGATCTCCTTTTATAGAACAAGGAGTCCTTTACAAGATAAGTATAATACTAACAATATAGAATATACACAAGATCTTTTCTATACTTATCAATACACGGATACATAACAATTATCCTAATAGCGGTGGTAATATATGTCTTGGCGGTGGTAATGTGTTTCCACCGCTAGTGCATTCTTCAGCAGTGTCTTCCACAAGACTATCAGTGGTAACTGTTAGTATTATTCCCAACAGGTTTTGCAATACATCAAAGGTTTTACGGAAAACATCAATTTTCAATCATAAATACCCTTTTATTTTTGAAAACTTAATACACAGTCGATGTGCTAGAGAAAAGAGTTGTTGAGCACAACGACCGATTTTTCAAAGGTATCCGTCAATCCATTTCCTGGACCAAGGTTGATTCAAGAGTGAGTCGTCTCATCGTTTCTATCTAGTTGTAACAAGCTTGATATTTTGGAAAGATCTCACATGTCACCCACCAAGAGCTTGTTTGATGTTGGCTCTAGAAGGATTTCCATCTTCATTGTGAATATTTAACATATCACTCGGATGTTCCGCAATACCACAAGGATAATCGTGGGACTCTCAATATATACTTACTTTCCACATTGTGTGAAACAACAAGTCTTCATTAATTTTGTGTCCTAATGAGATTTATTGATGATCTCTTGGCTCTAGACTCAATAGTGCATATTTGGTTTCTATGCTAGAGACTAGGAGAGGGTCTCCTTCTTCAATATCAACAATCTCTAAGAGAAAGTCGATAGATTATGTAGGTTCCCGTGAGAATGAAACAAGTCCTTTTAAGAGGAACTTGGGTAGCTTGGGAAGTTTATTGCGGTCGTCACTTGGGTCCATGACGTCTTGTCTTCAATATCGGCATTACCTTGGTAACCACCAGTAGCATATGAATTGAACCCGGTTTACGCCCTAAGGTTGAATTAATGGAGGGCTATTTCTTTTTACTCTTTTCTCATTCAATTCCTTTTCATTCTCCAACCCCTTCAGTGCTTACCTAGGCTTCATTACTAGAACCTTGTTGGGTTTATTCCAGTTCTAGCTCAATCTCAGTCGGCACTCTTCCCTTATTCTCACTTTTCTCCTTTTTTCATCATACCTAAAGACTTCTACACTAACTAGCGGATTATCTTTGGGTAGATCCCTCCGGCTCTGGCGGGATCGTGGGAACTCATACCTAACCTAACTATCCTTATAACTCCAATGCATAAAGTAAATTTGGTCGGTCTTTAGGTATTGTTCTTTCCGCCTCGAAACCAATTGAAAACCATTTAAAAATCAATCAAGGTACACGTGATATAAAATCAAAGCATTTCGTACCTTAATTGTTTTTTTATCTTTTTGGAAAAGCTCCCCCTCAACATGTGCTTCAAGTATTAGAAATTATTTTGGCACATGAAGAAAGAGACCAACGAAGGTTAGATTTGAATGAAATCTCCAATTCTTGATAGCAATTTCCAAAATGATCATGATTACTTCCCCGATCAAATCAGTATTTTACACACTTTGGATAAAATTTTTTGGGAAGGATGAGGTTTTCTTATGATTGCTCCCCCTCAATATGTGCATTGAGATTCGAAAGAGTTTTGCACATATTAGAGGGAACCTGCACTTAGAGAAAAATCAATCACGTTTCAATCCTTTTTGGTTTAAGATAAATTGCATGGAAAATTTGAAATCGTTTGGAACATGTAGGGAGGAGCGCTTGTTATAATATTTCTAAAACCACTTATCGAGTAATCGGTTTATATCCAATTTAAATCACAAATTCTCCTCCGATCACAATTTTCAAACCCTTTGAGATTTGTGATCTCAATTGATTTAAATTATTTTGAGAAGAAAATGTGACTTGCTTTTAAAACATTTAGTGATAAGGATCAAATTTTGAAACTTTAATCTCTAATGATCAAACATGCTTAGGTATCTTATGAAAAAACAACATTAGCCTTGGTCTTGATCCAATTGTGAAAAAAAATGTTCTTTTTGATTATCCAAATGCAGACCTTGCTCATTTTTAGTACCAATTATTTGAGAAATAACCTTTTTGATATGTTTGAAATCATTCTCCTCCTCAATCAATGACCGAAGTTGTTGATTGAGTGATAGAGATATTGACAAATGATAAGTCCAGATGATTTTCAAAATTAAGTCCGAGTTATTTTCAAAGCAATTTTGTTTTCATTAGATGACAAATATTTTTCAGAAGAATATTTAGAAGGAAAAGTATTTGTGAGGAAACATTTGCCTTTTTGGCGACAAACGTTCCTTATGAACTTTTGTTTTTAGGATCAGAGTATGAGGTTTTAAAATTAGATTGAGCATGGCTCTATCCTTTATTTAAAAGCAGGTTCTTTTGAAATGACAATAAACCAACATTTTCTCTATCTTCTTTTTTTTTTTTTTTTGAAATAAAATATTTATTACTTATGTTCGAACTTCATCTAAAGACCCGTGCCATTTTGAATGACGATCAAGTCCGTAGTTGTTATCGAAATCGAAAAACATGATATGAAAACAATATTTTTTTGACTTTTTCAAAATTTTCTGATTTTTATGGGTTTTTAAAATTTTATATTTTTCTATTTTCTTTTTGTTGGTTTTAAAATTTTGTATTTTGCTTTTTGATATATTACATACATAGAATTGATGAAGAAAAACCTTTACTCCTCGTCTTTCTCCTGAAGACGTTTTAGTGTCTCAGGTTGTAGGCTCTTCAAGCCAAGTCGTGGAAGGATAAACTCAAAACGTTCTCTAGGAAGGGCTTTAGTGAAGATGTCTGCCAGCTGATATTCAGTCCTTACGAAATACAGTTCAACCACACATTTCTCCACTTGTTCCCTGATGAAGTGATGTCGAATGTCAATGTGCTTTGCTCTTGAGTGTTGAACATTGTTGCAGTAGAGAGAAATGGCACTTTTGTTATCACAATACAAAGGAACTTTGTTGAATACAAAGCCATAGTCTTGATAATTGGGATCTCATCCATAAGATTTGAGCACAACAAGATGACATGGCTATGTACTCAGCCTCTGTAGAGGATATAGATGTACTCATTTGTTTCTTTGAAGACCAGCTTACTAACTTATCTCCCAAAAACTAAGCACCTCCTGATGTGCTTCGACATGTATCTTGACACCCTGCATGGTCTGCATCTGCATATGCTGTTAGTGACATGTCGGTGTATTTTGATACCAAAGTCCCATGTTAATGGTTCCTTGGAGATACCGAAGACCCGTTTAACCGCTTCAAGGTGCTTTACGGTAGGCTTAGCACGGTATCTAGCACACATGCATACAACGAGTAATATCAGTCTCATCGGTATAAGGTACATCCGGGATCCAATCATACTACGATATTTTGATTGATCAACCATGATCCCTAAGTGGTCCTCATCCGCTTTGTACGCCCATCATGGGAGTGTCAACAAGGTCACAAGAATCAAATCCAAATTTCTTTAAGATTTCATTAGCATATTTAGATTGATTAATAAAAATGCCTCCGGGACTTTGTGAAATTCGTAATCCCAAGAAAAATGACATTTGTCCCATCATAGACATTTGAAATTTGGAGCCCATCTCCTTTGAAAATCAGTCACATTCATTAGGGTCGTTCGAGGCGAAGATAATATCATCAACATAAATTTGTACGTGAATTAAGTGTTTGCCTGACTTTCTGGTGAACAATGTTGGATCAACTGCTCCTTTGCTGAATCCATTTGACAAAAGAAACTTTGACAATGTATCATACCATGCCCTTGGAGCTTGCTTCAAACCGTAAAGAGCCTTCTTCAAGTGGTAGACATGGGTAGGATGCTCTGGACAAGACCTTCGGGTTGACTGACGTAAACCACTTCTTTGAGATCTCCATTAAGAAAAGCGCTTTACATCCATCCGATAAACCACCATGTTCTTGCTAGCGGCATTAGCCGTGAAGATTCGATAGCCTCAATTCGTACAACCGAGCAAATGATTCCTCAAAGTCAATACCCTCATCTTGTCAGTATCCTTTAGCCACTAGCCTTGCTTTATTCTTTAGAACATCACCACGCTCATCAAGCTTTACTTTGAAGATCCATTTAAGAGCAATAATCATAGCACAATCTAGAGCATGTACTAATTCCCATACATCAAGACGATCGAACTCATGGATTTCTTCTTGCATAGCACTAAACCAGTTGTCCTCAAACATTGCTGTTTTGACATTTTAGGTTCGATATTTGATAATACAGAATTGAAGAAGCACCATAAGGCATCGTGAGTGTTGTTTACGAGTGGATACCGGGAGAGAAGGATTCCCAATGATGTTGTCCAGTGGTTGATCATGTGTCCATTTTCTGAGATATTCATGTGGTTGATGATGAGGAACTGATGTAGCAGAGTTTGGATCCCCAGATGAAGATGGTTCAGGTATTGGTTCAGGGGAAAATATGTTTTCAAACGGGGCATCTTCAGCAATAGCAAAGGGGTTATCTCCATCATAATTAGAAGCTACATTTCCATGATGTACAACCGAAGATTGAGGATTCGAAGATGATGATGAGTGATCGGCAACTGGCGCTTCTTGAGATAAAGACAATGAAACAGATGGACCATTCGCATTGGTTGGATTGTCATTAGCCAAAGGTTCATAATATTCATCAAACATCGGATCAAACAATTTCCTCAATTCTTCTTTTGATAGAGGTACATAAGGAACTGCAGGGGATTGATTCTGTACAAGAGAAGAACTGATGGGATTACTTGACAAAAATTGAGGTGCGGGTCCAGAACCGGATTGTCCAGGAGCCGTTTGCTCAGTCAGCTCATCGAACGTAACATGAATAGATTCCATGATGTCTCGGGTTCTTTTATTGTAGATTCGGTAACCCTTCCGATTTGGAGCATAGACAACAAAAACTCCAATGTCCGCCTTAGCTTTCAATTTTCGTAAATATTGACCATAATTAGTTGGATAACATAGGGCACTGAACACACAAAAGAAAGAAAGATCTGGTTTTTGGTTGTGGACAAGTTCGTATGGAGTTTTTCCATGAGTGGTTTGAATTAGGGAACGGTTTTAGGTATAACATGCAGTGGCAATGGCTTCCGCCTAGAGAAACATTGGAGCCTTTGAATAGATCAGCATAGACCTTGCGGCTTCAACAAGAGTTCGATTGCCTTTCAACAAAGACTGCTCATTGAGGAGTACGTGGAACACTTCTTTGATGGCTAATTCCAATGCTTTCATAAAACTGAATTAGTTCTTTGTTTACAAAATCAGTTCCATTGTCTGTTCGGATGATTCTAACTGTTTTATTGAGCCGAACCTACAATTTTTTAATAAGTTTGATGATGATGTCGGGAGTTTCATCCTTTGTCCTCAAAAACTTAACCCAAGTGAACCGAGAGTAGTCATCAACAACAACTAGCACATATTTCTTCCCATTTATAGTCTGCACTCTCATGGGTCTGCACAAATCCATGTGAAGGGTATGAAGAACTTCCATGTTGGAGTTTGTAGGTTTGGGTTTATGGGCATACTCTGTACTTTTGCCTAATTGACAAGCCTAACAAAGATGATCTTTTTCATACTTTAATCTGGGCAAGCCTCTTACAAGGTCCATTCTGGAAAGATCATTGATGATGCCGAAGTTCAAATGATTGAGACGACGATGCCATAACCATGACTTTGTTTTGGATGCTTTTGACAACAGACAAATTGGAGAAGACTTCATCATATCTCGATAGAGATGGTGTACAAATTAGTGCCACGAGTTCCCTTTAAAAGCTCAACACCGTCCAATTCTCTAATGAAGCAAGTGTGTTTTCAAGGCCACTTCAAGATCGTAGTCGCGAATTGACCAACAGAGAAGTTATGACCGAGTCCTTCAACATAATATACCGGAGATTACACTATCACCAAATACATAATCTCCGTAACCCATAATTGCCCCAAAGTGGTCGTTCCCAAATCTAACAGTCCCGATGAATTTATTCACAAAGTTCTTGAGCCGTGAACGATCTCCAGTCATATGCTTTGAACAACCTGAGTCCAAATACCACAGAACGATTTATACGACCTACAGTTGAACACAGACAAGTATGGATGACTGGATAATTTGGATCCCCATGCGAGAATGGGTTCCACTTGGTTAGTAAATGAGATTGGAACACCCACATCAGTAATAGAAGCTATGACATCATTAGAGGTGGATGCAAGACTAGAAGAAGCACTTGGCCTATGTGTAGTATGACTACTTCTTAAGGGGATGATCCTACCAGTAGGTTTCCATTCCTTAGTAGGCATAGTTCTATTTCTATTAGGACAGAATTCATTAACTTTGAATGTGCGGCTAGTGGGTTTCCATTGATAACCCACATTATTGAACTTTCTCCCTGTAGATTTTGAATAATTGCTAACCTTTTGCCAAATTGGCTTTCTGGCATCCTTAACCTATTTAACATTTCTTACACTTTTAACTAGGGATTTAACAACATTTTTCAACTCATTCACAGCACATTCATGATAAACACCATAAACCAAACATTCATTACATGTTTTTCAAATAGTAGCGAATCAATTAATTACGATTAAGCTTATACTAATACTAGAATCAACATGATTCGTCTTATTCAACTCAAACTTATTGTTCCTAGGGTGGTCTTCTACTTTCTACCCTTGATCACTCTTGGCTCGCGAGGTCCTATCTTGCTTTGTGTTTCCCGGAGGCTTTGACCCGCTTACCTTAGTGTCACCGATTACTCCTGTAGAAGGAACAATGGGAACATTAGTTGGTTTCACTACTTTCTCCATTCCTGGTCTAGAAGTGCTGGGATCTGAGATTCTAGGAGGCACATCAAAGGTCACATGCTTGAATTTAGGCATAGAACAAGGCATAACTACACTATCTTTCCTAGTACCAGATCGTTTGGCATATAAGCATGCATGCCCAATCGCATTATCAAGAGGTTTCTCTATCTTATCATCTTCTACAATCTCACGAAGACATTCTAGACTATCCTTAAGGTACGAAAAGTATGTTTGACATGCAAGTTCATTATTCCTAAGATGAGGGAATATACTTCATGCATATAGCATATTTAGTACAAGCGGAACCTTTGGTGCAACATTCTCACCACGGTGATTGGCATTTTCCTTTTACCCCGACTCTTTAGATTCTCAATCTCTTTTCGCAAAGAAGTTATCTTTTCATTGTTCTTGTCACGAGTGACCTTAATTGATTCATATAACTCTTTGAAGTACAGTTTAACCTTTTCATTTTCTGCTAGAAAACACTCATTTTCATGTTGTAATACATTAATGATGTTTTGAAGATGAAAATTCTGAGAATTCTGATAATCTAAAGGAGGAGGCATATGCGAGCCAGTCACTTCATTCTTTTCACCTTTAAATTTGGAAATTTGGGCTTTCAACCTTTTGATCGTGTTACAATGAGCTCGAATATGTTCATCACATTTGTTGATTTCAAAAACTGCATCAAACTCAGGAGCATCCGAAGATGTCTTGGCATTTGAGGTTTTAACATTTTCTTTGAGATGTTGATATTTTAGTTGTAAATCAAGATATTCAACTTCCAATTTAGAAAAATGTCTG
Organism: Chrysanthemum lavandulifolium; assembly: GCA_022545495.1. Classification (NCBI taxonomy): domain Eukaryota; kingdom Viridiplantae; phylum Streptophyta; class Magnoliopsida; order Asterales; family Asteraceae; genus Chrysanthemum; species Chrysanthemum lavandulifolium. The sequence continues at coordinate 228,470,959 of CM040239.1, read as the reverse complement.
ACCATGTTATCATGATCATCCCTATCGATTTTATCATGCAATTTTGAATTCTTGGTCTCAAGCTCAATGACACGATCGTGGGAGACTTTCAAAGCAACAGATAATTCATGAAATTGAGAAGCAGTAATGGAGTAATTAGTAACAGTGTAAAACACATCTTGAGCGATACATCTAGAAATCAAATTATCATTTAGGATGTGAAGATTCTTCCTTTCAATCTCATTACTTTTGAGCTCACATTCATAATCTTTAACCTCGTTTTCCATTTCATTAAACATTATTTTCATATCTTTAACCTCAGTATTTATGGCCTTTTGAAGGCTCTCAAATTGTTCTTTCAGTTGTTAAAAGAAAAGCATGACCTCAGTTAAGTAACATTCTTTTGTTTGCTCAAAACCCCTTTCCCCTTCAGTAATTCCCGTTGGAGTGATTCTCTTCTTACATGTTTTCTCAAAGTTAACGAATAGTTGGTAAACTACATACAAGCTGACTAAGGTTTTGCTTTAGGTGGGAAGAGTTCTAGGCACTAAATGCATAGGTGTATTTGGAGGATACGCAGTGGCTGGAGGCAATTTTGCTACAGGGAGGATTCTTTTCAACAAGATCATCAACTTTTTTCTTATCCATATCTTTGTTCCAAAACACTTGTTCAGGGGTCAATTGAGTCTGAGGTCTAAACTTATTGAAGGCAATCCAGTTTTCCTTAGCATAATTCGGAGTTTAAATGTAATGTTATACTCTATACACCAAGGATCTTTTAGTTTCTTATCCATTTTCTCTCTAAAGGCATCTTCTAATTCTCTATCCTCTTCAGTGTACTCTACGCACGTAGGCTTTTGTCTAGGCTTAAGGATTTCATTGCCATCATAGATCACCTTTTGAGCATCTTTTGCTTTCTTACCAAACTCAGGATTGGGTTCCTCTACAAGGCTAGTACTATGCTCATCGCTTAACACTCTATGCTTAGTGATCATGTGAGCAGTCTGAATGGTGTTACCTTGTATGTACAACTTGTTTTCAAGTTTGTTTTTCAAAGTTTTTAGGTTGGAAAAATCATTTAAGAGTTTTGATTCATTAGCATTAAATTCCTGTTTAAGCACTTTTACATTTTCTTGTAGTTATTGCTTTTGCTTAACAATTTTATTAAGCTTTTCTTGTAAGGAATTTAACTCTTGTTTTAATATTTCTTTCCTAAAGTTACTTTTTCTGATAAGTGTACGCATTTGGTTATCCATCTCCTGCTCACGGGTAGTCAATTCAAACTTAGCACGCTGTTCATATATGGCAACTTGTTCCTTATAGGCATTTAGTTCAGAGTTCATGGAATCATCAGGTGCACATTCAGTGTATTCATCATATATACATTCATATTGATGGCAGAAGATGCATCTCTTGGTACAATTATACTTTCATCTTGCTTCACATATTGATCATATGGGACAACATTGCTATTACCCATATTTTCAATATCCGATTCAATGATTTTGTTGATTGTACTTAATCGTGAATCTTTGCACATCAACCACATCGATAGTTTCAATACCGATATGATGGATTCCTTGGAGGATCGGCTTCATTGAGGTGGAGAGACCATTGGTGTGATATTAGCCATAAAGATGGTTTGTGCCGCTGGTTGATCATCAACATCGAGTCAAATGCATCACAATGCAACTTAAAAGATATTGGGATTGTTCGGGCCATACCATGCATCGTTGTTCATCCACATCTCGCATCAAAAGTTTTGGCATTTCCTCAAGAAGAAACAACAACTCTTCCTCATCCAACACCGCTCTATTGTCTTGAGCTTGCACCAAGAGCATCTTATCCACAAGTACTCTGCATTCTATGGACGTTTTGTTGAGTGCAGTTCCTAGCAATGTGTCCTTCCCCTCCACAATTGTAACATTTGTTTGGCTTCCCTTGACCACGAGTTGCAATCCTTCCTCGATTCGATTTCCCACCTAACTCGTGACGGCCTCTGATTCCCATAACCGGCCCAACACCAACATTTCCTTGCTCATTATGTGGTAGATAAGCATTCGCCTTCCTTGCACGTTTTGCACTACTACCCTTCCATCTTTAACAAGAGTATGATTATGTAGATTAGATGCGATTACGAGATGATTGTTGGTGTGTGGAGTAAGATTCGTGTTTTGCTTAACCATTAGAGCCGCTTGATTTGCAAAGTATTCCATGAATGAGTGCGAAGGCTTATACCTCAGAACGGAATGAGTTTGTGATTACCATCCCCAGTAGGTATGACTTGTGAAGCTTTGGTACTTATTCCCACATTAGTGTAGAATGCAGTTGAGTCAATTGAAGAACTTGCATCTCCAGCATTTGTATTGAACTTTTCCATGATCATTCGTTCAAATGAAGCATTCTTCTCATGTTGGAGCAAGTAAGCATACAATTGCTCATAATTGGTGTGCCTAAGTCCTTTGTTCAATTTGACAGCAGTGACAATTTTTTGCCATTCAGGATTCATGTTGTTCACGAACTTGGAATTGAGCTGGATATTTGGCATTGTCATCTTGATATTCCTCATATCATTCACAAGCTTGTGAAATCTCACATAATATTCAGTAACACTTTCCCCTGGATTCATTTTAAAGTTCTCAAAGTTATCATACAATTGAGATTCTCTATCTTCCTTAGTTAGTTCCGAACCAGAGAGAAGCATCTTGACATTATCCCAGACAGCCTTGCTTCAGTGTTGTGATTGATCAGTTTGTAAATGTCTTTTGGTAAACCTTGAAGTATGATGTTTGAGGCTCTAATGTCAGCATCATATCTCTTCTTCTCCTTATCATCAAGCTCATCATACATTCTTGGTCTATCCATCAATAATGTAACATTTCCATCAGTCCCAGTTTCGAGAATGTCCCTAGTAGTTCCAATTTGAAATGGTCCTTCATCAATAGACTTAAGGATGTTAACCCCATTCTCTTTTCCTAAGCAATACAATCTGATTCTTTGAGCCCAAGAGTCATAATCGGCTCTATCAAGCATGGAAGGACGAGTATCGGATCCTGCAACTTGAACGTCATCAGCAACAAAAGAAGTGTGTTGGGTTCAGTAAATACCCAAACCCCTTAATCTAGGATTTGAATAGAAAATATCCCAAGTTTTAGTCCGGTTAACACTAACAGTCATCGAGTGCATAGTCTCTCAACTGAGCCATCTTCGTGATGCTCAAGAAGAGGAAGAAGAAGTCTCCACTCGAAGGCGAAACTTAAAGGGTGAAGATCGAGTCAAGAAGAAGATGGTGGATTCGGTGAGTAATGACAATAACTTCATCAATCCCTAAGACTTCTCCAACTACTTACATTGAAGACAAATCAAGTAGAAGACTCAAGGATATGAAGACCAAGAATGAGCGGATAAGGCGGGATAAGTTTGAATCGATAAGACGAAGTCCTTATCAACCAAAGTTAACTTTCCTTGAATGGCAAACGATCGTGCTCAAGTGTCATCACCGACCTTTGGAAAGCAATCTTGTCTCTTACCTAAAATAGTCTTTAGAATGCGAGACAAAATACATCAATATTTTGTCTTCCAGATGATGTCGGTTGTCACTTAGGAAAGAGTTAAAACTCATACTTGTATAAATAGCATAAGAGATGGAGTGAAAGATCAAGCTTGTGAATTGTAAAACACACATACACGCAAGCCATCTTTCACTCCTCCAAATACAACTTAATCCTCGAGATAGCTCGGTGGTACTTGTAGTTGTGCTCGGACTTAGCCCGAGCTTAGAGAGAGTCACCAACCTTTGTATTTCAATCCCAAGTACTATTCCGCAAGTACTTGGGTAATGTATTCTTGTTTTGATTTATGTCTAATAAAGAATATTATGTTGAAAATTAATCGATGTGTTTTACTTATATCCTTTCACTCATAGATTCACTATCAACTTGTTTTACATACTTAACTGTTTTTAAGATAGTGAATAGGGAACAACAAGTGGTATCAGAGCAAGGCCGATTATAAAACTTTTAAGCCGCTCTAAAACGCTTTTAAATCGTGATCCTTATGGTGAAATTGATGTAAACCAACTAGTCGATAAAAAGGTGGAGCTTATTCACCGTTGTTGCTAGACTTGAAGTTGGTAAATTCAACAAATGGAAAAAGCGTATGCTTTGCTATTTGATCGATGGAACCTTATTATATCAAGTGTATAAATGAAGGTCCATTTATCCCAAAGATCGTCAAGGTTTGCCTAAACTCAAGCTCGATGGACTTAGGATGAGAGGAGAGTGTCAACAGACCAATACTCAAAAGTATCATCATATCATGTCTTCATGATGATATTATGAGTCGCTTATAAGTTGTAGTACAACTAAACAAACCTAGGATGACCTAGTTCATAGCCATGAAGGCCCATCCGATACCAAGGAAAATAGGATAATGGACACAAACTTGAGTATAACACCTTCGTGCTAAGGACTCGAAACTTTGTCTCAAACTTACACCCGTACAAAACTCTTTTAAATGAACTGTCAAATGATGGTGTTAAGTTGTCCAAACATGAAATCAATGTTGGTTTAGTCAATAGTCTTCCCGAGAAGTGGTTGAATTTCTCTCGTGGACTTAGGAATGCTAATCATATCCGTAATCTTGAGCTTCCGAAATTTATGGAAATTTGTCGTGAGGAAAACCTCATCAACGATTTATACCCCGACTTAAAGAAGTCTCGGGAAGTCAAGAAGTCCCTATCTCATCACCATTATCAATCGCTTTCTCTAACAATGTGGTTCAAGATTTTCAAGAAAATTCATATGATGAGCCCGATGAGAGATCAAGTGAGGAGTACCTAAATGACCGAACGTTGAATTTCGTGAAAGGGCACTCCTTGCTAACTCTCAAGGTTTATAAAAGAAACAAAGGTTTTCAATCGCTAAAACAATCAAGACACTTTGAATGCTTTAAGTGTCATAAAAGAGGTCATTTTGCAAAAGACTGCTTTTCAAAAACAATTTCGAACCCTCTTACAAACCATCGGGTCTAATCGCCTTCGTGCTTTAGCAAATTTCAACCAAAAATCTATCAGTCTCGTCAAAATTTTCAAAACAAATCTGATCAAAACAAACTGTGGATTTTGAAGCTAAATACAAGAAAGCCAAAGCTAAGCTAGCATTGCTTGAGGCCACACCTCGAAACAACACACACCGTTAAATATGTGTAGGGTAAAACAAAGGTCTTGTTGTCAAGTCTTCGATTGGGATGAAGAGCCTGTTTCATCCGATGACGAAATGGTGCAAATCGGTTCATCGATGGCTCTCCGAAGAGGACAAGTCGGTCGTGGAAAAATCATGCCAGGAATGGAGAGTGGGTCAACATTACAATGAAGAAGGTAAATATTTTACTTTCTATGGATGATGACTCTGATTGGCAGTCCTATATGAACTATATCAATGTTGATCTTAAGTTTGTTGAAGAGCAACGATTAAACCTTTTTTCAAAATATAACAAGCTAAGTTTTGAACTAAACAAGTGTAGGGATGAACTGCTTCTTCTAAAACAAAATAAACTTGAGGCTATCACTTTGCAAATTCAAAACACTGAATTAGTTAAAAGAAATCAGGCTCTTCAAGATGAACTTAAGAAAGAAAAGGAAATCATTGCTAGTTGGACTGCTAAGAATCCAAGAGTCTTTGATGTTGTGGGAGCTCCCAGTAGCAAAAAGAGAGTCATAGGTGAAGATCATCTCACGACTCTCACAACAAAGACCAGCCTCAAAACCTTTTGTGTCTGGTGGCATGATTACCAATGTATTGACTACTCCCAAGCCCGGTGATTGGATTGAACGGATTAATCCCGATAGCAAGCTTCCTAATTTCGATTATGGAAGAATTCTAGAGCACGAAAGTCAAGCTCTAAAGAGCATGCTTGACTCACCGATGTGCCCAAGAGTCATCGAACACATCTCACGAGTCTCGAAGCAGAATCTCAAGCACCGCTTCCACCCTCGAACCTCTTCGTGGTGCCGCCTAGCTCTAAGCTTACTCCATTACAATTCAATCCATACTCACCAAAAGAAAGGTTTGGACTTGGTAGAACCATCCCGAAAACACCATCAAAACCAACTCAACAAGAATCTACCCCACCGAGACTTCCACATCCTATGTCCCCATCGAAGTCGACCAAATTCGAAGAATCGATCGAACTTGTGAGGAAGCTAAGTGATAAGATGGAATCCATCGAAAGCTCCCGATTCAATCAAGGAAACCAAGTCACCTCCTATAACTCATCAAAGTCTAAAGCCACCACCAAACCCAAGAAGAAGTGTGATCTATGCCACTATACCGCTTATACCATCGACAATCATTATAGAATCCTTTTTGTATGATCCGCAAAAGGATGATCACAGAACTTCCGATCACTTACAATATGTAAGTTCTCTCAATAAGCAAACTATACCAAAGTTGGTCATCGCGATGTTTCAACCTCCAAATCGCTCAAAAGTCTAGAGCAAAACCCTTTCCCCTTGCCCACACCGTGGCTTTAATGATCATCATCCCGATGATATCCTCATGAACACATGCCGTGAGATTTGCGGAAATCCATTCATGAGACATCCCAAGATGATGATGGTCATCCAAGCAAGGAGAAGTTCCAAGCAACCCGTAATCACCGAGTCATCCTCGGTCTCAAATGCAAAACCCGTGGTAGCACAATGCACTCAACCACCGACCATGAGTCAATTTCAAATTCAAACAGACCTTTAGGCCCAAACCCACTAGTAGGTGGGTCGCCAAGAGAAACTAATCCAGCATACTATTTGTGCAGAGATCGCCAAGGAGCCTATTTGGTATCTAGATAGTGGATGTTCAAGAAGCATGACCGTGTTAAGGAGTATCTGCACAAATATGTAAGGGAACCAGACCCAAAGTAGTGTTTGGTGACAACTCATCATGTCCCATCAAGGTTATGGTTCGAGCTTTGCAATGGAATAGTTTTCTAGAATAGCTTATGTCAATGGTCTTAAATACAATCTCATCGATGTCGCTTAACTATGTGATGCTAAGTACATTGTGCAATTCAATGACAAACAAGGCACCATTTTAATTCCAACAAAGAAGTTGTGTTGATAGCTCTAGAAGAGATGATGTTTATGTATTAGACATGTCAACACTCTCTCAAATGGAACTTGTCTCTTTGCCAAAGCCACTAAAACTATCAACCGGGTGGCACAAGAGACTCTCACACTTAAATTTCAAAAACATCAACAACCCGCAAAACAAAACGAGGTCCTTGGATTACCATCACCGGTTTTGCAAAAGATAAACCATGCTCACTGTGAGAAAAGGCAAACACCAAAGAGCATCTTTCAAAACAAAACAAAATGTCTCAATCAAAGTTGTCTTCACCTCCTGCATATGGATCTCTTTGGACCACCATCCTAGATCAATCCAACATGAGAAGTATACACTTGTCATTGTTGATGAGTTTTCAAGATACACTTGGGTATACTTTCTTTCCAAAAGAGTCGAATGATACTATAATGTCATTCATCCGAACATTGAAAACCGAATGACATTACAATCGAAACAAATCGTAGCATAATGGTAATCGAGTTCATAAATGATGAGCTTGAGAATTTCGTGATGAAAAGGAATCTCCCAAAATTTTCATCTCCTTACACCCTGAACAAAATGGGGTAGCCGAAGGAAAACATAACTCTCATTGAGGTCGCTAGAACTATGTTAAATGGCTCACTCTATCAAAACATTTCTCGGATGAAAGCGGTCAAAAAGCTCATACACTCAAAACAGTCAATCATTGTCAAAAGACATAACAAAACCCCATATGAGATATTCAAAGGTATACTCGATATCGCCTACTTTCATGTGTTTGGATGTCCTGTGTTTATTCATAATCACAAGGATCATCTAGGCAAATTTGATGCTAAAGTCGATGATGGATACTTTCTAGGTTACTCACGATCTCCAAAGCCTTGTGGTATTTAACACAAGGAGACAACAAGTTGAGGAAACTTTTCATGTGACCTTTGATGAGAGTTCGAGAAAGCATCAGTTTACCAACACCTCGGTGGAGGAAATAGGAATTGATAACTCATCAAGATATCTTCCCGATGAGTATAACATCAAATCAATTCCTCATACCAAGTCGATCTCGACATCTCATATTATGTCTTGCCTCACAACCCGTCACAACCAACTATCGGTGAATTCATTGATAATCAATCGCCCCCGCCGGGATAGGTAACATCAACCAAATGTTCAGAACCCGTAATTCATGAACCCCAACTCGAACAAGACATCTCATCGATGTTCTTAATGATTATGTGGCTCCACCCGAACTCACTCCCGAGTCTCCATTGACCTCTATGAGCTCGCATCCTAGACCACAAAGTAAGTGGACAAAATCTTAGGATATTGAGCTTGTAAACATCATTAGTGAACCCACCGAGGGCATGCTCACCGTACATGGTCGCTAATTTAACCGCAGACTTCACCCAATGAATGCTTATATGCCGATTACCTATCGTAGATAGAACCCAAAAGTGTCATCGAGGCTCTAAAACACCCAAGTTGGGTTCAGCCGTGCAAGAAGAACTTCACAGCTTTGATAAAAACAAGGTCATGACCTTGATTAAATGTCCTCGTGATGTCATAGTCATAGGAATGAAGTGGGTTTTCAAAACAAAACTCGATGAAAATGGCAATCGTCATTAAAAATAAAGCCGACTTGTAGCCAAAGGTTACAATCAACAAAAAGGCATTGACTATGATGAGACATTTGCTCCGGTTGCAAGAATGGAAGCCATCAGGATCTTCCTTGCATTTGCCACCTACATGAACTTCAAAGTTTACCAAATGGATGTAAAAGTGCATTCCTAAATGGTGAACTCAAGGAAGATGTATATGTTCAAGAACCTCCGTGCTTTGAGAGTAGTGAGTTCCTCGACTATGTTTGCAAGCTTGATAAAGCCCTTTATGGACTAAAACAAGCTCCTGTGGCATGGTATGAAACTCTCTCACCTTCCCGATTCAAAACAAGTTTGTCGAGGAAAGATAGACAAAACATTGTTTATCTATAGGATAAAACAAGATATGATCCTAGTCCAAGTGTATGTTGATGACATCATCTTTGGCTCAACAAATTACACTTTTGCAAACAAATTGAAAAACCGATGACAAAGAAGTTTGAAATGAGCATGATGGGTGAACTCACTTACTTTCTTGGACTACAAAGCGAAACCGATAAAGGGATCTCCATCACCAAGAGAAATACACCGTAAATCTCTTGAAGAAATATGAGATATCCGATCGTGCCTCGGTGAAGACACCAATGGTCCCTCCTAACAACCTTGGACCCGATCTCACCGGCAAGTCACCAATCAAACCCATTTCGTAGGATTGTTGGCTCACCGATGTATCTTACTACTTCCGCACTGCACATACAATTCTCGATCCGTCTAATAGCAAGATATCGGTCAATCCCAAAGAATCCCACCTCACTGCGACCAAAAGAATACTCGGTACAGAAGGGAACCCCAAACCTTGGACTCTATTATCCAAAGTGCTGTGGTTTGATCTCAAAGGGTACTGACTGATTATCTTGGTCAGAACATGGACGTAAAAGTACCTCGTGGTCCCTCAATTCCTTGGAGGAAAACTGGTATGTTGGAGTGCTAAAAGCAACAATCGGTGGCTATGTCTTCACCAAGTCGGTATGTTGTCTGCTGCAGGATGATGTGCCAATGTATTATGGATGAAAAGTGAATTCAAGGACTATGACATCCAATCGCGCCCTTGGTCCCAACTACTACTCCCCAAGATCCGTAGGAAACATACAACCCACCGGTGGGGAGCGCCTTCCACTTCGCCCAAGGATGACATTAGCAAATCACACCTTTGTCCGAGGGCACACCGATTGATCCTAAAGACTCGGAGGAACTAAACAACCGATAGGGATATAATCGCCATCGACTCCGCCTAAAGGCACTGGAAATACCCACGGTGTCTCGGGGTCATTGGGGACAAAGACTGAGGAAAGGAACAACCCGCCGTCTGTAACCCACCACCAATCCCGACTCAGAGAAGGCACCGCAAACACCCACCAAAGGTGTCGAGGGGTCAACGGGGACAAAGACTCGTAGGAAATATACCACCACGACACGGAACCCATCACCCCATATTGTTAATCATTCGAGGTCGATATGATATTCTATGAAGAACAAGTCGACGGTGAAGATGAAATTTTATCGCAGGAGAAGAAGGACCCGATGCTCAATCGAACAAGAGCCTCACTGATCTACAAAAGTTTAAAGAGTCACCATTCCAAATGTAAGATAATGACTCGACTCTTCTCAGATCTTCCTATCCTCAAGAATTGTGAGATTTGATACTATTCCACCGCTGCAGAGGCAACGGTTATGTGGATCACTAAAGCTTCAAGGAAGCTATATTCAGGGGTCATTGAAACCTTTTGGGATCAACACACTAAAGCTGCTGCCAACTATGCAGATCTGAAAGCTGAAGGTTTTGATCTCAACACCAACACCGATGAGCACAGGGATCTGATGTATGACAATCTTCACAGACTGGATGAAAACTTGGATAAATTTCTCAGGAACCTTCAAAGTGTTGGCACAAAGATAGATGGAATCAGGGAATCTGTCAAAGAAGACCCAACGCCAACTCCAGAGGCCGAGGCTACCGAGGCTTACTTAAAACAATCCTCCAACCTCACCGGACTAATCGAAATGCTCAATCGCAAATGTTCGTGGTCTTCAATCTTCATCCAGTCTCTTGCTACATTAGGCACTTTAGATACTCGGATGGCTACTCGGCTCAAGCATCGCCTTCTATGGCTCGGAATCTTGGGCCGAGACCGATCGCTTTAGAAGTATCTCGTGCTAATTTGGAAGCAAAGGTCACCGGTATTCAATCGATACTTGGATATCAAGGCAATGGTCACCGAGATTTATCAAGCCTTTAAGGGTCAAGCAGCCCGACCCTCGGTGCCACCTACAACTCTTGCCTCACCGACGCTTCGAAAAAAGTTGAGGGGAGAATATTGTCAAGAAACTCCTTCTCATTGAGGGGAGCCAACACCACCGCCAAAGAACACCCATTTCATCAATCCCACCCTTATCATCAACAACAACAACAATGGCTATGACAGCATACACCCATCACAACAACAACACCACCACTAGTAGATCATCATCTTTCTCGTGCCGGACAAAGGAAAAGGCATAATGTAAACTCCCGAGCACGGAAGATTCCCTACAAGATCGGCGACATCAATACCTACTCACACCACAACAAACTAAGTGCCTATCTTGCAAATGAAGAAAGGAACAGAAACTAGCCGAGGAGGAAAGGAAGAGCAAAGAAGCACTAATAAAAGTTGTCGAGAAGGCGAGAACATAGGGATTGATCCTAAGAAGCTTGAAAAGGTCGAGCAGACAAAAGTTCAAGGACGCCAGTCGCTAAGATGGTTGAAATGAGAAAGCAGTTGGAAGAAAAGAACAAGAAAGTCATGACCATCGGAAAGCAAGAATTGATCATTACAATCGACAATGACAAGCATAAGGTCGCTGAGAAGATCATCGATGTCGAATCATCCCCAAGTCTAAACCACTAGCAATGAACGTCTACGGGGGATGATAAAGACACTTTGAGGTTCATGACCTCCTAAAATTCACCGACTTTGGGATCATTTGAACTCGATGAACTTGGTCCATTAATTGAAAAGAAGCGAATCGGTGGTTAAGGAGTCAATGAAAATGCTCGAAAAAGGTATGAAAGATCGGGGATGCACCAAGACAACTGGGATTCAAGATGCCTTAACCGCACCACAAGGATCTCAACCTCGGTCATCACAGGCAAAGAAAAAGGGTTGAGTTCCACCGAGATCAAAGTACACGGACTCGAATGCAACAGGAGCTGAAGGTGTAAAGTTCGTGAACTGTCGGTGATTGAAAAGCCCGAAAGAGGCTATTTTTCATTGATGTCTATGGAAACCCGAGATTCCAAAGGTGGAGTGATATTGATCAAGCGAGTGGCTACAATGTTTGAGCTACATTCCGATGGCCTCTCAAATTCGAGACTCACTGCAAATGTCAAGTTCTCACGACTTAAACGCCAAGATAAGAGAGCATCCCGATGTGGAAACACTCATCACCAAGAAAGTCAAGCTTGAAGCACTGGGGAATCCATCCGGATGACATCATTTTGTTTTATCTTTTGTACTAGTGATAGGAACCATGTAATGTGATGAATAAAATATGTATGTTTTGATAAAATACTCAATGTTCCTTATTGTATTCATTAGTACATTTAGTGTAAGAAGAAGCCATTTGCTCACTTACATCGATTAAATACTTAGGCTATTTGTATATCCAAATAGGGGAGATCGGGTTCAAGAATGCCCAAACCCTTTAATCTAGGATTTGAATAGAAAATATCCCAAGTGTTTAGTCCGGTTAACACTAACAGTCATCGAGTGCATAGTCTCTCGTTGAGCCATCTTCGTGATGCTCAAGAAGAGGCGAAGAAGAAGTCTCTCCACTCGGTAGGCGGAACTTAAAGGGTGAAGACGGAGTCAAGAAGAAGATGGTGGATTCGGTGAGTAATGACAATAACTTCATCAATCCCTACGACTTCTCTCCAACTACTTACATCAAGACAAAATGAAGTAGAAGACTCAAGGATATGAAGATCAAGAATGAGCGAGATAAGGCGGGATAAGTTTGAATCGATAAGACGAAGTCCTTATCAACCAAAGTCAACTTTCACTGAATGGCAAACGATCGTGCTCGGTGTCATCACCGACCTTTGGAAAGCAATCTTGTCTCTTACCTAAAATAGTCTTTGTAGAATGAGACAAAATACATCGATATTTTGTCTTCAGATGATGTCGCTTGTCACTTAGGAAGAGTTAAAACTCATACTTGTATAAATAGCATAAGAGATGGAGTGAAAGATCAAGCTTGTGAATTGTAAAACACACATACACGCAAGCCATCTTTCACTCCTCCAAATACAACTTAATCCCGAGATAGCTCAAATGGGTACTTGTAGTTGTGCTCGGACTTAGCCCCGAGCTTAGAGAGTCGCCAACCTTTGTCATTTCAATCCCAAGTACTATTCCATGAGTACTTGGGTAATGTATTCTTGTTTTGATTTATGTCTAATAAAGAATATTATGTTGAAAATTAATCAGTGTGTTTTACTTATATCCTTTCAGTCATAGATTCACTATCAACTTGTTTTACATACTTAACTGTTTTTAAGATAGTGAATAGGGAACAACAAAGTGATTGTAGACATGATTCCTAATTCCACGGGATTTTACTTCTCTTTGATTAAACCGGGAAATAAATTCTTTCACGGGGTTTTACTAAATTAAGCAAAAACCGTAAAAACGTATCACGAAGAAATGACAAGTCTTAAGAGACAAATCGCACACCTGACAAATCGCTTAACTCAAATCGCCCACCTGACAAATCGCTTCTGTCAAATCGCTTAAGTGTCAAAAAGCTTAGTTGTCAAATCGCAGTTAATACAAATCGCTTCTGTTAAAACGCTTTGTGACAAGTCGCTTAAGTGTCAAACCACTTTCAATACAAACCGCTTCTGTTAAAATGCTTTGTGACAAATCGCTTAAGTGTCAAACCGCTTAAATGTCAAACCGCTTAAGTGATAAGCCACTTAAGTGACAAACCGCAGGGGAACAACAATACTTCCACCACTTTGTCCCATTTTGTCTCTTTGTCTCAACACACAAACCGCTTATGTGACAAACCGCTTCCACAAAACAGGACAAATCGCATAAAAATGAGATCAAACCGCTTCAAAGAAACTAACACCGAGAGACAAAACCGCTTTATTGAAAAACTTCAAAAACTAAACTTTTTCAATTCAAAACACTAAAACCAAGATGATTGAGGCCTTCCAATCCAAAACCTAAACACTTATGATGATTCTAAACTCAAAAGTACTATTAAAATTCAAACTTTAACACTAAAAATGATCCAAATGATGAAAATTACTCAAAGCTCATTCAAATCCAAAAACCTATGAAAACCACTAAAAATCCAAGAACATGTAAGGTAGATGATCAAACCATGGCTCTTGATACCAATTGTTACATATTGGTTTTCACAAATACATAATCAAACACATGTATGGGTCGAATGAACCAAGGTTTTAGAGAGAGAAAGTGAAGAGAGTTGGGAACTTTAGTGAGACAAAAAAAAATGTATTGAAGCTCCAACCCTTTGCCTTGCTAGAAAAGGGTATTTATAGTTAGCTACATGACGCGCCTCCACGGGTCATGCGGATCGTGCATCTGATGGGTAAAGACTCGTCAGTCCTCCACTAAGTGTTACATAACAAACTACTAACTATCACTAAATGACTACATTACGAGCTTTCTAACGATTACATATACTTGAGGTGACCGACTCTTTAACTACCGGATTTTCTAAATCCTAACAACTTAGTTATCTGGGTTAAATATGTAGTAATAGTCAAAACGGATCATTTTATCTATTTGTTATAGATAATGAATGCGTCAATTCTTACTTTCAACTCGTTTTAAACCATCTAACATGTTTCCTATTAGCTATAAATAAATTTCATGGCTCACAAGTGCCTACTATATCTAGTATTACTTATTCTAGAAGTTCGTGCTAAGTCAAAGCTTATTGTAGCCCTCTCTTATGTGTCCTCTCAAATTCCATTATTTTTTCTTACAATTGATTCAATTTACGTTTATAAGTAACTACGAACATTGTCGTAGAATATAAAAATATAACACGCCTTTGTTGTAGAAACATGAGCTATGGTGTTACCACCAATCGGTTTAATTTGACGCCCAACAAACATTGCTTTGCTATCCACTTCACCACTTGATTAGTTATCCACCATCGCAACTAATTTAAACAAATGTCATCTTTCGGGATCATGTGAAAATTCTACCTGTTTAAAGATTAAACATAACACATTTAAAAACAAAGAAAACACAAATCAATAGCAATAATTTTACCCACAATGATCAATCAAATGATTTTTGTTCTTCAAGAATGTCAAAGGTTTATTTATCGTATATCGTTATTCTCTTTAACTTAGGATAAGAGAATGTGATGCTTTTAAAGAAAAGCTTCTCGAGATTAATTGAAACCTCTCCATACCATAAAATTATTAAACGTATTAACATAATAGTGTGTTTTCGATTATTGAATAAAGTTTGGTTGTCATTTTGTAACCCCAAGAATTTGCTTGTATTCGACTGATGTAATCGAGTCACCCTTTACAAACGTCAGACGTTGTTAATATGTAAGCTTACCCATTCTAATCTTGAGTGTTTTCTCATCCATTACATTACTCTTCTCTGCAACCGCATATTCAACTAACAAACTACATAAGTGTAAACATTAACAATAGTCAGTTGACATCTTACAAAAACATAGTATGCATTAACATTAACATCATTAGAACTAAGTATGTCTTTATCATAAGATTAGAATTTTAACATATGTATCCTACAAAAAAGCCATCAAAGTCGATCAAGATTTGATCTTGTTTGCATCAAACCCAAAGTAACAATCAAATCGTAAAAAAAAAAAAAAAAAAAAAAAGTGCTTTTTGTCAAGATTCATTTGTTTGGCTTTAAAATAGAAACTCTGAATTCTTCTGTGGATGTTGTTTTTATCGATTGTCTCAACAGATGTTGTGATAGGTGTTTTTAAGTTGTCTATTTTTTTATTTTTTATTTTTTTTTGGGTGAATGAGTGTTTGAAAAAAAAGTTAGCGATTTTGGGAGAATTTTTAAGTTTGGTCCTTAATTAAAAAGAAATGGCCATGAAGAGATTTATTCTTTAACTTTTTCTAAATCTAATTAAAATTAATTTAACTAATTCAATTATTACTTAATAAAGTATGAATTAATTTTTTTAAATGAAAAATTCTTACTAGAAATTTGTTTTATTATATAAAAAAATTAAAGGAGGGTAAAAAAAAATTGTACTTTTAGTAAGCGGGGCCGTATAACTCATGTTAAATGGGAATTGATATTTACATCATATTTTTTTATGTATGCATCATAATTTGTATATTACAGTTTATACCGTATAATACTATAATGCATAAATTATAATGCATATACCAAAAATGTGGTGTCAGTATTGTCTTTTGTTAAATTGAACGCATACAAGCCGTCAAATCTATATTCATCCCATTGTTAACACGTGTTTTGAATTTGCACCGTTAGAAACATAAAATAAAATATTATTTTCTACTCAAGAGTGTCAAGACAAGGGAACAACCAAGTGAATTTGCAACGTGAACGTCTTATCAAACATTTAAACAAAAATAAAGCATGCGTTCAACGGTTCATATAATAGTTAAAAAAAAAAAAAAAAAAAAAAAAACACGGTGCATATAGAATTATGGATACACAAATACGAGTAGATTACAGTGATATTATTGGTTAAGAGGATTTGAATTTTAAAGCATAAAGGACTTAATTTGATAATGAGGTAAACTTAAACATAAACAAATACGAGCTTATTATTTAAAAACGTAAGGCTACGAAGATGTTTATTTACACCGAATTTAATACGCGTAGAAACGACGCCAGATAATTCAAGAATAATTATATTCGTAAAATCGCGATTTTGATTTGGTACATTGATCAAAACTGCTCATTTTATAGTAATTAGAGAAAGAAAAAAATCATAAATTAAAGAAAATAATAATTTAAAATATTAATTAAGTTGCAGATAATTTTACCACTTTTAAATTTAAGAATTTAATCTTTAACTGAACGCTTTCTAAAGATCAATCACCTCGTATTTCTTTTAGGTTTGTCAACATAAAATTTCTCTGTTTGTTATATTTAGTCCTTAAGCTTATTGTTACAGCCATCAGCACAATTTTTTTAGCATGTAAATTCCCACTGAAAAATATAGAGTTAACTTTATAATTAAAACTAGCCTCAAGGTCCGTCCGATTAGCAGATAGCTTTAAAAATTATTAAAAATATAAAAAAAAAATAGTAAAATAGTTAATAAAAATACCGTTAAATGATATAATATTAAAACGAAAAAATAAACTCTATTATGCAAATATTTCTCCATGTAGCTTAAATTACATGCAACTTATTTGTTAAAAGTAAATAAATTCGTCTATTGAAATAGATTTGTTGATTGAAGAGCAAACAATGGATATAGTAATCACAAGAAGATATATGGTAGTATGTATTAGTATATCATCATCAAGGAAACCAACAAAGGAGTTAGGCAATGGTCCAAGCAATGGATTGCTTGCAGGTGATGAAGCACGTGCCTCGTCTGGTTGTCCACACGAATAACGTTTTGATATCAGGATTTGGTATCGGGTTTTTACAAAGTTGATGTTGCCAATTCAAACTTGCCCATGAAATAAATAATATTAGAGCAATGATATAAAGGCCTAACATATATGCCTAAACTCATGTTTAATCCATTAACAATTTGACACATCACTCATATATTTTCTCTCTCTAAATCTTCACTTTTGAATTTTTCACTTGTCATCATCTTATTCTTAGGGTGTGTTTGTTTCATTAAGATGTTTTGGGTATAAATCGATTCACACTTTTACCCAGAAACGTGTTCAAAAAGTCTAAATCGAACGAAATTATGTTGTTTGTTTTTTTATAATCGTCTGAACGATTTTAAGACTTTCGTTAATTTGCTTATTAAACCAAAAAATGCGATAATAAGAATTATGTAAATATGAAACAAGACTTTTATCATAAATATAACATAGTTAATAAACAATCAAATATATTATACAAAGTTTACAAAATGAGTAAGAGCGAGAAGGTGATCCCACCTCTTATCGAGTAAGATGTTATACGCCTAACCTGCCTTACTCAAAAAAAAAAAAACAAAGAAAACGATCGCCTCCTCTTACCTGGTAAGAGTAAGAGAGTAAATTTTTTTTTTTTTTTTTTTTTTTTTTTTTTTTTTAAAACAAACACACCCTTAGTCATATTTTTAGTCATGCATTTTAGGCATACAAATCATTTTCAATAATATTAACTTAAGATAAACAAAAGATAAATATCATTCATGTTCAAGATCATATGGCATACCTTTGGTTAATGAGAGTCCGTAATCACTATTTAATGCGGTACGTAAACGAAATTAATCATTACATTATGTTTGCATTATCAATTAGAAAACTTCAATATCCTGATCATTTTCTTTGATAATCAAAACATGTAAAATTATATAAAAATAAATTTACCTCCAATTGATTTTGGTAGAGATTAAGTATGGAATTTTCGGCAAGCATTGAAGCTCCAAAAAACACGTATGTAACCACATAAAAATTATCAATTCGAGAAAACTCCTGAAACGCCCATACTAAGTTTTTTTTTTTTTGAGCATACGGCTGTATGGTCATCTTAAGAGCATACTGATTGTATGCAAAAATAAGATACTGGTGTATGGTCTTTATACTGATCTCGCTAAAACACTTTTTAGAGATACTACTGTATTTAAGCATATACCATACTACCGTATGCCCCGACTGCTCATTTATGCACCAAATTTTCTCGCACAATTCATATTTTCCAAAATCACTTTTCATGACATAAACATGACAAAACACAACAAAACATTTCGGACATAACCCTAACTGTACATAAGGGTGGTAACCACATTTGGACCAGTATGAAGTCAAAGCGGTAAAATGGCATAATGCCAAACACCCTTTTAACTTGTAAACATGACATAACTAGTTATAAACTTCATTAATTCTGCGCTTATACAAAACATTATATTAAAACATTTGTCCTAGGCGTTTCGTGGTATTAGAGAGGTTTAGAATAAGCTCAATTACCCATGAGCTCCACCAAGAGCTAAACCGCGACCTTATGCGCTAAACTTGATCTCACCTATAAGAAAAACATAAATGAAGTAACGTAAGCATAAAGCTTAGTGAGATAACATATATAAAGCTAAAAATAAACATGTCAATGTTACTAGATGTTGCTTCATAATAACTTTCCCCCGCATAGCTATCTTGGTGATTATAACACCGCTAATCCCCACGGGAATATATTTTTGCATCATAACATGCAGTTGGGGGCTAGATACCTCATCATAATGCTAGAGGGCATCATGCTTGTCTTAAATATACTAGTTGTCCACTTAGGACCTGGTGAACCCGTATTTGGCTCAATTTAGCATCATATATGCTCTAGTCGTCCACTTAGGACGTCAAGTCCCGTTTTTGAGACTTTCCATATCTAGTTGTGCTTTTCATAACTGACGATCCATATAAACATACTAAACATCCACTTAGGATGTCTGAGTTTCGTTTTTAGAACTTCTACTATTCTGAGGCTCGATTCTCCACTAAGGAGGTCAAAGTTCCAACTTTGTCTGGAACAACTGTATGTGATCACATAATAGCACATATCGTCCTATAACGACGCTAAACAAGTGAAAATAGACAATATTGGCTAAAATCACTTTACTAGGACCACATGGGTCATTACAGGTTGTTTTGACCTGTTCACTTTATTTCACATATACACTTATAACGTTAAATTCATTAAACTCATAATAATCAATATAAATTCATAACACGAGTATAACACATAAATATGTAACACTTCTAACAAGCTACTAAAGACCCATTAAATGAGCAATGATGCATCATTTATGCTAAAACATGTTACTAAGACCACACGGGTCGTTACGGGTCAAGCTATTTTGACCTCTAAGTTATTTCATATATAATCTCATATCGCGAGATCCATTTCTACTCATGACATAAATACTTCAACATGATTATGTGCTCACTTATCATAAACTCGCAACACAAGTGTAATACATAAGCATATAAAAAAACACGAACGTAAATACCATAACACATATTGTATATATAACGGGCTCTTGTAGTCCCGTTTCTAATCTTATATACGTTACTCACTTCGATATAGCTTGCTATATACCGCGAGCTCTCGTGAAAGTCCTCGGCTAACCTTTATAACCTCAAATTGGATTGTGGGAAAGCTATAATTCGCGTCCCTAAGCTTGAGTTTAGTGATTCCTTGTCTCAAACTTGATAAAATCAAGTATTATTTTGAAACCCTAGTTTGTATGTGTGATTCACGTATGTGTCGTGAAGCAGAGAAGAGAAACAAGATAAGAACATTTGAAGTTTCCTGGATAAGAAGCAATCTTATATGTGTTATAATATAACTTTCACGGTTAGGCAAGGTTAGTCCCTGTTAGTAAAAAAATTACATGGAATGTCCTTCTTTCCTTAAAACTAATTTCATAGTAAGTCCTTATGACTAACGAAAGATTTTTATTATAACATAAGTTGATTAGGAAGCCTTAGAATATAATGATAAATCACTTTGTGAAATTTGGGGTGTTAAAACTCCAATTCAAAAAACCCTAAAAATCAAATTCGGAAATTGGTTAATTTATACAATTAATACAAAATCTAATGAATCAAGATGTGTAAAAAATGCACCATCATCCATAGATTGCGAGGTTTATGTTGACAAAGACATATCTATACTACATATAATAGAAAAACGGTCAAAGGTGAAAAGTTGAAAAGTTGACGGTGCGTTTGGTATCCTCCAATCGGAATCGAGGAATGAATATCATTCCGATTCAAAGTATTTGGTATCCCGGAATGACTTTCAAAAGTAGAAATGATATACAAATTTATTCCATACTTTATAGGCACCAAAAGGGTAGTCTATGATTGTTTTATTTCCGGGCCCACCACTTCCCCTCACATAATTTATACCACACTTTTTATCTAATTATCCTACCAAACAACATTTAAGAGATTAATACCTCAACTTATAGTCATTCCTAATCCACCCGTATATCAAATTCATACCGACAACAAACCAAACAGCACCTGAATTGTTGAAATTAGTCAAATGAGAGAGAAATTCATAGCGTAATTAATACTCTTAATAAAACACTCCGTTACTTAAAAGTACAATAATTTATTCACATTATACAACCAATTAAAAGCACATCTACCAAATTAAAAACAACCAATTAAAACACCCCTAACTAAAAAGTACAATAAAATTTTCATAACGTACAATTTAAAAAAGTTACAACATAATCCAAAATATAAAATTAATTAAACACACTAATTAATGATATTTTTAAAACACCATAAAATGAAAAGTACATGTTATTATACACATTATACAAATTAATGAAACACACAAAACTTCATACAAGCTAACAAGTTGATGTTGTATATAGTTTTGAAAATCGGACCGGACCGGACCAACGTGTTCAACCGGGAACTGGTGTCACTACCGATTTTCGGCTAACCAATTAAAGTCATCTGAAAACGAACCAAAGAGGACCCGTTAAAATCGATACAAACTGGTGAATCAGATCTCATCGAGATCTTTTCACGTTCTATTTTAAACGTTATACGAAATACTTACCACAATATCGCATATCGTTAATTGTCTGCCACTAGACACGGGTACTCGCCTAGTATATCATAATGATCCGACCTTTTTTGTGTCCTTTTTTTTGGTTCATTGGATGAGTGTTGTTGATATTGATAATAGATTAATTTGATTTCAGTGAAAACTTTTTTTAGGAAAAAGTTAGGGATTAGATGATTTAGGGGAGGTATTTGTTTCAAGATTTTGGAGAATACGGAATATTAGTTGACTTGGCAATGAATATGGGCAAATGAATATCATAGTTACAGATTAATGGTTTGTTATAGGGTTGAGCATCGGGTCGGATCCCGACCCGACCCGACTATACCGAATCCCGAATAAAGTCACTACTCAAAACCGAGTCCCGACCCGATTGTGTCGGTTCGGTTCCGGGTCAAAACCAGGCTTGTCGATCGGTATTCAATACAAACGGGCCTAGCCCGAGTTAATGGGGCAGCCCAGCCCAGTCACTATTAAAGAAAAAAAAAACTCGACAGTAGGCTAATGTAGTACAAAACTGTTACAGCGTACTTCCAAAAACATACAATACCAAAAACATACAAAACCAAAACTATTACAGTAGGCTAATGGAGTTCCAAAATTTTTTTTTTTGACCATATGCACTTCGAAAAAGGGCTAATATTAGAGTCTTGAATCAATTCATCAAACATACAAAACCAAGGTTGGCCAATTTATAGCTCCAAATACAAACACAAATATCTTGAATCATGGCTCTAAATTCAAATACCAAATACAAATACAAGTTCAAATAAGCAACCAAATACTAATCACAACATTCTTGAATTTCCATGTTCTCCTTTTTGTTTCTCTAACGGCTCTTGAATTTCTAGAAAAAAACATGAAAACATAAGTCAAACATAAGTTACTAATATAACCAAATAACCAATAAACTTATATATAAATATTTTACCTTTAGCAACCTCGTCGTCTTTCATTAAATCCTCTAACGTATCCAAAGTGATGTTTCTACTTGATGTACGGATCCAATCTTGTGTGCACACCAAAGCCTCTATAATGCTATGCGCTAAAGAATTCTTATACGGGTCTAAAACGCGACCACTTGCGCTAAAGGCGGATTCAGAAGCAACGGTGGATACTTGGATGCACAAGATATCTAAAAAAAATTAATAAAAAACATAAGTTTATAAAAAAAAACAAAGCACAAAGAATCTAAGATATCTAAAATTTAATAAAAAAAAAACATAAGTTATTACCTTTCGCCATCCTTGATACAATTGGGAATCTTGGACTATTTACCTTCCACCAATTAAGTATTTGGTAAATTTTCTACCAAGTATTCAAGAGCTTTGTCATTTGAAGCAATGTTATCAACCGTAATGGTCATAACATTCTTTATACCCGATCCGTTTATACATTTCAAAAGTTCCCTACCAATATCCACCCCTCTATGACTATGAATTGGTCTATTAATAATTCTTTTATGCATTACCCAATCATCATCTATAAAGTGGGCGGTTAATACCATAAAGTTCATTATTTTACAACTAGAAGTCCACGTATCAGTGGTTAAATGAACTGTGGTGGCCTTGTTGCTTAAGAAATTTAATAGGCTCTTCCTCTCGTCAAGAAAAAACTTAGAAACATCCCTAGCAATAGTAAAACGAGAGGGCATACTAAATCTAGGTTGCATGTTCGTGAAAAATTTAATGAATGTCGGGTGTTCTACACACTTAAACGGAAGCTCAACAAGAACAATTAACTCAATCAACGACTTTTTAATCACTTTTTCATCATACTTCCAAGTTTCTATAGTCCCAATGCTACTGGCACCCTCATCATTCTCCCCAATATTTAAAAGCTAGTTTTTTTTTGTTTCCTAATTTTCTCAACATCAGGGTTGTTATCACAGTTTGCATAATGAGTATTCAAGTGTCACGTACCATGCATTTTTGAATCGGCTTTGAGAACCGCATCACACCATTTGCAGTAGGCCATCTTAATGACTACACCATTTTCATCCGGTTCAAACTTTGCATCAAAGTATTTCCAACACTCAGAAGTCGTTTTCCTTGATTTGGATGGGGCTTTCCTTTTGCTTTTATTTTCATCAAAGTCAACCGCCTCAACGTCAACACTCTCATCCTAAAAAAATATAAAAAAGATCAAACAATTAATTAAAAGCTATCATTTACAACATTACACATCAATTAAATTCGTCAATTATCCACTTATCATAAATGCCTACTGTAACAGTGTTGATACAAAAGTTGGGTGTTCCTTGTTTGGGCTTCGGCTCTCGTACCAATTAATGATTGTTGCTTGAGACATACGCACTAAGAGACGAAAACACCGTTAGGCTTCTGATGGGATTGTCTCCACGATTATCCTCCCGTGAGGTAAGTAATCGATTTAGGGTTAAAGGAGAGTTAGGGTTTTGTAGATCGTACCTTTAACGAGGGATGGGATTCCTTTATATACGCACGGAATCCTTGTTGGTTCCGTGTTCCCCAACCTTCTGCGTATCCGCCTAAGTCGGTTGGTAAGCAATTATCTCCAAACATAGGAGATATCCGATATCTATTCCAGTAAATAGCTTTGGGTTTGGGCCTTGCGCCCAAACATCTATCAACTTAGCCAGTTCAGACTTGGGCTAAGTTAGTATTGGACTTTAGTCGGGTTCGTGACCGGATATAGACTATACGTCATCATGTCCCCGCCTAGTATGCGCGGTGACTAATCTGCGGATGCTAGACTAATTATCGCACCTATGAAAACCGCAGCGTGGCGAAGAAGCCAAAAAAAACCCGCAGACATTGTATCTAGACATAGGATTAAAAAATGGGCGCCTCGTAAATCGGGGGAAAGTAACTGCAGCAGTGTCCCATCAAGCAATCTCAGCTACACAGTTAGTGTTAGTGGGGTCCACGTGTCACTCATCGTATGGATGAGGAAAATTATATAACCCGCCGCTTCATTGCCACTGTGTTTCTCACAGTAAAAAGAAAACTCAATCCGCCATTTTCAAGAATCCTTGCATTTGCAATCCAGAAAACCGCCTATTTCAAAGGTAGCCACGCGTGCGCAATAAGAAAAAACAACACCATGGTTAAACAGTTATCTGATTTCACCTCCGATATCACCGAGAGTGAATTGTTAGAATTTACCTCGGATTACTTTATACCACTTGACGTGCATCCGGTGGTTCCGGGTGCGCGGGCATCTATTGCGGATTTCCCCGAAGGGAAAATAGGGGTATACACACGTTTTTTTGAATTCGCGAATCAACGTGTGCCCATATCCCGATTTCTGTGCGACGTT
This sequence comes from Chrysanthemum lavandulifolium, assembly GCA_022545495.1. Lineage (NCBI taxonomy): Eukaryota > Viridiplantae > Streptophyta > Magnoliopsida > Asterales > Asteraceae > Chrysanthemum > Chrysanthemum lavandulifolium. The sequence continues at coordinate 228,446,173 of CM040239.1, read as the reverse complement.
TTAAATTATTACGAGCTGCACATATCGCAGCTGCACTGCATCGGTGCAGCAAAAACTACCAATTTTAAGGTGAACTGCCTTTTACTGGCGGTTAACCCAACTATTCATCTATTCCGCGCCTTTTATCACACGACCTGGTCACATGGGTGGGTATCCCTTGCTAAGCTGCTGGAAACTTCATGTTAATCGAGAAACTAGACGCGCTTAGAAATTGGAGGGAGTCATTTTTCTGGGTAGATGACACATGCTTCCCATGGAGTTATAATTTTTACACCCAGGGTACATTGCCGAGGGATGAGCGCCCCCTTCCTGGATCATATGACGCGGAGGATGCGGAACTAATAAACGCCAACCGTATCCCCATAATTCTTATCCTGAGGAATGTTTGGTGCATATGGGCATTAGTCGTAACTACTTTGGTATGCCAAATGAGATGCCAATCTTCTTAGGCGTTGATGGCCAGGGTGGGTGCTCGTTCCTTCGCATCCCCTTTCGTAATTAATGTAAGAGTTGTCCTTTCCTTTTATGTTGCATTATGTAACCTATATATTTGTTGTATTCTGTTGCGCAGAGATGGATCTTTTCACGGTTGTGCAGCTAGCGAAACCGGTTCAGGTGAAGGTAGGAACGCGGCCCCTGAAAGAAGGAAAGGAGTCTATACTAGAGGCTACTGCAGGGCGTACCCTGGAGATGAAAAAAGGGGAAATAGGTACTAGCTCCTGCAGCCAGCAGATGGAAGCGGCGCCACGCAAAGCGTGCCAAGCCCTAGGGTGTCGTCCCCAATAGGGCAACCAGTAGCAGTAAGCGGTGGCGCGAGCGGTGGAAGAAGAAGAGGGAGGAGGAAGAATGCGGGCCGAGACGCAAAGATCACGCAGATGATGGCGCGAGCTCTTCAAGGAAAAAGCGCCCTGTGATCCTCACTGTGGAGTCATCCTCTAGTGGTGATGTGTCCTCGCACCCCTCTGCTAATACCTCTGGCCCACAGTAAGTCATGTCTTCAATTTTTTTTTTAGGTTTTGCGCACCAATTGTGTTATATGGGAAACTAATAATTCTATATCCTTCTACGCAGGGTGGAACAGGTTGCGGAGTCGCCATCCAGGGCGAGTCCTTCTCATTCTGCGCGGTCCGAACCGCATAGCCACAAGGATGAGGACTTGTCTGCTGGGGATGCATCAGTGGGGCAACTGGTTCAAGAGTTGGTGCAAGTGTCTGCGCATCAAGCTTCTCTGGTTGAGAAGCTAAGGGGCTCAAATCTCTGGTGAAAACAGCCAAGGCGCTCAAAAGGATCAGACAATTACGTTACTGGAGGCGCAGTTGGCAAGTACCAAAGCTAAAATGGAGAGCCTGAGTGCGTATGCCCAGAAGATGGCCGAGGAAAAGATGGCGCTGATGGGCCAAATAAGTCAAGAGCGCGCTGAGTCCTTTGGGTACAAGTCTTCGTGTCTCTGGGCACTGAAGTATTTGGAGAAGAGCAAGGATGAGCTGACCTCACAGTTGGAGATGTTTGGTGCCACTGTGAAAGGTGCCTTGGAAGTGCAGGAGATGAAGTTGCGGAAGCTGAGTCTAGAGTACGATGAGGAGTTGTATCCCCAACTCCTATCTACTATTTCCGAGCGCAGGTGGCTCATAGGCCATGGTCTTCGTCTTGCTACACTTACTACCTTGGAGTCTCATGAAGTGGTAGATGTGTTCGGGGGTAGTTCAGTGCACCTTGGAGCGTGGTAAGGCAGATGCAGTGGAAAAGCTTCATGAGGCAGATGTGTTGAAGGTGCCTGTTGATAAGGTACCCAGGTATAATGTGCAGGCATATGATGAGATGGTTGCTGCTATGAAGAGGATGAAGGACCTTGAGCTTCCCATGATTACTGAAATGGAGCGTGACCAGGATTATCCCATAGATGTTATCATGGAAGGATTGACCTTAGCGCGCCATCGTACTGAGGATGCAGAAGCGCAACCGGACTATTCTGAAGCCCGATGGCTCGCAGCTTCAAGTGCCTGTTTTTGCTCACCCCAGAGACATTCTGAATCCCTTTGCTTTAGAGAAGGAAGTGCCTTTGAAGGATGTCTTGGAAGCGCATGCTACTAGGCTTGCCAAGAAAGAAGGAATTAAGGGTAAGGCCATTTTGTGTGGTGTTGGCGCGGCTCACCTCCCCCGTTCTGACGGGGTGCTTGTTAGTGTTGCCACCGTATCTCGTCAAGATTCTGATTTGTTGAAGAGGATGAGCAAGATTAAGGAGTCAACAAACCGCGTCGGCAGCTCTTCCCTCGAGCGTTGTAATAGTTGGTAGGTTGTAACTTGTAAAGTAAACATCCTTTTGTAATAACTTGTAGTCATTAATGAAAATCTCCTTTTGCTAAGTGCGTGTTTGATATTATTGCAACATGTAAAGTGTGTACTTGTCTGTTTGTCTTTGCGTATAATACATGTTCTACGGATCAATGTTGTACACAAGCGCGAATAATATAAGAAATCCATAGTCATGTATGAAGATCATAGTATGCTTAAAAAATAAGTTCTAAGTATTTTCTATCATAGTCGTGTATGTTATGCTATACAGCGTACTGTAAATATCACATTAAGAAACCAAGTGTCTTGGTTCCTAAGTTGTTAAACGTGCACCATATGCGATGTTGCGTACCCGTCGTGGGATGCGCACATAACTTATTCCAACGTCTTGAGAACAAGATGTTTAACAAGGATACGTAATCCGGTGTTGATGGGTTTGCAACCCTCTTACTCAACAAGTTTTTTAGTAGGTTAACTTATCCTTTTACCATCGTGGGTTTATGTTAGTGCATGCACGCCATGTAGGCGAGAGATAAAAAATGTTAAGACATAAAGTATATGGAAATAACAAATTAAAATATGTCGCGGAGTTAGCTAGAAACCGCGACGTTTTATTGATACTTGCAAGTTTTTATGAGAAATAAATGAGACATTATACTAAGGAAAACAAAAGTAAATACAGAGATTTTTATTGGGCACTTCAATAAAGTGCGGAGCGCTTGTGCGTTGGGCCGTAGCCGTTCCTATAGGTAGCACCTCTTAAGGTTGCAGATGTTCCACGTGCGTGGCAGTTCACGACCATCCAAGCCTCGTAGCTTGTACGCGCCTGTTCCCAATGCTTGATAACCTCATAGGGTCCTTCCACTTTGGTCCAAGCTTACTGTGTCTTCTGCGTAGCTCGCATCATTGGCACGATGGAAGTCACCGGTGCAATGAAACACGGCGCACTTTAGCGTCATAGTATCCCTTCATCCTTGACTTTGATTTTGCCTCCCGTATAGATGCGCGTTCGCGCCTTTCTTCTAGCAGGTCTAAGTCGACACGTCTCTCGTCATCATTGGTTGCCACATTGATTTCAGCAGTGCGGATAGTTGGCATTCCGATCTCGGCTGGTATAACAACTTTTGTCCCGTAGACTATAGAGAAGGGGGTGTCCCTGTCTTTGGTTTTATTGAAGTGCGGTGCGCCCACGTAACATCGATAGTTCTTCACCCATCTTCCTTTGTGCTTGTCCAAGCGTGCCTTGATTCCTTCCCCTGTGCTTGATTCGCACGTTCAACTAAGCCGTTGGTTTGTGGGTGTTTAAGCGACGCCAAGTGTGATGTTTAGCTTATCGCACCAGTCCTTGAAAGGGTTATCGCAGAATTGTTTCCCATTGTTCGAGATGATTTCCCCAGGTAGACCAAAACGCCATACAATGTTTTCCCATACAAAGCGTTTCACCTGGTTGCCAGTGATTGTTGCCACTGCCTTTGCTTCGATCCACTTGGTGAAGTAGTCTATGGCGACTATGAGGAACTTTAATCCTCCGGCTGGGACAGGAAAGGGACCTGTGATGTCGATACCCCACTTGTAGAATGGCCATGGTGCCGTAATTGGTGTTAGCTCTTGTTGTGGTTGGCGGGGAATGGGCACCGTGAACTTGGCGATCAGCTGACTTTCTTATTAAGTCCAGCGCATCGCGGTGCATGAGTGGGCCAATAATACCACGACCGTAAAGCGCGCGCCACCATGCATCGTGGTCCCGAATGCATCTTGCATGAACCTTCATGGATTTCTCGCGATACATATGTTGCTTGTAGGGACCAACACGTGAGCCATGGTTGCAAGAAAGAGCGTCGATCTGATTATGTTGTCCCGGTTCAAACCTTTTTGCTGTCAGCGCCGTATCCTTCAGACTTCATTCGCTCTTGGGTAATACTCCCTTGCTTATGAATTCTACTATCGGTGTCATCCACGTAGGTCCGTCTTCCTCTATTACCGTGGATACTTCTATTTCTGAGATGGATTTGCTTTTCAATGTTTCCACCAACACTTGTTTGGATAGGTGTGCAAAGCTTGTGGATGCGATTTTGCTTAATGCATCCGCCTTGCGGTTTTCCCCTCTTGGAACCTGTTTGATGGTAAACCTGTCAAAGCTTTGAATTAATGCCTTGGTTTTGTCGAGGTACTGGATCATGTTTTCCTCCTTGGCTACGTACTCACCCAACACGTGGTTGGCTACTAGTCTGGAATCTACATTCGCTTCCAGTTACGTCACCCATTCGAGATGCAATCGTAGTCTAGCTATTAGGGCTTCATACTGCCTCGTTATTTGTTCTTTGTGAATTGAAGCGCGGTGCGTAAGTGAATTCCGTTCATACGGGTTTGTGAGGATGAGGCTGCTCACGACCCATCTACGCAAGAGATCCATCTGTGAACAAGATCCATGGATCCGTAGTTCCTTTGTACTTGGTGTAGGTGCGTCATCGATTATGCGGTTTTCAATGATGAAGTCTGCGAGTATCGCCTTTTACCGCAGTTCGTGGTGCAGAGGTGATGTTGTGCTCACCGAGCAACACACTCCATTTTGCGATCGTCCCGATGCATCGTGGCTTGGAGATGATTTGCTTAATCGGTTGATGCGTGATTCTTTGCTATTGGGTGCGCTTGGAAGTACTGCGTGGCCGTTTAGCGACAAACACCAATGCGAACTAATTTTCCATGGCGCTATAGTTCATCTCCGTCTTCGAGCGTCTTTCTTACAAAATAGACGGGGGTTTGTCTTGAATCCCTATCTCGTTAGTAACATCTTCTACCATTGCTCCATCGATTCGCGATAAATACATAATCAACTCTTCCTCTGGTCGGGGTGTGAAAAGTGTGGGGAGCGTTGCCAGGTGTTGTTTAAGCTGTGTGAAGGCCTCTTCCGCCTCCGTAGTCCACCAGAAATCACCCTTTTTTATACACTTCTTGAGTGTTTTGAAAAAGGGGTAATGATTTGTCTGCTGACTTGGATAGGAATCTATTTAGACCGGCCAGCTTTCCGTTGAGAGATTGGACTTCCTTCAACGCGGTGAAGGAAGTTCGATGACGACATTTAGTCTTTTCTCGACACGGTTTTATGTCGGGTTCTATCGGTATCCAAGGAACATGCCTTGATGCGCCGAATGTACATTTTTAGGATTCACTTCATGTTGATCTCTCGTAGAGTTTTGAACGTTTCCTCGATATCACGTACTAACTCATCTTGATGATGGCTCTTTATAACCGTGTCATCAACATAGACCTCTAGGTTGCGCCCACTGTTTTTCAAAGCATTATCTACTAACCGATAGGTGGCGCTGCATTCTTCAAGCCAAAGGGCATTTTTGTGTAACAAGGGCGCCTTGGCTTGTGTGAAAGGCCGTTTTTTCCTCGTCCTCCTTAGCCATCTGGATTTGATGATATCCTTTGTATGCATCGAGGAAACACTTTAATGGATATCCGCATAAAGACTCTATTTTCCAGTCTATCTCTGGTAATGGGTAGCAGTCTTGTGGACATGCTTTGTTAAGATCGGTGAAGTCCACGCACATTCTCCAGCTACCATCGCTCTTCTTTACCATAATTGGATTGGAAAGCCAGTCATGGTAGTAGACTTCCCGCATGATTCCTGCCTCTACTAGCTTGTGTACCTCTGCCAGGATTGCCTGCGCGCGCTCCGGAGCCTGGCCGCGCTTCTTTTGGCGTATGGGTGAGTATCCTTGTCGGATTCTCAACTTATGTTCTGTGATTGAACGTGGCACCCCAGTCATGTGTTTTGGCTCCCATGCAAAGATGTCCAGGTTCTTTTGCAAGAGTGCGCACACCGCTGCTTTGCCGTTGTCCGACAGTGATCCTCCTATCGATATTTCCTGTTCGGAGTAATCGGGATGAATGGCTACCTTCAGATTTGGAGTTTTGGTTGTGCGCTGTGCTGTGATGGGTGCCGTTTCGCATGTGACCGCGTTACACTCTTGAGGTGGTATGGAAGCATTGTAGAGGGTAACGACACCTCCTTCCACTGGAAATTTGAGCATCCCGTGTGCTGTAGACGGGACTGCGCATATGGCTGATATCCTCGGTCTTCCGATAATGCCATTGTATGGCGAGGGGGATTTGATTACCATAAAATTCAGCCATGCTGTTGTAGAGTGGTCGTTATTACCTACTCTAACTAGTAGTCGTAATTGCCCATAGGCCATATCTTTCTCTTGTGAAACCGATCGACCTTCCGTGGTTGGGCTCAACCCATCTACGTATCTCCAGCGCAGATTGTTTGAAGCGATGTTCAGACATTATGTTGCAGATGCTCCACCATCAACATACATACGGTGGATGTCGTGACCCCAAATTAATTTCGATGATGGCGGCTCTACCACTGCGTTGTTAAGTAGTTAATGTAGGGAAAGTGATTGCACTTCCATGGGAAAACTTCTGGCTGACCTTTTGCCTAGTTACTCTTTGCCATGATTGTATCATGTAAATTGTATCAGCCTTATCTTTGGGCCCTTCCTTCTTATTCCCAGTCTTTTGTCTATCTTTCCCTTCTTTGATGTTCTTGACCAAATGGTCTAGTCGACCTTCCTTGACTAGTTTGTCGATGAGCTGGCGTAGCTGGACACATTCATTAGTAGTGTGGCCCTTCTGTCCGTGATAGTCGTAGTACCCACCTCCTACGCGCCGATCCTCCGGGGTGCGCATTGGTGGAGGTCTTGGGAAGTTTGCTCCTTTCCGTGTCATTGTCGCGCCCACTCCCCTGGTTGCGATAATTCCTGTTACGGTTACTACTCCGGTCAGTGGATTGTCTCCCAGGTTGTTCCTGTGACCGGTAGTTCGAGTAGTTTTTCTTGCTATCCGCCACAACAGCCTCTCCTTGGACGAAGGACCGTGTGCGTTTCATGACCTCATCAAAGGATTGGGAATCTTGTCATTCAACCTTTTGATAAGTTACGGGTTCTTGATCCCATTCATGAACCACGAGATTTTGAGCACCTCGGTCACGCTTTAACTTGCATGCATTCATCTTTGAGCGCTCCATAAAAGCGCTTGTGGATTCCCTTGGCTGTTTGACCTGGCGAGTTCAATGGGGTTTTGCACACTTTTTCCGTTGAGTAAAGTTTGGGTGGACGCCTTTCTCAATTCTTCAAAACCATTGATGCTTCGCGGAAGCTTGTTGAACCGCCTCATGCACTTCCTACTAGCGTGGAGTTGAACATATGGCACCATACAGTGTGTGGCCAATTTTCAATTATAGCGGTGATTCAAAAATTTTAGGTGATCGTCGGGATCACTGTTCGCCATAGGTTTTACATTGGCAGGCATGCACCTCCTTTTGTTCTCTGAGAAATCACTGATGCGTCGAGTGAACGCATCCACCTTTTGACGGTGCCACGGGAGAGATATATCTTCCTCCTCTTGGTCATCATATCTGTTTCTGGACTTCCAGTGTCCTGTATCGCTATCCTCGTTGTCCAAGGAATTATCAGAGGATGAATTTTCCTTTCTTCGACGCTTGCGCCGACTGTCCTCAGAGTCTGGACTTGAAGGGCTATCGCTTGGGAGTATCGTCGCCAAGTCTGCATCTCGAACTCTCCGGCCAATGAAGTCGGCATGGACACCCAGCGCCGTTCATCCTCCTCACTTTCTTCCGGATCTTGTGAGTTGGATGTCTCATCATCCTCCATTCTCCTCCCAATTCATTAAACACTGAGGGTGGCGGCCATCCCTCCCGCTTCTCCTTACGGCGGTAGCGGTGGGGATGTTTCAAGTCTGGCCAAAATCGAGTCGGGCATGCAGACTCGGGCGACCTCTTCTTTGCTTCCTTTTGCATGAGAGCAGCCAAGGTTTCGTAGTTTTGTGATACGAACTCATCGGCGCTGGATTCGACACAACCCCTTCCAGAGCGGGAGTATCGCCTTCTACCACTATACCCTTACTTTTATCGGGCGCATCGGTGCTTTTGTGAAGTTTGTTTCCACCGCTTAGGAATGGAGTGGCAAAAGGAGTCTTGTGATGGATCTTCTGTCTTTGGCGGTGGTTCTTGCGTGACTGGGTTGTCCCCGGCGTGGTTCCACCATAGGGAAGACCGGTCTTGGCACGATCCCTTGTTTTTAGCGACCTTTGGTTGTCCTAGAAGTCTCTTGGAAGCCGAACCGACATGCGGCTTCTTTCCGTAAGATCCGTTTTGCAATCGCCGATTTCCATGCTTCGTCATTCTAGTTCTTAGTTCTTAGTGAATGGTCCCACGGATGGCGCCACTTGTTGATACAAAAGTTGGCGTTCCTTGTTTGGGCTCGGCCTCGTATCAACTAATGATTGTTGCTTGAGACCTGCGCACTAAGAGACAGAAAACACTGTTAGGCTTACCATGGGATTGTCTGCCACGATTATCCTCCAGCGTGAGAGTAAGTAATCGATTTAGGGTTAAAGGAGAGTTAGGGTTTTGTAGATCATACCTTTAATGAGGGATGGGATTCTCTTTATATACGCACGGAATCCTTGTTGGTTCCGTGTTCCCCAACCTTCGGCGTATCCCGCCAAAGTCGGCTGGTAAGCAATTATCTCCAAACATAGGAGATATCTGATATCTATTCCGTAAATAGCTTTGGGTTTGGGCCTTCGTGAGCCCAAACATCTATCGGCTTAGCCCAGTTCGTACTGGGCTAAGTTAGTGTTGGACTTTAGTCGGGTTCGTGACCCGGATATAGACTATACGTCATCAAACAGTGTATCCAATAATACTGTAACAGTGTAACATCATAAATGCGGAATGCCTACTGTATGATCAATATACCTTAAAATTTCATAAATGATGATCAGTTATCCACTTATCCACACGAATGTATCCAATAATACAACATTACACATCAATTAAATTCGTCAATTAAATTCATTAGTTCATAAAAAAATCAAAACCATCAGTTCATAAAAAAAATCAATACCACATTACACATCAATTAAATTTGTCACATCAATTAAATACTTATTTCCATTGCATTGTTTTGTTGAGAAGCGAATGATTCATACGTAGGTAAAGAAGATGAGATTGATTCATATGTGGGGTTTTTGAGATGAGATTGATCCATTTGAATTGGTTAATCTTGATTTTGAGATGAGATTGAATTGGTTCTTGGCAAGCGACTTGGGTGAAGAGTGAAGACAGATTCTGAGAATAGAATGAAAAAATAGGGGCGCACTATTTTTGAGTAAACCTAATAAGTTTCGGGCCAGCGGGTAAATCGGGGTTTAGTCGGGTTTTTTTACTGACCCGACCCGATACCGATAAAAGAGGATTTGGCATACCGAGTCCCGACCCGAATGTTAATCGGTCGGTTTCGAGGGCTTGTCGGGTATCGGTCGGTTTTGCTCAGCCCTAGTTTGTTACAGAGCGGTTTCTCAAAACTTGATTTAATTTTTATGGATCTATTATTGATTTTCGTTAGGTTTTGAGAAAGGGATCTTGAGAGAATTGTGTGTGTGTGTGTGTGTGTATTTTTTTATGTTGTGATAGCAAATGAGTAATGGGAGAGTAATGCCGCCCATAATTGTTGCAATTTAATGCTTAGAACAACCAGGACCGTTAGATTAAAATGATTTTCCATATGACAAGTTTTAATGTATTTTGAAAGTGAGAATGAGATTGCTTTTCACTGTTGGTTTGTGGGAGTTCAAAATACACGTACACGCTAAAAGTGTGTGAACCTATGGGGGCACATACGATAAACATGAGAGTACGTGTCGAATGTATACATACTTGAATATATAACCCGATATACATGCATGAACTTGACCCGATTTTGTACGACCTATGGACAGTTTTGTAATGGACTTGGGTCAGTTTGGTTGGACTAACCTTGGGCCTTGTTGTTCTAACTGATCGGGCAAAAGGGGAAGCTTGGGCTTTTGCTTGTCGATCAAGCCAAGACCCAAGTAAAGGGTTGTTTTGGTTAGCTATAAAAACAAATGTTTCTTTTTCGATCAAGCCAAGACCCAAGTTCTAAAATCCCAATAGTGGCATCACGAGCCATCTCGTTTTTGCGATTATGGGTTATACGTTTCTTTTAATAAACATGTTTAAAAGGTTGCATGAAATCAAATTTAGTTATTCGTTTTATTTTTGTTTTGACAACTACATGCAATACTTGTCAATTATTAATAAAAAAAATAACTAGACACACACAAATTAAATTAAATTGTTAATTAGAATTAATTTGTTAATTAGAATTAATTGTTAATTATAATTGTTAATTAGAATTAATTAATTTTTAATTAGAATTATATTGATAATTAGAATAACATATTGTTTATTAATAGCGTAATTAATTGTTAATTAAGTTTGACATGCTTTTTATGTGTTTTTCGGGCCACAAGACCCACTCAATTTCTTTTTGTGATGTATGGGGCGATCTAGGTTTCGTACCTAGTGACGGTCTTATGGTTCTTCTTTTGGGGAAGACTCGCGAGAGAACTCGGAACAATACGTGTTTATATTGATGTTTATGTTTATATGTTTGTGATTCCATTATGTGCATTATTACTTGCTTTGACACCTAATTGTATGCAATATGAAATAATACATATCGTAACCATAACATCAATATAGGTCTTTATTTACACGCCTAAATATCATGCTCATTGTGACCTGCTATTTGATTCGTGGAAAATCGTTTTTGTTAAATAAAGTGACCTAATATATTGAAACACGTTTTCAAGAATTTAAAAACTAGACGCTATGGACACTTGGGATGTACGGCTCACCCACTAGAACAAACTAAAAAGGGGGTTTAAAGAGGTGCGCATAGTCACACCGAAAGGATGTCTAGGTTATTGCTTCAGCGCTTACCTGGTCGTCTGTCTCCCAGTGAGTTCAATTGGAACTACCGTGAACCATGATGATCACTACAGTGTCATTACCAATTTTTTTTAAAATAAGTGTTACAAAGTTGTTTTACATGCTTCTTTGTACACGACTTTTACCACATTTATGTGAATAACTATTTGTTAATTTTAAGTCTATGTCATCCAACTATGAACACGTGCATTTGGATTGACTTCTCTGGTCAAACCTAAGGGCCTTTCCAACCCATGGTAATTATTTCTCTTTGGTCAGACCTCTGGTTATTTTTACACGTTCATACTTGGTCGACTTATTTCAATTTGGCTTGGTAAGACCTTGAACCCGAGGCATAAGATGAGAAATAAACATGCCCATGACACTATTACTTGTCTACTAATGTCTTGATCAGTCTCATAAATCTAAGAATTGCATTATGCAATTAACGCTCATCGCTTACCTTTTGTCCTATTTTTTTACGCACTGGTCAGACCTCTGGTAATTAAGTGAGAGTGCAAGATGGATCTTAGTCTTTATTAGTAATTAATTGGGTAGTTAATTCTTTTAAGAATGTAATTATCGAAAATGCTATAATTGAACTTTCTATGTTCTGATTAAAATTGTGTTGTTGCAACATAATTCATAAACCAAGTTGTTTTTCTTTGAAATACAAACTTAGTCTCTTTTCCTGGTAAGAAGAGTGAGACTTATTCCTATCTTTTCTCCTTAGTTGACAAACTAAGATAGGATTACAAACTATTAAACTCACTGATGATCTTTAATTACCCTTTTGTGGTCTAGAAACAATTGAAAGATAAAATATATTGTGTAACTAGAAAACATTTTGTTTATAGCTACCAAAATAAATGACATCCTGCACTTGTCACGATGTATGAGTTTAAACCGCAAAGAGTAAAAAAATTAATAGAATATTTGCTAGGTAATTTTCTTGGACTCTTGATTATTCCTAAAGTGCTAGATACCCTTGGGGCTATGTAGACGATAAAGGAGGAATTGCATGCTAAAGATTCAAGTTAATTGAATTTAAGAATGGCTAGTGTAACCACCGGTAAATTTCACCTCGTATTAAACTAATATAATATTCCAACGAAAGAATACATGTCCATTTTCTACGTCCAAATTTTTTTTAAGAAACAATATTCTTTTATTTGATCACAAAAACTAGCCAATGTGATGAACTCACATCTTTAATAAACATAAACATCTTTATATGTAAAACAATAAAGGTTTTCAACTTTTATTTACCACTTTACGTTATTTCGTTAACATACTTACTAAACTTTCGAACTAAACGGTAGCCATTTATTAGAGTTTTCACGAAGCCCTAATTTATTTTAGCTATGATTTTACACAACTAAATCATAATTCCTAAAGTACAACATTTTATACCTAGAATACAAGTCATTAAAGCACGGAACCTAGCTATACTTTAATTTTCATTACAAGCCCTAATATACAACTCTATGATTTTATGTACATGATATATTTTCAAAATATTAATATACAAGTCTTTCAAGCACATGTACAAGTCTTTAATGCATACAAGTTTAGTACTTATATAAATTATATTATAAACCTCAATGTACCTATTTTTAAGCACAAGGTACAACCCTATAATGCCCAAGCCTTAAAAATATATTTTATTTTTAATAAGTACAACAAAACAATGCTAATATACAAACAATAATGCACCAAAACTTAAGCCTTTACTTTTATTTATTACATGTAAATTAACCTAAACTAGATTTTACCTAAAGTAAATTAGAAACTTAACTAAGTTTTACATGAATACACAATAGGTACAACCTAAAAGGCCCTAGGTACTACCCTTCAATGCCTAACGCCCCCATTTACCATGGTTAAAAAGAACTAAACATTTACCATATACTACATGTAATTACCTTAACCACAATTAGTTCCTTGCACCATAGATGAACACATCACCTTGTCCCCTAGATTTTCCACCCTTGTGGCTAGGAAATTGAACAAGTATGCGCCTAGGTGTTCTCTTCCAAACCCATTCGATTTAAATGGAGGAAAACAAGTAAATGTGTTCTTTGTAAAAACCATTTGAATCAACTACCTAAAGTATGAACATAAATTAGACACATCATCCCTCCTCTTCTACCCTTGGTTAAAAATAGAGAAACATGGCGTCTTTTGAACCATTCGAACCAACAACCTAATGTATGGACATCTTATAAACACCATGTTCCATGTTCTCTTGAACAAGTGTTCCTATATGTAGCCATACAAATCCTAATCCTCCACCCTATATAAATCGACCTATACATTCCCATTTTATCTCATCACCATTTGAAACACACAAACACTCTCACACACCCATACTTACTGATTTCTAAGTCTAAGAGAAGGAAGAAGGAAGGGTACATTAGAGCCTGGGAGGAGGGAAAGAGTCTTGCTCCATTTGAAAGCTAATCTAGTTCTAGTCGAATCTCAAGTTTGTAAGTCTATTAAACTCATTCTATTTTGTTTTAACTTTTAATATCAATTGAATAGTGTTAAAAATGATTTTATAAGAAAAACGTAGCAATTTGAATCACTTAAAACGAGTACACGAGTCAAAAGTTATGGTCTAAAGAAGTTGCCAAAAATCTGTCCAAACTTTCTGTGGACATAACACTCGGGCACGCGAAACGAGGCATTTCTGGTCCGTTTCATGAAAAAGTTAAAACACGAAAGTTGTCCGAACGACGTTTTCTTCAAAAACTCAGGAGCACGGGTCTAGAAAACGCATAACGAGGCCAGAATTTAATAAAAATTCCAACAAATTAAGTATATGTTATAAAAGCAAATTAAACCCCTACTTGCGCCCTATTTATTTACATCATGTCAAAGGAATTAAGGACAACCAAGTACCGTTGTAAACACCACCTAGGACACTCTAGAACGCCTCCATAACCCGTTGAAAAGCCTAGTCGTTATGTTCAAAAATGCCCATCATTTTGGTGAAAAGTCCTAAACACCAAAAAGCTTTTACAACAAATACGTGGGAAAACATGGGATTTTGATAAATTTGATTAGGAACTATCTTAGAAATATTAGTAATGGGTAAAACAACATTTCACAAGGTCGCATGCAAAAGAGATAGAGTTTTATGGTTTGAAAGCGAAAATTGCCATTTGGTAAGAATAGCTTAAGTACCCTTTTCCGTGATTAATATCTTGCAAGTTAAAAGTTTCAAAGCATGAGGTTTACACCGCTTTAAAGGGCTTGTCTTGCATAGTTGTTAAAGCCCCAATAGCGCCTTTAAAAACACTTATAGTCTATTTTATAATTAACCACAAAGAGGGTGACTCATGGACATTTTCATAAAAGGCCTTGTGTACACTTTTCAAAAATTGAGTCGTGGGAGTTATAGGATGATGGGAAATGACTTAAAAGAGTTAATAAACATATTACAACATCTCTAGGTGACCCGTAAAGGTTAATGGGTTAAACCGAAATTTTCTTAAAACGCGTGGTGGCTGGTGACCATGTTCGTGAACTTGTATCTTTCTAATAAAAGAGAACTAGGTCATGAGGCTTATGCCATTTAAGAGAGCTTACAGCAAAGTGTTTGAAGGGTCAAATGCGTTGTAGAAACCCTAGCTGGTCTTGTGTAAAATTTGCCCTCTTTTAGCCCCGTTATCGCCCAAAAACAACAAAAAGCACATAACCCCCTACTTTAGAAAATCATTGCGACCAAACCGTAAAAGCTTAAGACCTCTAGTTTGAACCATTAGAAAGACCACCGGACAAACTCTTGAAAGGATCAAGAACGTGGTAAAAACCTTTTAAGGCCTCGCTTTTATTCACCCGTACTTTTACCCATTTAAGCCAAAAACTAGTTAATTTCTCTTATAAAATTTTAAGCATGAAAATTGTAATTTTTGTAAAATAAAGTTCCTTTGGACTAAAAATGTAATTTCTGTGAAGTTAATCATATAAGGGCTGATTTTGTCAATAATCCATAGTTGAGGGTTTAAAGTGTCATTTTTGAAAGTACAAGGGTAAAAACTGTAAATACTTAAAATTGTAAATTATAATATTTTGGAAACATAAATTATTTAACAACTTTGGTTTTGATAAAACTTATTATTAATCATTTGAGTCATAACAATAAGTATGATAAGCATATTTAATTTTGTAGAAACTTCATGTTATCTACGAACATTTCGTCGCATAAACTTGAACACGAATACTAAATACATGACATACCAACTCAGGTCGAGAGTCGGAGCAGTTTGTTCATATTATCTAATTTGTTTTCCATCCAGACTACAATAACACCGAGGTGAGTTCATAGTCCCACTTTTACATAATTGTTTTCAAAACTTGTGGGGAGATACATGCTACAAAAATCGAACACAAGTATTTTTCTATGCAATGCCTACACCTGATTGCTATTTCTTAAGTTACTTACTATTGCCACTAAAAGTCCCTCATATCATGAACCATTAATCACTTGCGAGTGAGCGAATATCGTGAATAGATCTATTGGCGGTTGGCGCCCATTTGTGTTAGCTTGATAGGTAACCAAATGCACGTTATTCGAGAATACTAGAGAATGGCAAACTCCTACTGAGGGCCTTGTTACTTACATCATCTCTATGATGTCCGTAACTTACATCATTAGTTCATTACTATGATGCCGCATTATTAAGGTTTCATGCGTTCATGAGACTTAAGGCAATATACACTATGTTGCAATGATACAAATGTCGCAACTCTCGAATATATTGTACTACAATATTACGATTTTACTAATTCTTATCTTGTGCTCAACTGATTATTATTCAAACACTATGGATTCACTCAACCTTTGTGTTGACTTTTTAGCATGTTTATCTCAGGTTCATAATTTACGAGGATGGCACGGAAGGACACGGATACTCAAGAAGGCTATATTATCATTCGAAAACTTATTAATAAATCGTAAAACCACTGGGACCTCATTTTGTAAACTCTGATATTTATATAAATCGAATGATAAATCTTTTAAAACGACACAATTAGAGTTCGTTTTCTATTATTATAACTGTTGAGCCATGAAGTAACACCCAGCTTGTATTCCGCTGCGTATCATGAAATTGGGGGTGTTACAGCTAGTCCATTATATACATAAGTAGAACTTCATATACTCTGTTCAATACCTAAGTACATTATTACTCATAGGAATTTGAAGAGAATGGGAAAGTATATAAAACTGCTATATGCTTTCTCCTGGAAATGTAACACTTACAATGTTGACAAATCCAGTGGGAGCAATTGCATTTTATTACTGAAATAAAATTCATGTAATGTTGTTAATTTCAGTGGGAGCTACGGGATTTATTCCCTTGTTAGTCACCAATATCATTTCAAACTTGCTTTGAAATAATTCATAACTTTCCGAATATGAACGACCATTGCTTAAAGGAAAATTGCATTTTATTTTATAAGATAACACATTGCTTTTCTGCTGTTGCTCTCTGAAGTGTTATCTATAGAATCATAATCCACAATTCCTTATTACAGGTTATGGTTCTACAACTACTTATGATCTCTATGACATTATCATATCGTTTGAACAATCAATCACGTATTGTTTGTTTTCATAATATGATGTTGTACCTTACACAAGTGGGAGAAATCTCAAAGTGTGTGCAAGGAACAACAATATTATTTGTATCTCTTGACCGCAAGGTAAAGGAAACTAAGAATTCTACTAGGACTTAAACACGAGAGATGTTTATTGCCCTACTACATTCTAATAATGATTCTACTAGGACTTGAACATGCTAGATGTTTGTTGCCCTACTACATTCTAATAATGATTCTACTAGTACTTGAACACGCAAGATGTTTGTTGCCCTACTACATTCAACTATCATGATATACGTGTAAAGATACTTCAACATTTGACTACATGTTTTAGTCAACATAATTATGGTTATATAATAATGATCATAATTCGGAAGTATAAAATTAACTTGAAATTACTATAGAACTCAAGATTTTGCGTTCATGATTACTTTTGTTAGTATAATTATGTTTACATGTTAAGACATAACTATAAAGTCCTTGAACTAATCAATGACTTATATAACATAAAGCATATATAGTAAAATTATTATGTCTTGTGGTTAACACATAAACATGAGGCCTTTAAATTATCCAAAAACTTATAATGTATTATTGAAATGTTCTGTTTTCTTGTAAACACATGAACATATAATACTTAAACAGTTCTGTCTTCTTGTGAACACGTGAACATAAGGTTCTTGTATTGTTAAATGAATATACATTATTGCATGCACTTGATTTATAAATACTATATATGCAATTGGGTCAATAGGGTTATCAAAAGTGGTATCCTGTGAGTTATTAGAAGTGGTATCCTATGAGTTATTAGAATTGTGAAACTATATCAAAATATAATTAACTTATCTATAGAATTTTGATATAGTTTCACAATTCTAATAACTCATAGGATACCACTTCATTATGGTATGTCTAATGTGTTGGATCAAACCTTATTCATATTGTTTGGTTCATGATAGCTTTAATTGCTCTACCTCCGAAACATATCAAGGTTAGAAATTGCGTGTGTTATGGATACACTCAATATAGTTCAAAACTAGAAGGTATTCAAGACAACACATAACTGAAAACCCTAATTCATTAGGGATTTTAGGATTTTTGATTATTCTACACTTCCTAGCTTGAAGATTGTAGTTTTGGTGTTCTTCCTAGCTTGACGAAACACAAAACTGTTGCTAGAAATTTTGGTTAAAAAGTGATACTATTAGAGTTTTTCTATAAACCCTAATTTGAGTTGTTGGAAGGAATTTCATTATGTCTTGATTTAAGTTCTGAATTTGTTAAAATCTTATGAAGCATTTTATTAACAAATCTAGAGATAAGAGCTTAAAATATATTTTGTGGTTCCCAATAAAGAACAATTTATTGTTGCTTAAATACTTAGTATTTAGAGAATTGTCTCTACTTACAAAAGTAAGTGGGAGCATATACAAATCTCAAAGTTATTTGAGAACAAAATACTTAACCTTCTAAAGTCTACTTATTAATGTCATTCTAAAGTTAAACATGAAAATGTCGACCGAAGTATAATGATTACTCTTATTCGTAAATTCACAAGGATGCCTCATCACTTGAGTGATATTTTATATCAATGATAAGGGATATAAGTTAGAAGATTATTGTAAATCATCTAACTACTAAAATACATTATCACATCTTGAATCTGATAAATGTTTTAGAACTATGAATGACAAGATGCAATCCTTAAAAGGCAAATCGAGTTTTGAGCTTGATTATTATTTCGCCTAACAGTTAACCTATGAGGTTAGAATGAGTTTCTTTTGAAGAAAGACTCACAAAGAAAAACAAATTGTATACATATTAATGCATGGTATTTAATAAGAAGTTTTTAATCATACTTAAGCAATTGACTGTAATTAAATTTTTTTATATATACACGCATTATTGATATAAAGATAATTAATTGTCATATATCTTTCCTTGTATGAGGAATATGGCAATTAGATTTTATAACTCTTTCTTTATGATTACCTTTTTCTAGGACGGTGTGTAATCAAAAGGTTATGAATCTATATTATCTTTATGTAGTATACAAAATTAATGCAATCCAATTTTGGATTGGATCATGCATCTAGGAGCTGAGATCTTGAATTTAGTTACAATATGATTCTGATTGAATTAAGATAAACTCTTGAGTACTTCTGACATTAAGTGGGAGCACAAAATGCTTTTCCTTAAAATTTGTATGTTGAGGATATCATTCGATTTAATTTAAGCTAGATATTGATCCTTAAGCTTGGAATGAAACTTCACTTAGAATTTAGGGAATAAAACAAACAACCTTGGAATAAATGTTTATATGGAATAAACAAATGCGGAAAATTAAGTCTAACACAAAATGCAATATATCATTTAAGCAAGTCTTAAATGGTATATTTCACTTGGATAGTTTAATACATGGATGAAAACCTTATGTTGTTTTAACTAAGGATTTATCATGTATATATCTATTATATTGTGTATAAGACTAGTATTAGCTTTTGTACAAGAACAAGATGAGCTGACAACAACAATATCTAATTGAGAGTGTTTACATTATTGATGTTTACGAATTATAAAGCATAGTGTTGTATAAGTACAAATGATGCTAGAGGATTATTAATAATAGTTATAGTAGGATTTTATCTTTTATGGTAAGTCTGCTAACTAGTTATGCTCAACATAGAGCATTGTTGCATTACACATTAAGGAATGAGAATACTTTACATTTTTAAAGATGACTGTCAGTATGTCGTTGAATTCTAATACCTCATGCAAGGTAGGGTGACATCTCCATACTATAACTCTTGCAATAATATGAGCATATGAGATAAGACACACATCTTATATTTCAAATCCCTCACTATATGTGAAATTTGAAACAAGTATTCGGAAAGTTTACTCAGATGACTATTTAGTTTTTCTTTTAAAAGAAAGGTTGAGAATGTTGGAAACAATAGGCTTCAACTTACTAAATTAGTTTCGAGCATATCTGTTTTTGTAACATATTGGATTTCACAAACACATCATATCATAATCAAAAGAGGCGTACAAGATGAGGTTTTAAAGAGAGAAAGAGTTAGAGGTTTGGGAACTTAGTGAGAGAAAATGAAAGTATTATTATGAGCTCCAACTCTACTTTGGGAGGTGAGAGTATTTATAGTCTTACACAAATCGCCACCTACGGGTGTGGATCGTGCATACGGTGGGTAAAGACCCGTCCGTCTTCCGGTGTGTTACTTAACTAAATACTACTAAACATTAACTAATCTCGACTACGAGCTTTCTAACGATTACATATTGATGAGTGTCTAAATACTCATCATTTTGTACCATTTAAATCGCAAAACATCCGAAAACACTCGTAAATGCATCAAAATGATAAAATATTACAAATAAGTGGTTTATGTGTTTTAAATGCAAAATATCAAAATCGGTGAAAAGCGATCAAGTTTGCATAATTGGCGCTTTAGTCCTCCAAGTTTCAAAAGTTGTCAAAAAGCAGTCCACGGTAAATCTAAATAAAGAAAAATATCATTTTAAGTCCTTAGGGATTCTTGAGTTGTCAAAATTGGTCCTTGAGATTTAAAATTGCAAATTTACAACTTAGGTCCCTAAACTTTGAAAATGTCAAGTTTAGTCCTTGAAATTTGAAAATGTCAAAACTAGTCCTTGTACTATTGGAACTTGTCGTTTGGTCCTTGTGACAAACTTTGAGAAAATTAGCGAAATGGTCCTTGGTATTTCGAAATTGCAAGTTTAGTCCTTGTATTAAACTAATCCCATGACCCTTTGTGTATTGTGACCCCCGCCATATACATGTTTTGGACCCCCACATTACCCTATTTTGGACCCTGGTCAACCCACAACAAATCCTTCACCTTTTCCTCCACCAATTGCCTCTCCACCAAGTTACTGCAACACACACAAGCTACCCTCCCATCACCTTTTCTCCTCAAACCTCCCCTCATCATCACAACCCACTACAATAAATGCCACCCCCACTTGCTAAATTCGAGCCTACAACAAATATAGCTTTTCCCTAAAACTCATCCTATGGCCAAAATCCGCCCTTTTGATCCAACAGTTACGAAATGAGATGGGATGTGATCGTAAGACTAGTGGGAAGCTTTTGGATATAAAAAGAGAAGAGAGGCAAGAGAAGAAGCAAGTAGTTAATTTTAAATTTCATGTATTTCGTTTTAATCTCAATGTTTTAGTTTAATCTAAAAGCTTTAATTTTCATTTCCATGTACTCAACTTAAGTTAATTTATCAATATAATCTATATTCAAGTATCAATTCAAGGTAGAATAACATTTCAAGTTTTAAAGTTCACTGTTACAAAATTTAGTTTCAAACTCTCACCTTCAAGCTTCAAATAGCTTAATTTTAAGTCCAAAAAAGTTTATTTAAGCTTAA
Organism: Chrysanthemum lavandulifolium; assembly: GCA_022545495.1. Lineage (NCBI taxonomy): Eukaryota > Viridiplantae > Streptophyta > Magnoliopsida > Asterales > Asteraceae > Chrysanthemum > Chrysanthemum lavandulifolium. The sequence continues at coordinate 228,425,017 of CM040239.1, read as the reverse complement.
TATAGCTTTTGGTAGGCTTTAGAAACAGTTTCAATCAAAGGTGCTAAAAAGTCAACGAAAGTCAACTGAGGAAGCAAAATGGGTATAAATTTGGAATTGGTTGATGCAGTGCTTGGATTGGGTTGATTTGATATAGAATAGGATAGTTTGGGTTTGGTTTAAACTGCAATATAGGCTGGACACTTGTAAGCTTTTTATTCTCATTTTCATTTTTAAGGCAGTTTTCATATTGTGCTCATATTTAAATCTTTGGTCATTAAATAGTTCAAACCTGTTTGATTAGTTGTATTTAAGTTATCTAAGCTCAGTTTGATTGTCTGCATAGGCTAGTTTAGCAGTTAGCTTAATTTTAATTGCATATCAGTTATTACAGGTGTGTTTGGATTTGCTGCTTAAGCTATGTTATAGGTCTTATAACACCTCGTAAAATTCAAACAAATTTTAATAATAAACTATAGTAATTATGTTACTAATTTTCAGTCATGGATTTTTCCGAGCCTATTTGAATCGAGAACGATAGATTTTCTCATAAAACGTGAAAATCTGACACATCGCGGACCGGCACTAGTATAGACCTAATATACTTTTTATCATGATTTCTATCATTTTTATTAAAGATAGAAGAATAAATAGTGATTTTAACGGAAAAATGATTTTTAAAATATATGCAAGTTAAAAAGTCAGGAGAATTTTATTTAGCACGAATGAATATTCCGAGTGTTGATTCATTAAAGTTTGACAAAATTTAGTGTCTTGTCCACGGACTTGAAGTTCCCTTCTACACACACTCAACATCTTTAAAGGTTGCAAGTGTAACTTCTCATTTATATAAAATACTATCATAAACACATATCCTCATTTTACCCTAACCCTAAACCTAAAATACTCTCTCCTCCTCTTTTCCACTTCCACCGCCACCCCATCCGGCCAATATTCCGCCACACGGTGTTCCATTTCCACCATCGTCGATTCATCTTTGCCACCGCCATCACATCATCACTTTTCGTTAGACACCGTGTTCTAAGTCGCGAGGTTGTTTTAGGGTTTAACGGCTATTGGGGTCACATAAAGGTATTAGATCATGGGTCTAGTATCGGGAACCACTCGTGTATGGTCGTGTGTTGGCTCGTGATTCATTCCTGCCTCGTCTCCTCTCTTTCTCTTTTTCGTGGGTATGTTGAACCGTGACCACTTCTTATTGTTTTCTTGGATTTAATCTAAACTCAAATGATTATAAGTTTTCGTGGAACACTTATAAATAATAATAATAATAAAAAAAAAAACATTTTTTTTTTAAATTTATTTGTGTGGTGGAAATCTGTGATTGTGAACAACGTTATGGGGGATTTCCATGTGTGTCATATCGGGTTAAAAACCCGACTGAGATTCGAGTTGTGACCCGTATGGGTCACGAGGTGTTGATTCTGCTTATTGTAATAAACTGGTCTCGTCATGGAGTTGTATATGCTTAATTGCTTGGTTTGATTCTGGATCGGTCATAACCCGAAAGGGTGTGGTGTTTGTGTCGGTTCACGTAAAAGTCACCAAGGGTGTGTTGTCTGACTTATTTTTCTGCAATTCCGGCTTATTTAAGGTGGTTGGTTGTTCCTTTTCACTTGTTTGTTGTTCCGTGTCGCTTAAAACAGTAAGGATGCGTTTTGTTGGTCTATTTTACGCACAAGAGTGCATTTGGGCTCGCTTATTTCGGTAGCAATATGGTGCGTTTGGATCATTGTTACTGACCCGCTAGAGGGTGTTTGTTTTCTTTGATCTGCCCCAACCAAGGGTGTTTGGTTTCGCGTTTTGCGACCAAACAGGGGTTTAGTTCGCTTATTTATTTTGATAAATGATCCATCCAGATTTTAATTCAGATGAAACAAGTAACCTTAAATTATTTTGACAACTTATAATCTTAAAATATGTTAGTACACTTAATTACCTTTCCGGGATATAAAGAACGTAAAATCGGACTTAAAGCGAGAAAGATATGATTAAATGAAGTATAACGAAACTTATATATTTTGACAGCATTTATAAAGATAATTGCAAGCTGTCCAGTTTTTGAAATGGGATTTTGACCACTTTCGGGTCCGATTCGGCCAAAACTTATTAAATGCAACTTGTCCGGAATGATATTTTACCTACGGTAATGACTTTTCTTTTGTCCTAAAAATGCTTATTTTTGTTGTTACATTGACTTTCGTATAGTGTACTTTTGGTTTTCATAAACCAAATTTTAGATATTGTAAATATATTGATTTGTAGGATTGTTTTAAGTGGTAAAATATTGATTTTTTTAAATATGGGAAATGTTGAAGAAACAGTAGGTCATACCGAAATTTAAAAAAAAATTCTATACTTAGTAAAATTTCTACAAAATTCTATTTTCTCAAATACTGAGCAAAAGGACGAAAAATCTTAAAATTTATAAAATCTTATAATTTCTTATAATTCATTTGGAATGTTTCTACAAGTATGTTTTCTTTTATAAGAAACTCCATTTTCTTTATTTTGAGGTTTAGAATCGTCGGATTCTATTGTTTTATCGTTAATTTATTTTTCTTGATTTCTTTCTTATATAATACATGTGACGTATTATATACCTTGACTTCCTTTATAAATTCCTTGTTTATTTTCTTGAAGTAATTGTGCGTCGTTATGACTTCTCTTTCTTCGTTGTCAACTCAACTTGAGTCTTGGTCAATATTTCTTGACTATTCCTTATGATGTATTGGGATATACATTATGCTTTGGTGTGAATTATAGTTAGATGCATATCATGTTTTTGGCGTGAGTTACATGTCGATATTTGCTTTCTTACCACCACACGAAACGTTAACACCAAACTTTTCTTTCGAGAACGACACTAAACTTTTTATAGGATATCGATACTAATAATCCACGAAAACGAAAACACCTATCTTTTGAAAACCTCTTTACTTTACGATATGTATACTGAGATGAACCATATACTAGTAGGTTGTACCGATGATGTGCCGTCGCGCCTGTATTCTTGACATCGTTGTGCGTTGCTACCTTGTGATAATGTTGTGTCACATTTCTCTATACTAGTCGTGCTAGTATCGATCCTTGCATTGCTTCGGACTAAGGTGAGTTCATAGCCCCACTTTTACTCTTTTAACTGCTTTATAAACTCCTTGGGGAGAATACATGCTACTACTTGCTTTTATGATCACAATTGCTTGAAACTGCTTTGTTGTTCACTTGATATTATGACTCGCCTAAGTTGTTTGCCAAAAGTCCCTACATCATGAACCATTAATCACTTGCGGTGAACGCAAATATCGTGGATAGTACTATGGGAATTGACGACCCGACTCGGTTATCGGAAATAACCCAAGCGCACTATATTTGGTATCTCTATGTAATTGGCTATTACATCTCGGAGGGCAATTTTATTTACTTACACCAGAATTTAGGTGTATGCGATTAGTTTGGTGTCATGAGCTTAGTGCAATAATATCAACTATCTTTTATGGGCGATAACAACGTAGCCCATAGCTTATTCTAAACTTGAAAATATTGTGATCAACCTTTATTACTAAACCTATGAATTCACTCAACCATTGTGTTGACTTTTAGCATGTATTTTCGGGATGAAAAGGCGATAGCTAACTCTGGAGGCGCTTGGGCATTGGCATGGCATGGTCATAGATGACTCTGATTTACATATGGGGACCACATTCTGTAAATGGGCCATTTTTCCGCAACCATTAAATTTTGTAAACTTTGTTTTACTACATTAAATGAAATATTTTATGAAAATGCTATTATTTTTCACTTGTGTTACAATCCAACTGTGTAGCATCCCAAAAACTTTTTCTTCCGCTTCAAACCATTTTTGGGGGTGTTACAGATCGGCATCAGAGCCTTGGTTATAGAGAACTAGGAAATTTTCAAAACCTAGACTATAACCACTTTTACAAAACTTAATCCTATGACCGCCACATGCCTGCCTGCCAAGCTGATTGCCTCACTTATGACTCGTTGAAGTCATCTTTGATAAGATATGTGTTTTATTACTGACAACTTAGTCTCACTATTAGCTATGATTACTTTACTTATATGCATGTTTACGCACCACTGCGCTACGCCTTCTCCCCCACATAAATGAAATATTTGTTCCATCTTTCATACCAAACTTTAAATACATTAGGACATGTTACTAGTATAACTAAGCTAAGCATTGCAAGATTCATTGAACCTCGGTGAATATAGCTTGATCATCTATATTCAACTGTGGGACGGTGGGACATAGCCCGATCACCTATGTCCGACTCAAAGGTGAATGTTGCAATCCGAAAGTAGTTATAATAGTGTTATGTCCACTTGACCTCCTGATTGACTTCTAAAAATGGTAAAATTTTTATGTCTGTTCATCATAAGAGTTATAAAGGTTTACTCCTACACATCGCACACCGACGTCACAACATTCTCTCACTACGATACTTTTCTCCTAAGTGGAATGCCTTTCTCATTACTACACTCTCTAAACTGACTATTTTACACCACTACCTTACGCCTCCGCGTCTACATCTTACTAGCAACGTGCATGGAGATTTGCATGGCAGATGATGCACACTACCACTTCGTGCAAGGACACCACAATGATCCATGTTGAGATGGACCACTTTACACCACCACTTCGCGCCCTCCGTACCTACGTTATGTATGAGATTTGCTGAGCAGATGATACATAACCAGTGAAATGTTGCATGATACGAGTTAATGATTATATTTACCATTTAGATTTGCTTAGTAGATTATGCGCGACTAATTAAATTTTATTTACCGCACGACATTACCTTATGTTTAGATTATACTTTTGGGTCGCTACAATACCAAGTCTTTTGTTTTTCGTCCCATCGACTTATCGTCTTCATTAAGGAATCATTAAACCTCTATTACTGGATCATTGCAACCCATGCCTCCATCATCCCATCCTATTAGCATTATCTTAGACGTTGAGATCGAAGTCATCTCGTCATCCATTGCGGAACAGTATCACCTCTACCTCAAAACTCGTACTCAATCGATGAACCGGATTACATCCCTAGCCATTCTAGGAACAACACACCTCGACATCTACAAAGGGAACCCCTCGCTAAACATAAACCATAAACGAACGACTAAATCGATCTAAAAGCATAGCAAGAAGTTAACTTGCAACTCAAGCCACTTTTTCTGGGAACGGATCCCTAATCTTCCACTCATCCCTTTGAAACACCAATTGGTTGTCCTGTTACACTCTTATGAAATAATAAACTTCGTCGTTGTCTAACGCAAACTACTTTCAACTATTTTACGGACCATTTCACGGTTAGTTTACAAAAAGTTTTACTATTGTGCCATTAAACCAAAAATCTACGACTTTACTAATACTTTATAAACAATGACCTTACTAATGATTTGCAAATTATTTTCTCATAGTGTGATAAAACCGATTAATTTACTACTACTTTATGAAACAACAAACAATTGCAACAGCAAGTTATAAACTATATTACAATTTTTTTTTTCCTGCAAGTTATATTACGGTCTTATAAGCTATTTTTACCCTTTTAGTGAGTTGTTGTAGCCACTGTCCGATTTAAAACCATAAAGCTTCGTACTCTTACCTCACAAACTATTCGCCTTTACTTTATTGTCTATTTTATTACCACCCTATAAACCATCTTTATATTAATTGAACTACGAAATCTTTTACTATTTGACAAACAATAAAGTACTTTCTTATAAGCTATTTTATAAATTATTTCACGAGTTATTTTATAAACTGAATTATGTCTTACCAAAATATTTCACTACCATTGATAAACCGTTTTCTATTACTTTATGAGCTGTTTTAAAAATCACCTTACCAAATTGTTGCCTCAATACCAAACCACAAACTACGATTTATCATGACAAAAGTATTTTCTTCTTACTCAATAAAGTGGTTTTATAAACCTTTTCATGAACTTTACTGCAATTTCCTTACAAACTATTTACTCTCGAAAAGCTTTAAAGGATAACCGATATTTTCTTTAAAATAAATCATATTTTCGGATGTAAAAATAAGCGTTTTGTTTTGAAAACAATAATGAGAAATGCTAAGAAACAAAACTGATTCATCATCTACAAAAGCTAAGGTATTTAAAATTATTTTGAGAAACAACTTTCGAGTTCACATAAAAACCTCCAACTTGAAACCGATTCCATGTCGCCTAAAACCTTATTTAACAAGTTTTCATCACAAAACCTGAAATTTAACAACTTTCCTTACATCAAAATTTTAAAGGCTCTATATTTTTATATATACCCCCACATTCGAGAATCATAACCTTAACAACTGAATCCTGCCCATAAACTTTTAAAACTTATCGAAACGTACATACCCAACCACATCTTCTTCTATGACGTTTTCACCTTCAATGACTTTTCCTTAAATAACAATTTTGTCAACAATGAAACGCGTGGTGACATTTTTCTAGAAAGATTTATTCTAACGAGTCAAAATTTTTTGGTCAAACCTTATCAAAAACTTCTTATGCTAAGAAATATCAAACATCGACCTTTGCGAAATTGTTTTAAATGCATCACGTGTAAAAACCGATTTTATAGGATCCTTTCAAGGATGCAAATATCTTATCCAATTTTTCATCTCAAAGAAATTGTGCCTCATGAAATATTCTTTTAATTCGAACAAATTTATACACGTCACGTTTGCAGACAAAACTGGAAGATTTCAAATTCGTCCTTTATTACCTAAGCGACTAACACAAAATTAACCTCGAGGACGAGGTTCCCATAAGGGGTAGGTACTATAACACCTCGAAAAATTCAAACAAATTTTAATAATAAACTATAGTAATTATGTTACTAATTTTCAGTCATGGATTTTTCCGAGCCTATTTGAATCGAGAACGATAGATTTTCTCATAAAACGTGAAAATCTGACACATCGCGGACCCAAGACTAGTATAGACCTAATATACTTTTTATCATGATTTCTATCGCTTTTATTAAAGATAGAAGAATAAATAGTGATTTTAACGGAAAATGATTTTTAAAATATATGCAAGTTAAAAAGTCCGGGAGAATTTTATTTAGCACGAATGAATATTCCGAGTGTTGATTCATTAAAGTTTGACAAAATTTCGTGTCTTGTCCTCGACTTGAAGTTCCCTTCTCGACACCTCAACATCTTTAAAGGTTGCAAGTGTAACTTCTCATTTATATAAAATACTATCATAAACACATATCCTCATTTTTACCCTAACCTAAACCTAAAATACTCTCTCCTCCTCCTTTCCACTTCCACCGCCACCCCATCCGGCCAATATTCCGCCACCACTGCTCCATTTCCACCATCGCTGCCATCATTGCTACCACGCCATCACATCATCACTTTTATTTGTTAGACACCGTGTTCTAAGTCGCGAGGTTGTTTTAGGTTTAACGGCTATTGGGGTCACATAAAGGTATTAGATCATGGGTCTAGTATCGGGAACCACTGTGTATGGTCGTGTGTTGGCTCGTGATTCATTCCCCTCGTCTCTCTCTTTCTTTTTCGTGGGTATGTTGAACCGTGACCACTTCTTATTGTTTTCTTGGATTTAATATAAACTCAAATGATTATAAGTTTTAGGAACACTTACAAATAATAATAATAAAAAAAAACGTTTTTTTAAATTTATTTGTGTGGTGGAAATCATGATTGTGAACAACGTTATGGGGATTTCTATGTGTGTCATATCGGGTTAAAACCCGATCGAGATTCGAGTTGTGACCGTATGGGTCACGAGGTGTTGATTCTCGCTTATTGTAATAAACTGGTCTCGTCATGGAGTTGTATATGCTTAATTGCTTGGTTTGATTCTGGATCGGTCATAACCCGAAAGGGTGTGGTGTTTGTGTCGGTTCACAGAAAAGTCACCAAGGGGTGTGTTGTACAGCTTATTTTTCGGCTTAATTCCAGCTTATTTAAGGTGGTTGGTTGTTCCTTTTTCACTTGTTTGTTGTTCCGTATCAGTTAAAACAGTAAGGATGCGTTTTGTTGGTCTATTTTCTGCACAAGAGTGCATTTGGAGCTGCTTATTTCAAGAGCAATATGGTGCGTTTGGATCTGTTATTCATGACCCGCTAGGGGGTTTTGTTTTGTCAGCAGCAGCCCCAACCGTGGGTGTTTGGTTTCGCGTTTTGCACCAAACAGGGGTTTGGTTCGCTTATTTATTTTGATAAATGATCATCCGATTTTAATTCGGATGAAACAAGAACCTTAAATTATTTTTGACAACTTATAATCTTAAAAATATGTTAGTACACTTAATTACCTTTCCGGGATATAAAGAACGTAAAAATCGGACTTAAAACGAAAGATATGATTAAATGAAGTATAACGAAACTTATATATTTTGACAGCATTTATAAAGATAATTGCAAGCTGTCCGCTTTTGAAATGGGATTTTGACCACTTTGGGTCCGATTCGCCAAAACTTATTAAATGCAACTTGTCCGAATGATATTTTACCTAAGGTAATGACTTTTCTTCGTCCCAAAAATGCTTATTTTTGTTGTTACATTGACTTTCGTATAGTGTACTTTTGGTTTTCATAAACCAAATTTTAGATATTGTAAATATATTGATTTGTAGGATTGTTTTAAGTGGTAAAATATTGATTTTTTTAAATATGGGAAATGTTGAAGAAACAGGTAGGTCATACCGAAATTTTAAAAAAAAATTCTATACTTAGTAAAATTTCTACAAAAATTCTATTTTCTCAAATACCGCCAAAAAGGACGAAAAATCTTAAAATTTATAAAAATCTTATAATTTCTTATAATTCATTTGGAATGTTTCTACAAGTATGTTTTCTTTTATAAGAAACTCCATTTTCTTTATTTTGAGGTTTCCGGAAATGCGTCGGATTCTATTGTTTTATCGTTAATTTATTTTTCTTGATTTCTTTCTTATATAATACATGTGACGTATTATATACCTTGACTTCCTTTATAAATTCCTTGTTTATTTTCTTGAAGTAATTGTGCGTCGTTATGACTTCTCTTTCTTCGTTGTCAACTCAACTTGAGTCTTGGTCAATATTTCTTGATTATTCCTTATGATGTATTGGGATATACATTATGCTTTGGTGTGAATTATAGTTAGATGCATATCATGTTTTTGGCGTGAGTTACATGTCGATATTTGCTTTCTTACCACCACACGAAACGTTAACACCAAACTTTTCTTTCGAGAACGGCACTAAACTTTTTATAAGATATCGATACTAATAATCCACGAAAACTAAAACACCTATCTTTTGAAAACCTCTTTACTTTACGATATGTATACTGAGATGAACCATATACTAGTAGGTTGTACCGATGATGTGCCGTCGCGCCTGTATTCTTGACATCGTTGTGCGTTGCTACCTTGTGATAATGTTGTGTCACATTTCTCTATACTAGTCGTGCTAGTATCGATCCTTGCATTGCTTCGGACTAAGGTGAGTTCATAGCCCCACTTTTACTCTTTTAACTGTTTTATAAACTCCTTGGGGGAGAATAAATGCTACTACTGCTTTTATGATCACAATTGCTTGAAAACTGTTTGCTGTTCACTTGATATTATGACTCGCCTAAGTTGTTTGCCAAAGTCCCTACATCATGAACCATTAATCACTTGCGGTGAACGCAAATATCGTGGATAGTACTATGGGAATTGACGACCCGACTCGGTTATCGGAAATAACCGGCGCACTATATTTGGTATCTCTATGTAATTGGCTATTACATCTCGTAGGGCAATTTTATTTACTTACACCATAATTTAGGTGTATGCGTTAGTTTGGTGTCATGAGCTTAGTGCGATAATATCAACTATCTTTTATGGGCGATAACAACGTAGCCCATAGCTTATTTCTAAACTTGAAAATCTTGTGATCAATCTTTATTACTAAACCTATGAATTCACTCAACCATTGTGTTGACTTTTAGCATGTATTTTCGGGATGAAAAGGCGATAGCTAACTCGAGGCGCTTGGGCATTGGCATGGAATGTTCATAGATGACTACGATTTACATATGGGGACCACATTCGTAAATGGGCCATTTTCCGCAACCATTAAATTTTGTAAACTTTGTTTTACTACAAGAATGAAATATTTTATGAAAAAGCTATCATTTTTCACTTGTGTTACAATCCAACTGTGTAGCATCCCAAAAACTTTTTCTTTCGCTTCAAACCATTTTTGGGGGTGTTACAGGTCTGTTCAGTGATTGAAGATTGTTGTTTTAGGCTTAGTGAGTTCATTTATACTCATTGCAGTCATAAAATTGTGCCTGCACTCTCTCAAAGTCAAATACACCATTAATTTGTCTTAACTTCTTCACTGTTGGAATTTTTAAAAAAAATCAATCGCTTGTTTTGTGTTTAAAGTTCATAGATATAGTTTGCATTGAGTTCATTTCATCATTTAACATCAATCTCAGTCCTTAAAATTGGTGTCAAAGTTCAATAAATTCAAAACACCAAAACTGCTCAAAAGTCAAAAGTGGTAATATCCAGTTTTCACCAAACTAGGGTACTTTTCATGAATTCAATTTTGGACCAAATCAAATAAAACTGTGGGTTCTTAAACTTCAACTGGTATACTTTCTTATTGTCATTTTTGTGGATTTTTAGAAATTTTCTATAAGCCTCAAAGGGCTTGTCAAACAGGCTTATATGCCCTGTTCACAAAACTCGATCAACACCGAGTTTTCTCGACTATTGCAGGGTTGTCAAAAGCTCCTCGTAGCTTCTCTTGGTCTAGTTTTTAGTTTACAAGCACTTAGCCAGGTCTAATTTAAAGTCCAACCACGGTTTTCAATTTCTTGCTTATTTGAGTGCTTATTTTCCATTCAAGTAGCACCCAAATGCTTTTTAAGACTTAATCTAAAAAAGCCAAAACTGTGTAGTTTGCATTTCAGTGGTCTAAGTTTGTTGTAATTTGTTGCTTTTGAGTAGTAAAATATTATTTTAGCTTCTGTGAAGGTTTGGTGCTCATTCAGTACCTTGTGCTTATTTCAAGTGCTTATTACATAAGTACTTACACTGCAGTACCATATTTCTACATACAAGCCATTGTTTTTCTATTTTTCTCAGATTCATAATATTATTTTAGAGTTTTCCTGAATTTTTCATATTTTTCTAGCACTGTTTACTATTTTTCCTTAATTAAAACAGTTTTTAAGCAATTTTAATTAGCTTTTAATACAATTAATTCAGAAAAGTTTCAAAAAAAACAATTTTTCATTTTTCTTAGGTTAATATAAATATAAAAAGTTAAAAAATTATTTTTCCAGATTTTTCTTAGTTAAATTTGTATTTTTAAGCAATTTAAGTAGTTTTAAATAGTTTTTAATTCATAAAAATAGAAAAATAATCAGAAAAATACAAAATTAGTTTTGAAAATTCTTTTTAGTTATTTTAGATTTTTCCAAGTCATAATTTTATTTTTCTAGCTTTATTTCATATTTTCTTGTATTTTAGGCTATTATTTAATAAGTAAAAATAGTTTTAATTAATAATAATTAGATAAATAGTAATAAAATAATTTTCTTTTCTTAAAATTTTCTCTTATCATTAGGTTTGTAAAATATCATTTTCATATTTTTAGGATTAATATTGTTCAAGTTTCACATTTTCTTGTATACGCCACGTAGTTTTAATTTAAATTTTATAAAAGAAAAATCAAAACATCAGCTTTAAAAATAGTGATAGCATTTATTTAATATAGTTTATCTTTTAATTTCCTTTAATTTGCATTTAAGCCCCTGTAGTTTATATACTTTCTTTTAGTATAATCAATCATATCTCCTTATCCGCTCAAATCCTCTCGATCACCAAACGTTTGACTATTCTCGCATTTCGTTGGGACATAACGACTGGGAAACACTATACTCTCGGATCTTCATTGCATTCGTATGTCAACTGCTTTAAGTTCCTTACGGTTGGCCATTCACAAGTGGCCACCATGTGAGAAAACTTGACGGTTTAGCACAAATCAAATTTCAGGCGTCATTCGGGGAGTCTGTGCTAATTGTCTTACGCTTAGCGATTAGTGATTTGAATATTCACCCTTGTTCATACCATCTATCTATATCTATATATATTTTCTTATAAAAATCCAAAACCCAAAACGACTTTTAAAACGATAAAACACAAAAATATTTTTCTTTTGTTTCTATATATGTATCAAAGATAAAAATACAAAAGATTTGTCGCTTTCGAGTTTAATAATAACAACATAAAAGATTACCACCGCAAACCAAGGCAAAGTACTACCTAACTGGGTACGACCATAATAAGTTCCCCGAACCAAAGATTTAAAACTTGCCTTTGTGTCATTGTGATTGGTGTACCTTTTCAAAAGCCATTCATCTTGTGATTATTGGTTTAAGTTCATCGTTGTTTTGCCTCGATTTTGTTTTAATTGGATTTGTTGTTATATCTACTTGTCGAACCGAAAACTCAAAAGATTCTTCACCCCATTTTCACCATTTTCATAATTCCCTTCCTTAACTCGAGATCTCTTAGAGCTAACTCTAGTGCATGCACACTCGTTCTTCTAGATCATTGAGTCCTTTTCGTGATCTAGCGAAATTCCTAGACAGCGCTCGTGACGTCTTTGCCCAAATAGTCGAACCCGAGATTTGTACTATTCCAAGCAACAATATGGCGGATTTAACGAACTATGGCGGAAATGCTCCAAGCACCCATCGAGGTTATGGAGATGCCATCATTTTACCGAGAATCAATTCGATCACTTTGAATTGAAGACACATTTGATCCAACTTGTGTCTACAAATCAATTCCACGGATTTGACCGAGAAGACCAGTATGCACACATCCGTTGGTTTAACAAGTTGACTTCAACTATCAATTTCAAGGATGTGCCACAAAAGTCATCAAGTTGATGCTATTTCCATTCTCACTGAGGGACAAACCGGATTTGGTCGAAAAAGAACCCCTCGATCCATCGAAACTGGGAGGATCTTGTTCAAAAGTTTGTCAATTATTTCTTTCCTCCATCAAAGACGACTAATCTTAAAAATGAAATTTCGGATTTCGCCAAAATTTCGATGAAAAATTTGGAGAGGCATGGGAGAGATTCAAAGATCTCGTGAAATGCCCCATCATGAATTCACGGAGCTTCAACAAGTTAATATCTTTTATAATGGGTTGAACGGTAACGATCAAGATTCTTTGAATGCGTGCGGGTGGCAATATCTTGAATCGTAAGCCTAAAGATGTGATTGATATTTGCGAGCAAAATCAAAAGTTCCTATTTCTCGCAACAAAGTCAATACTCCGAACACTCCGCTTCTTCATCCAAGAATCTTACGAGTTAGCCGCTCCGATAACCGCTCAACGGACGTCATCCGTTGTATGATGAAAGATGTAAAGGAAATCAAAGCGAAATTCATAAACCGGAACCAATCAAAGCCATAAACAAGGTGTGTGAAACTTGTAGTGGTCCACATGCGTATTATGATTGTCAAGCAACCGATGCTTCCTTTACCAAGCTCCGTAGCTTCAGAACCACAATCAATACCGACCGCAGGTGATCCTCACCACCGCACCTAGCGGTATGACACCACCGGTTTTCCTCCTGCAAAACCATGGCAATCAAAATCGCTTTGTTCGAATCAAGGACAAAACTTCAATAACTCTCAAAATTTCAATCAAAACCGAACAATTTCAACCAACCATATCAAGCTCCAAATCGGAAAGTTATCAACAACCTTCTCATGCTCCCCACCAAATGACTTCATGAAAATTATCGAGTCAAGCATACGCTTAATGCAAACTCGGATCAATAACATGAGGTTGAGCTAAAAAGGAAATTGATACCACAATGTCTCGGCAGACAAATGAGTTGAAGAATATGATGAGCGGTTTCATGAACATGAATATGAACCAAGCTTCATCATCTTCCGGAGGACTCCCAAGCAATACAATTCCTAATCCCAATGCCGAGTTGAAAGCCGTCACCACTCGTAGTGGTAAGACGCACAATGGACCTTCGACTCCAATGCCTCCTCCACCAGAGCAATGAGTCAAGTTACCAAGGATACAACGGACAAGGTGCAATTCAAGCCCACGGCATCAAGACACGTCCCACCTTCGTAGTCCAAGCTTTAAGTCCGAACCCAAGTTCAAGGCAAATCGAGCCGAAAACACTTCCATCCCGGCTCAAAAGTCTAGTCGACTTCCTTACCCATCAAGAATGAATGATGAGAAGCTCAAAGACAAAAACAAAGAGCAAATGGAAAATTTTTCCAAATCTTCAATGAACTACACTTTGACATAAGCTTCGTTGATGCTCTCGTTCTAATGCCTAAATTTGCATCCACGCTTAAAGGCCATCAACAACAAAGATAAGCTATCCGAGATGGCTAAACCCTCTCAATGAGCAATGCTCGTGGGTCCTTCTCAAGAAGCTTCCCAAAAGCTTGAAGACCCCTAGAGATTTTAATCCCGTGATTTCTTGGGATGGTTCAATGCTCGCCTTGGCCGATCTTGGCGCTAGCATTAACCTCATGCCACTCTCAAGATGGAAGAAATTGTCTCTTCCCAAACTTTCATCCACTTATATGACACTCGAGCTAGCGGACCGCTCCATAACGCGTCCACTTGGGATAGCCGAGGATGTCGTGATGAAAGTAGGAAAATTTCACTTTCCTACCGACTTTGTTGTAGTAGACTTTGATGCATCCTAGAGTTTCCCTCATCTTGGGAGAGCTTTCTTGAGAACAGTCGTGCTCGATTGATGTGTTTGTCAAGAGTTGACCATACGGGTTGACAACGAAGAACTCACGTTGAATATCAACCAAGACCCAAACCTCTATCCAAACAGTGTTGCCACAATTGATCAAAAATCGAAGATTCAATGCAACACTCTCAAATTTCACTAAGAGGAGTCATCAAAAGCGTCGAAAGTTAAAAGCTTTGAAAATCAACCCCGGTTCAAACAAATGGTTTGAAAGTTGTACCAGGAAAGTCAAGAGTGTTCTTGATGATGATGATCTAGAATCGGAGACTTTATCGAAGTGGTAGAAATTGCTAGCTCTAAGAGCACACCACTTGTCCCACCTCCTAATTAGTTTATCGTGTCGAGTTTGTTAACTCGTGGATGAAACCAAACTCTCTTGCCCATCCGAATTGGATGATGATGTTTGTGATCCAATGGGAGACATTCTTCCCATTGAAGAATTGTCGAAAATGATCCATCATCTCCTAGTCTTATTATTCCGACTCTTCCATCCTTCTCTCACCCCGATGAGGAAGATGACAACTTTGGAATGAAGTCGATGCCTTTCTTAGTGATGAGTCAATTCCAACAGAATTGATAATACTTACTTTGATTCGGAGGGGACATCCTTTTCTAGAAAATCATGATTGAAGAACCGCTTTCCACCCTCCTCCCGGACATCTTATTGACAATCACCATATAAGCTTCAAGTTTAAGCTTAAAAGTGTCAAAATGGTGATTGGCTTCTTTCGATGAGGAATGGACTTGCATTCTCATCTTTGTTCCATTCTTCACAGATGGTGTGGTTGCTCTTTCCTTTTCTCTTTCGGAACGAGGACACCATCTTCGACCCCTGTATCATCCCTTATAGTTTCTACTATTAACAATACCGCTGTTGTATCTCGTCGGGGTGGAACTTTCGATGTTCATATGTTTGTTAACACCGTGAATGAAAGTCCGATTGAGATTGGTTTTCCACGTTACTTTCCCCATGAACAAATTAATTCGGGTCGAGTCAAGCTAGCGACTCGGTAATCAAAAACGATGAGTTAAATGGGTTTTCACCCGTGTGTACCACTCTAGTGTGGGGAGATACTCCACATGTTGTATATAGATCTAAAGAAATAAATGAAAATTGTAAATATTAAAAAGAGAATAATTGTTGTGTTTCTACACTTAGCTAGTAATGTTATCTTTTTACGTTCTAAGTTTCGGCATAACGGTAGGTACTTTGAATATTGAGGACAATATTCATTTCTAAGTGTGGGGAAATTCGCTAATTTGATCATAAATGTACCCTTTAGTCCATTTTTCCCCAAAATGGCCAAATTTTAAAAAATTTAGTGGAAGTACTATGTACTAAACACAACAAATGGTAATCAGTCCACCATGTCTAACCCACATAAGGATTGGCTAATCCAGAGCAAACGGCTCTTGGTAAAGATATCTCAAACCGCTGACGCTTGCAATTGCCCAAAATTGTATGGTATTCATTTCACCATATCCTTAAAAGTGAAGAGTTGGCTAGCCCTTAAGTTTATGGCTTGTGGTAAAGGCGATTGAAAAACCATAATTGGTAATCACCACCAAAGATAATATTGATAATTTATCTAAGAGTTGGCTAGTCCGAAGCAAACGGCTTCGGTAAAGACAAATCAAATCCGCTGAAAGTCGGTGATTTGCTCAAAATCATTTAGTTATCGATGTACCAAGGTTCTTACTTGAACTGAAACATTTGGCTACTCCGAAGTAATGGCTTTTGGTAAAGAGATGAAATCCATTAATTTTTCTTAAAACATTGCTAGGGACTAGCAATATCTTAGTGTGGGGATTGATGAGTGTCTAATACTCATCATTTTGTACCATTTAAACCGCAAAACATCCGAAAACACTCGAAATGCATCAAAATGATAAAAATATCACAAATAAGTGTTTTATGTGTTTTAAATGCAAAATATCAAAATCGGTGAAAACGATCAAGTTTGCATAATTGGCGCTTTAGTCCCCCAAGTTTTAAAAGTTGTCAAAAGCAGTCCTGGTAAATCTAAATAAAGAAAATATCATTTTAAGTCCTTAGGGATTTTTGAGTTGTCAAAATTGGTCCTTGAGATTTAAAATTGCAAATTTACAACTTAGGTCCCTAAACTTTGAAAAATGTCAAGTTTAGTCCTTGGAAATTTGAAAATGTCAAAACTAGTCCTTGTACTATTGGAACTTGTCGGTTTTGGTCCTTGTGACAAACTTTGAGAAAATTGGCGAAATGGTCCTTGGTATTTCAGAATTGCAATTTTAGTCCTCAGATTAAACTAATCCCACGACCACTTTGTATTGTGACCCCCGCCATATACATGTTTTGGACCCCCTGTCATTACCCTATTTTGGACCCCTGGTCAACCCACAGTCAAATCCTTCACCTTTTCCCTCCACCACCTGTCTCTCCCACCAAGTTGCCTGCAACACACACAGGCTACCCTCCCATCACCTTTTCTCCTCAAACCTCCCCCCTCATCATCACAACCCACTACAATAAATGCCACCCCCCCTACTTGCTAAATTCAGAGCCTACAGTCAAATATAGCTTTTCCCGCCAAAACTCATCCTATGGCCAAAATCCACCCTTTTGATCCAACGGTTCTGAAATGAGATGGGATGTGATCAGAAGACTAGTGGGAAGCTTTTTGGATATAAAAAAGAGAAGAGAGGCAAGAGAAGAAGCAAGTAGTTAATTTTTAAATTTCATGTATTTCGTTTTTAATCTCAATGTTTTAGTTTAATCTAAAAGCTTTAATTTTTGTTTCCATGTACTCAACTTAAGTTAATTTATCAATATAATCTATATTCAAGTATCAATTCAAGGTAGAATAACATTTCAAGTTTTAAAGTTCATCGTTATAAAATTTAGTTTCAAACTCTCACCTTCAAGCTTCAAATAGCTTAATTTTAAGTCCAAAAGTTTATTTAAGCTTAATATAGCTTTTGGTAAGCTTTAGAAACAGTTTCAATCAAAGGTGCTAAAAGTCAACGAAAGTCAACCGAGGAAGCAAAATGGGTAGAAATTTGGAATTGGTTGATGCAAAGGTTTGGATTGGGTTGATTTGATATAGAATGGGATAGTTTGGGTTTGGTTTAAACCGCAATATAAATGGACACTTGTAAGCTTTTTATTCTCATTTTCATTTTTAAGGCGCTTTCATATTGTGCTCATATTTAAATCTTTGGTCATTAAATAGTTCAAACCTTTTGATTAGTTGTATTTAAGTTATCTAAGCTCGCTTGATTGTCTCAGATAGGCTAGTTTAGCGCTTAGCTTAATTTTAATTACATATCGCTTATTACGGTGTGTTTGGTTCTTCGCTTAAGCTATGTTATAGGTCCGCTCGAGGATTGAAGATTGTTATTTTAGGCTTAGTGAGTTCATTTATACTCATTGCGTCATAAAATTGTGCTCGCACTCTCAAAGTCAAATACACCATTAACTGCATCTTAACTTCTTCATCGTTGAATTTTTAAAAAACAATCACTTGTTTTGTGTTTAAAGTTCATAGATATAGTTTGCATTGAGTTCATTTCATCATTTAACATCAATCTCGCCCTTAAAATTGGTGTCAAAGTTCAATAAAGTCAAAACACCAAAACCGCTCAAAAGTCAAAAGTGGTAATATCCGCCACCAAACTAGGGTGACTTTTCATGAATTCAATTTGGACCAAATCAAATAAAACCTGGGTTCTTAAACTTCAACCGTATACTTTCTTATTGTCATTTTTGTGGATTTTAGAAATTTTCTATAAGCCTCAAAGGGCTTGTCAAACAGGCTTATATGCCTGCTCACAAAACTCACCAACACCGAGTTTTCTCACTATCATAGGGTTGTCAAAAGCTCCTCGAGCTTCTCTTGGTCTAGTTTTTAGTTTACAAGCACTTAGCCAGGTCTAATTTAAAGTCCAACTTCGGTTTTCAATTTCTTGCTTATTTGAGTGCTTATTTTCCATTCAAGTAGCACCCAAATCATTTTTAAGACTTAATCTAAAAAGCCAAACTGTAGTTTGCATTTCAAAGGTCTAAGTTTGTTGTAATTTGTTTCTTTTGAGTAGTAAAATATTATTTTAGCTTCGTGAAGGTTTGGTGCTCATTCAAGACCTTTGTGCTTATTTCAAGTGCTTATTACATAAGTACTTACACCCAGCTCCATATTTCTACATACAAGCCACTTGTTTTCTATTTTCTCAGATTCATAATATTATTTTAGAGTTTTTCTGAATTTTTCATATTTTTCTAGCACTGCTTACTATTTTTCCTTAATTAAAACAGCTTTTAAGCAATTTTAATTAGCTTTTAATACAATTAATTCGAAAAGTTTCAAAAAAACAATTTTTCATTTTTCTTAGGTTAAGATAAATATAAAAGTTAAAAATTATTTTTCCGATTTTTCTTAGTTAAATTTGTATTTTAAGCAATTTAAGTAGTTTTAAATAGTTTTTAATTCATAAAAATAGAAAATAATCATAAAAATACAAAATTAGTTTTGAAAATTCTTTTAGTTATTTTAGATTTTCCAAGTCATAATTTTATTTTTCTAGCTTTATTTCATATTTTCTTGTATTTTAGGCTATTATTTAATAAGTAAAAATAGTTTTAATTAATAATAATTAGATAAATAGTAATAAAAATAATTTTCTTTTTCTTAAAATTTTCTCTTATCATTAGGTTTGTAAAATATCATTTTCATATTTTTAGGATTAATATTGTTCAAGTTTCACATTTTCAGATATCGTCACGTAGTTTTAATTTAAATTTTATAAAAGAAAAATCAAAACATCGCTTTAAAAATAGTGATAGCGTTTATTTAATATAGTTTATCTTTTAATTTTCTTTAATTTGCATTTAAGCCCTTGTAGTTTATATACTTTCTCTTTTAGTATAATCAATCATATCTCCTTATCCGCTCAAATCCTCTCGATCACTAAACGCTTGACTATTCTCGCACGTACCGTTGGGACATAACGACTGGGAAACACTATACTCTCCGGATCTTCATTGCATTACGTGTCCGAATGTTTTAAGTTCCTTACGGTTGGCCATTCACAAGTGGCCGCCATGCGAGAAAACTCGACTTGCTTAGCACGAATCACATATACTGAGGTGACCGACTTTAATAACCGGATTTACTAAATCCTAACAATCTCCCCTAAGGAGGTCACCTCAAAATACATTGAATACAAATGATATTACAATAAGATTGTCCTTGGATTCTTGTTAATGTTCTTTGCTCAGAGCTCGTAGTCATCGATTCATCATTTTTGCATGTTGATAATCAATGTGGAGGTCTTTAACCGATCCACGTGATGATGAGTTTTGAGCCGACTTTGAGATCATCGGCAAACATAAATCTCGACTCTTCCATTGTAGTGTTGGTATTAAGTGATGTTGTGACATTTGGACCGACATGCTCACATTCGGATCATGATATATTCTCATCGAGTAATGGAAGCTTTTGTTGATTCATGATACTTGCGGCGTAGCGTAAGCATGGAGTGAAAATATCGAGTCATTGATGCACTTATCATGATTTCTTTAGGGATGAATGTCTTTGAGTGAGCATGCGGCTATGGATTGACCGCTTCATTCGATTAGTCGCAAACGTGGGCGCGCACCGCAATGCTAGCAATAAAGCACACGAAAGTGTCTTTGATCACTTTCGTTGAATTGAGGTACACGCCCACGGTTCCCCGCTGATCAAGACAAGCACGCTCGTGATCGGTATAATTCAAGAATTTCCTTGACGGGTTTTCGCAATGCTATAGTTGTTCTCAAACCGAACGTCTCAAAGAAGACAACACGGATGAGTGAACCAAATAATTGAGATTCACCGATTGATGAAAAGAAATTTGAAAAACAATCATGTATCGCTCAATAGAAATTGTTTTTGCAATACAACGGTTTTTAATGAAAATCAATTATCAATCATAAACACCTTTTATTTTGAAATGTTAGTACACAATCGATGTGCTAAAGAAAAGAGTTTTAAGCACAAAGACCGGTTTTCAAATGTATTCGCCAATCCATAACCCGAACTAGGATTGATTCAACGGATTAAATCGCCCCATTGTTTCTCTCGGTTGTCACATGGTTGATCTATTGATAGATCTCACATGCCACCCACCAGAGCTTGTTTGATGTTGGCTCCGTAAGGCTTTCCATCTTCATTGTGAATATTTGCATATCACTCAAATGTTCCGCAATACCACAAGGATAATGCGAGGGACTCATGAGATATAATCTCTTTCTACATTGTGTGAAACAAGGAGTCTTCATTGACAGTGTCCTAATGAGATTTATTTGATGATCCGTGGCTCTAGACTCAATTGTGCACATTTGGTTTCCTATGCCGAGACTAGGAAAGGGCCTCCTTCTTCAATATCAACAAACTCTAAGAGAAAGTTGATAGATAATGTCGGTTCCCGTGAGAATGAAACAAGCCCTTTAAGAGGAACTTGAGTGGCTTGGGAAGATTTAGTGCGATGGCCACCGGGTCCATGACGTCTTGTCTTCAATACCGATGTTACCTTGGTAACCACCAAGAGATATGAATTGAACCCGCTTTACGCCTAAGGTTGGATAAATGGAGGCTATTTCTTTTCACCCTTTTTCACATTCAATTCATTTTCATTCTTCAACCCTTCAAGCTTACCGAGACTTCATAACTAGAACCTTGTTGGGTTTATTCCAAGACTAGCTCGGCCTCATCCGCACTCTTCCCATATCTCACTTTTCTCCTTTTTTCATCAAACCTAAGGACTTCTACACTATCTAGTGGATTGTCCCTGGTAGATCCCTCCGGTTCGGCGGATCGTGGGAACGAATACCTAACCTAACCTAACCATCCTTATATCACCATACATAAAGTAAATTTGGTGGTCTATTTGGTATTGTTCATCCGCCGTTGGAACCAATTGAAAACCATTTGAAAATTAATCCGGATACTTGTGATGTATTATCAAATCATTTTGTACTGAATTGTTTTTGATATTTTTAGAAAAGAGCTCTCCTCAATATGTGCATCATGTATTATAAATCGCTTTAGCACACGGAGGCAAGAGGAAGAATTAACTTTGAATACCATTTTCTAAAAGATATCAACATCACTTCCCTGATTAAATCAAGTAGATAAAGCATATTGGGGAAGGATGAAGTTTTCATAAGTTTGCTCCCCCTTAATATGTGCCTCGAGGTTTCAAAGAGTTTTGCAGATATTAGAAGGAACCTGCACTTAGAGACAAATCAATCAAGTTTCAATTCTTTGTGGTTTTAAAAGGATGCTCCCCCTCAACATGTGTATGTAAAATTTGAAATCGTTTGGCACATGTGGGGAGGAAAGCTTGCAAAACACTTGTGAAATCATTTATCGAATCATCAGTTTAAATCCAATTTAAATCACAAATTCTCCCTCGATCACAATTTTCTAATCATTTGAGATTTTTGATCTCTGTAGATTTAAATTGATTTTCTACTCTCTTCCACTGAACATTCGTAGCATGCAAGGTCCTATCATTCTTTGTGTTGCCTTGAGGCTTTGACCCGCTTGCTTTGGTGTCACTTACTCTGTAGAGGAATTGGAACATTAGTTGGTTTTGCTACTTTTGCATTCCCGAACTAGAAGTGTAGGGATCCGAACTACTTGAAGGCACATTAGTGTTCACTTTCTTAATAGTGGGCATAGAATGGTTTGTATGCTTGGTACTAGGCATAGAACAAGGCATCACACTTTTACCTTTCGCACCTAAGGATTTAGGACATGTTGCTATTAAACATTCTAGCACTCTTGAGATCGCTTGGCTTGAATGCACGTAAACCTAATTTCTCCGTCAAGAGGCTTATTAATAAAATCCTCTTCCACAATCTCACGGAGACATTCTAGACTATCCTTAAGGTGAGCAATAGTTATGAAACACGTGTTCATTATTCCTAATATGAGGAGGAATGTATTTATGATCACAAGATATTTGCAGATGAGGAGACTTTGATGCAACATTATCATTAAAAACAAGTTGCGCTTCCTTTTCTTGACTCTCGATTCTCAATTTCTTTTGTAAAGACGTTATTTTTTCGTTGTTTTTGTCACGAGTGACTTTCATTGAATCATATAACTCTTTAAAGTGTCATTTAACTTTTCATTTTCTTCTAGAAAACTCTCGCTTTCCTTTGTAAAGCATTAACTAAGTTTTGAAGATGAAAAGTTTGAGAATCTTGAGAATCTAAAGGAGGAGACATTTGGGAGCCAACACATTGTTCTTTTCACCCTTTAATTGAGAAATTTGGGCTTTCAACTTTCGATCGTGTTACAATGAGCTTGAATCATTCACACGTTTGTTTATCCGAAAACGCATCAAACTCGGAACATCCGAGGATGTATTGATATTTGAGGTTTTGACATTTTCTTTGAGATGTTGATATTTTAGTTGTAAATCAAAATGTTCAACTTCTAGTTTAGAAAGATGTTTTACCAAATTATCGTGATCATCCCGATCAATTTTCTCATTTAGTTCGAGTTTTGTTTTCAAGCTCAATGACACGATCATGGGAAACTTTCAATGCAATAGATAATTAATGAAATCGAGAAGCGAATAGAGTGCGTAGTAATGTGATAAAACACAACTTGAAATCAAATTCTCATTTAAGATGTGCAATTTCTTCCTTTCAACTTCATTATATTTGAGTTCTGCTCATAATCATTGACCTCAACTATCATTGCATCAAATTCCTTTTCCATTTCTTTAATATCCGAATTTATCCCTTTGAAGACTCTCAAATTGACCTTTTAATTGTTTAAAGAAAGGCATGACCTCGCTAAATAACATTCTTTAGTTTGCTCAAACCCTTTCCCCTCGCTTATCCCCTCAGAGGTGTGATTCTCTTCTTACACGCTTTCTCAAAATCAACAAACAACCGATAAACAACATACATGCCGATTAAGGTCTTGATATTAGTGGCAATAGATCTAGGAACTAAATGCATTGGTGTATTAGAGGATACACACTGCTTTAGGCAATTTCCTACAAGGGGATTCTTTTCAACAAGATTTTCGACTTTTTGCATATCCATATCCTTTTTCCGTAATACTTGTTCGGGGTTAATAGAATATGAGGCTTAAACATGTTTAAGGACATCTAATTTTCCTTAGTGTAATCATGGGGTTTGAACGTTATTTTATTCATTTTACACTCGTGGATCTTCTAGCTTCTTATTCAATTTTTCCCTAGTGACTTCATCCGATTTCTTATCTTCCTCGGTGCACTCGGTATAGACTAGTTTTCTGTCTAGGCTTAAGGATCTCATTACCATCATAAAGTACCTTATGAGCAGCTTCTAGCCTTTTTAATGACCTCCGGATTTGGTTCCTCAACAAGGGAATGCTATGCTTATCGCTAAGACTATGTGCTAGTGATCAAGTGAGCGATCAGAATGGTATTCCTTGTACGCATGTACTTATTTTCAAGCTTGTTTTCAAAGTTTTAGATTAGAAAAATCATTCAACAGCTTTGATTCCTTAGCATTTAATTCTTGCTTAAGCATTTTAACATTTTCTTGAAGTTCTTGTTTTTGCTTAGCGCTTTAGAAAGCTTTTCTTGTAAGGAGTTTAACTCTTGTTTTAAGACTTCTTCTCTAAAATTACTTTTTCTAATAATTATGCGATTTGGTCATCCATTTCACCGCTCACGGTGGTTAACTCAAACTTAGCACTGTTCATAAATAGCAACTTGTTCTTTATAGGCATTAAGTTCATAAATAATGTAATCATCGAGGCACATGCAAAGTGTATTCATAAAAATATAGTCATCATTGACCGCAGAAGATGCATCACTTGATACAGCCTCACTTTCACTTTGTTTCACATATTGATCATATGGGACAACATTGATATTACCCATATTTTCAATATCCGACTCAAAAGTTTCATTGATTGTACTTTTTCATGTATCTTTTGCTCATAAACATCATCGATAGTTTTAATACCTTAGAGATGATTGATTCTTTGTATGGACCAGCTTGTCGTGGTTGAGGGACCTTTGGAGAGACCATTGGAGAAATGCTAGCCATGAAACTTGTCATGCAAGGGTTCATCATCAACGCCGAGTCGTATGCATCACATCGGCGACTTGAAAGGCATTCGATGATTATGACCTATCTCCTGAATTGGTTGCTCATCCACATCTCGCATCATATGTCTTGGCATTGCCCTCAAGAAACAACAACTCCTATTCATCTAACACACCCATTATCCCGAGCTTGCACAAGTAACATCTTTTCTTTGAAGTACTCGCATTTTGAGGGCGTTTTGGAGAAGTGCGCTCCTTGCTATGTGTCCATCACCACCACGCTTGTAGCACTTAATTGGCTTAGCTTGACCTCGATTTGATTCCGTCCATGATTCTCGATTTGCCACATATCCTCTACCAACTCCACCTCTTCCCTGCTCATACCGCCTTTCTTGAACGGGTTGCACCATAACCTTCCCATCTCGACAATAGCTTGATTATGTGGATTGGATGTCATGAGGTTATTGTTGGTGTGGGGAGAGTTCATGTTTTGACTAACCATGAGAGAGTTGATTGATGAAGTTTTCCATGAATGTGTTTGGGTCGAGGCTTATATGTTGGATTAGGGATGAGCTTGTAATTACCATTACCCATGGGTATGACTTGAGAAGCTTTGGTGGTAATTTCAACATTGGTGTAAAAGGTCATTGAATCATTTGATGAACTTGTTTCACCCTGCTTGGTTTTGAACTGCTCAAGAATCCTTTTTCAAACATAGCATGTCTCTCATTCAAGAATTAATGCATAAAGTTGCTCATAGTTGGTATTCTTCAATCCTTTGGTTAGATTCACGAGGTGACAAACTTATGCCATTCGGATTCATGTTGATCACAAACTTTGAATTCACCGAGTATTTGGCATGGTCATTTTGATATTCCTCATATCATTCACAAGCTTGTGGAATCTCACGTAATACTCATAGACACTTTCTTCCGGCTTCATCTTAAAGTGCTCAAATTCATCATACACTGTGATTCTCTGTCTTCCTTAGTCAATTTAGAACCCGAGAGAAGCATCTTGACATTATCCCAAACCGCCTTGGCTTCGGTGTTGTCATTGATAAGCTTGTAGATATCTTTTGAAGACCTCAAGTATAATGTTAGAAGCCCGATGTCAAGATCGAATCTCTTTTTCTCCTTATCATTGAGCTCACCATACGCCTTTGGTATGTCTAATCCATAGATCATTGTTCCATCTCAGTAGTGATCAATTAAGTCTCTTGTTGTCTCAACTGATAAGGTCCTTCATCAATGGATTTGAGAATGTTGACCCCATTTTCCTTTCCAAGACAAGACAATCTAATTCGCTGAGCCCAAGAGTCGTAGTCGGCTCACAAGCATAGTGGACGAGTATTTGAACCACCGCTGAACATCCTCAAAGAACAATGGAGATGATCAGAGTACGCTGTAGACATGTTAACCGACACACGGGATTTTATAACTCTATGATTAAACCGGAAATAGATTCTTTCACGGATTTTACTAAATCAAGAGAAAATCATATTACAAACAAAAATCAACCAAGTCGCTAAGAATTCTTGAACCAAGTCGCTAAGCACCAAGTCGCTAAGTAGCAACTCGCTAAGATCTCAATTTCCCGAACCAAGTCGCTAAGACCAAGTCGCTAAGACCCAAGTCATTGGACACAAGTCGCTAAAGCACCAAGTCGCTACACGTCAAGTCGCTAAAGAGCAACTCGCTAAGGTCCAAGTCGCTAACACCAAGTCGCTAAGAATACTAAGTACAAGTCGCTAACAAATTGAAAGCAAGTCGCTAACTTCACCAAGTCGCAGTCAGTAGTGGAGAATCCACTGTTGTACTATTTGTCGGCTTGTCTCAATAGACAAATCGCTAGGACCAAATCGCAACAATTAACACTACAACTCGCTACCTTTTATCAAGCAAGTCGCTATGATGAAAAACACTACGAGAACCAAGTCGCTAGCAAGAAAAACTTCAAAACACACTTTTCAATCCAAAACAAGCTCAACCACGTGATTCAAGCTACCAAATCAAAACCCAAGCACTTACAATGATTCTAAACACAAAAGTACACCCATAATTCAAACTTTAACACTAGAAATGATCCAAATGATGCAAAACCACTAAACTTTTTCAAACTAAAAACCATCTAAAACCACTAGAAATCCAAGGATATGTAAGAGATGATCAAACCATGGCTCTTGATACCATTTGTAACATATTGGATTTCATGACACATCATATCATAATCAAAGAGGCGTATAAGATGAGGTTTTAGAGAGAAAGAGTTAGAGGTTTGAGAACTTAGTGAGAGAAAATGAAAGTATTATTATGAGCTCCAACTCTCTACCTTGGGAGGTAGAGAGTATTTATAGTCTTACAAAAATCGCCACTTACGGGCTGTGGATCAGGCATATAGTGGGTAAAGACTCGTCCGTCCTCCACGGTGTTTTGTTTTTTGAAGAAGCAAGGATTTTATTAAGCCACATAGGCAACGCTAAACAACAAACTACGGGCTCCAAGATAGAGCAATCGTGAGAAACATCAAAAACAAAATGCACCAAGAACCAAAAAATTAGGGGATAGAAGATGAAGCCATTTCACCGGATTTTGGATCCAATTTCTCCATGAGAAGTGTTTCTGGAAGAACGATTATAGGCCCATAAAGAGACAATCTTTGCAATCAAGGAAAAATATCCTCATAACGAATGGCGCTTTGCCTCGTAGTCCAAGATGCATGAAGAATTTTATTTCTCCAATTCCAAACATGCCAAATAAATGTCATACAAACCGCGTGAAAAAGTTTTGCAACCGACTTGTTCAGAATAAACCCCGGCTTTCCTTTAAGAATATCCACTAAAGACGGATTGTATGATTGAGGAGACCCCCACCAACTCCATAACTTACGCCATATAATTTTAATTATGGGACAAGAGAGGAAACAATGATGTTGGGATTCTTCACCTATGCGACAAAATAAACATACAGCCGAGGGAATTGACACCCCATGACGAATCAAATTAGATCTAGTGGGGAGTCGGTTTAACGCCATACGCCTAAATACTACTAAACATTAACTAATCTACGACTACGAGCTTTCTAACGATTACATATACTTGAGGTGACCGACTCTTTAATAACTGGATTTACTAAATCCTAACAGTTTTAGTATTTGGATAATTGGGATTGAAAGACAATTTTTTCTTTATGATGAATAAAGATACTTGGTATTTGTAATTCATTCATATAATAATTGTTATCCTATATTTGCATGTTTAATCCTTGAATAATTTTATTATTCTAAATATGTCCATTATGAGTTAACAATATGAGAATATTGTTATGTAAGCCAAATGTGAGTATTGGTTATATTCTAACGAGAATTTGGATTGTTCACGCCAAACTCATGTGTATTCACAAGGGGTGCATATTGGATACCCCAACTTTCAAACATTTACTTTTGGATCCTTGTCATATGTAAAATATTGAAAATGGTTTGTTAAGGTCATCCTTAGACTTAAGATGCAAGCAAGTTCTGTTATGTGTGGATATCATTTTTCGTAAGTATACACAAAACGCTATCTGAATAAGGTAGTTATAAAGGCTATATTTCGGAGTGATGTGAAGCAGCAGCCACAACACTTGTAGTCAATAAAGGATTTGTTACTCCACTTGATATATGCATAAAGATACGATGGCGCCTCTTCAGATTTAATCAGATAATTGTTTGGCCAAACCCAAAGGGTAATGCAAGATGATTCTTGATTACATTTGATATATTTGAATTAAAATCTATAACGAGATTCTAAATGGTTAAACTATATGGAATGAGTTCGGATCCATATCCATGGTTTAACGGTATCTATAACAAAGGATGATTAAAAGCAAGACATTAATAACCATGCTACTGAGAAAATTTTATGAAACTATTCTCTCGGACACTTTTAGTTTAAAAGCGAGTGAGAGCGTTGCTAGGCGTTTCCGTCGTTAGTTTTGTGTGTCATTCGACACTTCAACTCTCAAGTGGGAGCTGTTGGTTTGTGCGAGTTTAAAATACACGTAAACGCTAAAAGTGTGTGAGCCTATGGGGGCACACACGATAAACACGAGAGTACGTGTCGAACGTATACATACTTGAATATATAACCCGATATACATACATGAACTTGACCCGATCTTTGTACGACCCATGGACAGTTTTGTAATGGACTTGGGTCGGTTTGGTTGGACTAGCCTTGGGCCTTGTTGTTCTAACTGATCGGGCAAAAGGGGAAGCTTGGGATTTTGCTTGTCGATCAAGCCAAGACCCAAGTAAAGGGTTGTTTTGGTTAGCTATAAAAACAAATGTACCCCTCTTACATTCTCATGCAAAATACGAACTACTAATATCCCTAAACCAATCTAAAAGTTCTTGCCTCTAATTCCAATCGACTTGCATGCAAGTTGATTAGTTTTTGTTGGTTTTGCTTTGTTCCTTTTACCTCGACTTGATCCAAGAAAAGGATAAACTATTGGTGGTTGTTGTTAATTCCTAGTATTTGAATAGTAGCAACAAGGTTAAAGTTGGTATTTTGTTCGTTTCACTTCTCGGACAGAAAACATATATCGGACACTTCTTTGTCCGATATCGGGTGTAGAGTAAATCTGCTTCTCGGGCAGATTGGTTATCGGGCATAAAAGGGACTTGGTCTTTGGGGTTTTCTTGTTCGTGATATTCATGTGTTTTCAAGGGTTGATTGTTCATACGTTTTCGACTAGCTTCTTATCGAACGTGCTCGTTTTACGTGTTGTGTGTGATACTCATAGAGGTATCTACATTAGACACTTTGGGTTTCTTTTGGTTTCTTTGTTCGTTAACTTGCGTTCAATTGTCGTCAAATGTTAGTTTTCTTATTTACCTTTTATTCGTTATTGTTTATTAAATACGTGTTTACCTAATTGCATAAACTAGATCCATATTCCGTTGCGTATTCGTATGCGTTAATTGATTAACGTAGTGCTAAAATTCCAACATTCACGACCATGTTTTATATAGGTAGTAGATAGTGAATAAGAATTATATTCAAGAGCATTCTTTATATTTTTACTTGCATAGTTACATTGACGATATTCAAATGACAATTCGTCGAGTACTCTAGTCTAGTTTCTTTTTAAATTGCATATGCAGTTGGCATGATAAAGAACGACGTGAATAACTTATCATTTCAAAATTATGTGGGCATGTTTTTCGTTTTAGGTATTCATATCAACCAATAAATAATTATGCACAATTTATATAGTAGTCATATTTTATGCATAAACCATGTTTATGTTTTTATTAATAAACCAAAGAAATACACTAGATATTGTTCAGAATTAAAAAAATAATTGTTGTGCCTAATATTTATAGTTATTTTTTATTATTATTATTTTTGAACAATAAAAATTTATTAGAAAAGACTAGCAAAAAGCTAGCACAAAATTACACTTGGTTTTTAAGCCAATCAGGCCAAATTAAACGACTAGAACCTCTACTATTTAACCAGGAAAAAAGAAAAAAGAAAAAAAAAACAAGGACAAATATTATCAAATAATCATGGCTACTTATATATCTAATGATTTGATTGTTTGATTTGAAAAATATGATTAACGAAAATTTAGAGAGAGAAAATGCATAATTCATTTAACAAATGATTTAAGGACTAGATATGTATTTAGATTTGTGTTTTAAGTTTAAATAACATTACTCGAGAATTAATAAGCTATGATAATTTATAGCAAATTCATATCTTAAAAACGCAAGATGTGCATATTGGAAAGTTTACCTTTGGTAATGCATCAAAGTTGATTACTTTCAATATGATCAACAATTGTATAGTTGTGTTGATTTGATCGAATAACATCTAAGTGGTGTTTGAATTTAACTTAATTATTTAAAAAGAAATTATTTTAAAAAGTTACATAAAAAATGTTTATTTATGAATTCATTAAAATAATGATTGAAATTATAAATTGATAAGATAAAGAGTCCACATTAGTTCATTTCTTTAAACATAATTTAATCAAAATATCAAACAAACAAGCCTTTATTTGCAAAAAGTTTTCATGCTCGTAATTCTTTTGAGCATCTTAAGAAAATACTAATTACACTTAACAAAATTATGAATCAATGATTGGCGGGTTATACATTATTCATTACTATTGCGGTTGTTAATATTTAGCGAAAACTATTTTAGGATGAAAACAATTTGATTTTTAAAGTGGTGTTTTTTCTATAACAGTGTACTTAATTAATTTTATTTTTACCTTTCTTAAAAATTCTGTTGTCAAAATAATCAATAACAATATATCTGTTAGAAAAGATAAACTAAAATCACTTTACTAAACTAAAAACCAAAGAGTAACCACGACAAAGTTTGGATGTTACCACTAAATTGGTTTAAACCGTTCAATTTCTTAAAATATTAAATAAAACAAAATAATAAATGAAGCTCGAAATATAAAGTTGCGAGTTGGTGGGGATGAATTTATATACGAGTTAATGTGAAATGCTATGTTCAAATAAATTTTGTAAAGAAATTCTCACAAAATCACGTGGCTATTATTAACGACTAGCATTACAGATCTCAAGATTCACGATTTGAAGACTCGAAACTAAAATTCCCGACGTACAATGTTTTACGATTATACATATTTCGTGACAATAACTTTACAGATGATGATACTTTTAAGCTGGAATAACTTTGATCAATAACAAGCTATTTCATATAAAAAAAATAAGGTTTGAGAGTGATGCAGTTACAAATCTACAATATAAAAGTGATAGTGCGTAATAATTTAGAAGTGTATGGTCAAAGTTGTTCACTTTGATTTATAAAATTATACACAAACCAATCATTAAATATAATAGTATATACTAAATATTTACACTATATTTTATATGTTATAACTTTGCGCGTTGCGATGGCGAGAACCAAATAATTCTTTAGTTATAAAACATTTTTTATGTCAATATCTTCACTGATGGGGGAATTTTAGATTGAAATAACTTAATGTAATAGTAATCTATATTATACATAAATAAGCGTAATGTAATACTTTATAGTGTATTTAAAGTCGCAAGCGAAAGAAAATAAAAAACATAAACTTTTTTTTATTCAATTCATATGTAAGGCAATAAAAAAGACCCTTTAAAAATTTACAATTTTTTTTGTAACGACAAATACTTTTTAGTAAGTGGTTGAATTTGTAGTTTGTGCATTTTATTTAAATGTAGTGTAGTTAATATGGAACATATTCAAGTCAAATTGATTTCGTGGAAAATATATACTTTACTAGACGGGCTGTGATGGGCTGGAAGCCCGAAATGCGAACCAAGGTCAAGATAGTTTTACAACATTTTAGGGTTAGGGTATTTTACTTTTACAAGTTATTTTGCATACGTTTCAATTTCTCTTTTTATAACTTCTCAAAACTTTGCAGATTTTATTATTTTTTTCTTCCTTTGCTATTCAATAGGTAAAAGCCATAACTAATCAAAGTCATTTTTTGGCACTAAAAACTGGCACTGGTTCACCGATTCCGTCGGATTTCAACACTCCGTAGACAACCGGTTTTGCCGACATAACCGGAGACTATGATGGTTTTCGAGGGTTAGTCTAGTCAAAATTTAAGAGCCATAAAATGCTTTGTTTGTTGTTTGATTAAGCTTCTTTGTCATTTAATGTGTTTTGACAAAAATGTAGTTTTTTTTTTTTTTTTTAGGCGAATTTATATTTAATTGAATGATGATAATCTTGTATATACCCAAAATATGCTTTAAATGTATTGTAAATCATGCATTCAAAAGTTGTATTTTGGGTATATATGACATTTTCATGTTTAGATTGGGTAAATATGGAATTATCCCTTTTTTTTATGTGTATTCTAGTAATCCATTTTATTATGTATAAAAGTTGTTATTTGCCAAAAAATGTATTAACATAATTGGGATTTTTCATGTTTTAGCAGAACATCATTGATGAGGAAGTTTTACAACGGAGAGAATCACTAATGTAACCATAACAATATGCTTGAGGATAATAACATGTGACTGATGGCTGTGGAAGCAAAAGTTTTCTCAGATTTACATTTTCGAAATGGACTGATGGCTTTATGTTTTTTCAGATCTTTTTAGTTTTCTTATATTTATTTTTAGTCTTTGTAGTAATTGATTAGATTGTACATTATGGTTAAACGATCAGATATTTTAGTGTAGAAAATGATTTAAATAGTGTATTAATTATATGTGTTAAATAGTGTTTTTTATTTAAACTTGTTTGTGCTTCAAGTACTTGTAAATAATGTTTTTTCCACTTCTATTTGCTTAAAATCTATATTTGAAAATCTTAAAAATTTAATAAGAGGGTAGTGCTTAAATGCATTAAAAATAGTATAGATGATGTGAACCGCCAATATTTTTTTTTTTTTTCAATAAAAAACACATGTCATTGTTTTGGCCATAATTTTTAAACTATGCGGAGTTAACTGATGTTGTGAACACCATTGGCTTCATAATAAAATTCCTAACAAAAACGTATCGAAATCTTCGATTGAACACTATTTTGCTTAGAACATCGCTTCCATCAGTCGAACGCACCGTCATGCGTCTTATAGGACAATCTCCGTAAAAAAAAAGTTCACTCCTTTTCAAGTTATGTTTATCAGATTGGCTACTATCAATGTATTTACCAAAATACCTATATTTAGCTTTATTTTTATCTTTAGATTTATTTTTATCTTTAGATTTATTTTTAAAAATTATATATTTTTTTTTAATTCGAGATTTCGCGATTTCGTCGCTTGAACTGTAAAAAGTATTAGACGATATTATGATAGTCGGGTCAAGCCTACCCGTGAGCATCATGTTCGCTAGGGTTCTAGGTTTTCTGTTGTAATTCTACTATACATATATAAATCAATGAAAGTTATTACCTACGAGAAATTTGATGTTCGACTCTTGTGTATCATTGATATTCTAAGGTGGTGTTTGTTTTTAAGAACTTAATCAATCAACCGCACATCCGAATCAATCGGACGTAAATGTCCGAATCGACCGCATCTCGAACGGAAAAAAAAACTCACGTTTGAACCACATTTGCTTTTTTTTTTTTTTTTTTTTTTTTTTTTTTTTTTTGTCACCAGAGGCAAAGATTCGACACCCTCTCAAGATGTATAATTAAGATTCATCGCCCGAACGCGCTCGATGGAGGAAAACAAACAAACAAACGGTTAAACGACTAAAATGTTCGACCGCTGTCTCGAATCTGCTCGATTAAAAAGTTTCTAAAAGCCTCTTTATAAAAAACAAACACCACCTAACTCTCATTTTATCTTTTTACTTTTTAGTTAACTACGTCGCATATACTCATTTCAGTTTTGTTAAATTTATTTATAAAATTTGTG
The DNA here is from genome assembly GCA_022545495.1 of Chrysanthemum lavandulifolium. Taxonomy (NCBI): domain Eukaryota; kingdom Viridiplantae; phylum Streptophyta; class Magnoliopsida; order Asterales; family Asteraceae; genus Chrysanthemum; species Chrysanthemum lavandulifolium. Next base: position 228,390,717 of record CM040239.1, on the reverse strand, counting down.
TGAATAAATGATACCATTATCTATTTTTTAGTAAACGTATACTGTTAACATCTATAACATTACTTATCATGTTTAAAATGATCATAAGAGAATCTCGATCTTAAGATTTATAGTTTCATAAAATATTTGAGTATAAAATAAAAGTTTTAAATGTGTTACTCCGTAATATAATAGTCGGTCTGAATATAATATACCCACGTGATAATGTTATCAATTTGTAAAAGTTGTAACATTGGCTTTAAAAATTAAAATTATTATATTTTAACGAGAGTATTATGATGTTTTACCAATATAATATATTTAACTAAGATCATAGTTGATATTATTAGTAGTTGAAATGATAAAAAGAAACAAATACAAAAAGCATTAAGAAACAACTTGTTAGATAACTTTTTTGAAAGGCACAACTTGTTAAGTTAAGTGCATTGAAATAATATCATTTTATAATTATACTGCTTTTTAGCTATATTTTATTTATTAGTTATTTAATAATTTAAAAGATAACAAACAAAACTAGTCAGTCTGAATATAATATACCCACGTGAAAATGTTATCAACTTGTGAAAGTCGTAACATTGGTTGGATTAAAAAATTAAAATTAATATATTTTAATGAGAGTATTATGTTGTTTTATTAATAACATATATTTAACTAAGATCATAGTTGATATTATTCGTAGTTGAAATGATAAAAAAAATACAAACAGCATTAAGTTACAACTTGTTAGATAACTGCATTGAAATAATATCATTATTTTAAAACTTTGCGGCTTTTTAGCTATATTTTACTTATTAGTTATTTAGAAATTTTAAAAGATAACTAACAAAACTTATTGCTATAAACTTGACCCATTCTTCGTTCAAAAAAAAAAAAAAAAAAAAAACTTGACCCATTCTGTTTCGAAACAATATACATTGATGGATTTTTAGCTGGACATATATATACCCAATTCGGCTAAAAGGCCCAAAACATAGTATTATAGATTTATAGTAGTAAATTTGTAATGGATATGAAAAATATATAGGCTTGTACACATCTAAAATAGTCTCCTTTTAAAAAACAGAGTTTCAAAGGCAATTCACATCATAAATACCACGGGTTAGTTATTTAACTTTTATCGATTTTTACTTGAACTTAACTTCCAACCAATTAAACACAGAAAAAGAAAACAGACATGATGTAAATAGGATGGATCATAATCGTCGATTTTAAAAATCTCAAAGCGGTGAAACAAAACTCGTATAGGGTAAAGTGTAAAACTATTCTTGTTACAATGCAGTCGACAAATGTTGATGAATAAATATTCTAAAAGATTTGGATCCATCCTTGATTAGTGGCTAATTTCTATCTTTAAGTTTTGGCTAACATGCCCTCCTTCCTGTCCACACCCGGCTTCATGTGGGTTGAGGATGGTTCACGTGGTTTCTTAGTAAGCTCATGTCGCACACAGAAGGAACCAAACAATATGGTGCACTTGCGTTGCGTCTTGTGGATTGGTTTCCTTGTTCTTAAAAAGAGGGATAAGTAAGCGAAGTTAAACGTAATATAAAAAATTATGGCCCATGCAGCCATGCAGGTCTCGAACCTGCGACCTTCGCGTTATTAGCACGACGCTCTAACCAACTGAGCTAATAGGCCTTTATGTTTAATTTCATCTATATATTTTATATCAATTTTACCAGTAGTACACTTATAAGTTAGTATAACTTCTAAAGTTTTTTTGTTGTTTCAGTTTTACTAATTCTAAATGACAAATTTTTTTCTGCTTTTGCAATTAATTATCATCATTATGCTAGAAGTCTTTTGGTAGTTTTACTAAGAGAAAGTTCATTTTTACAATTTTGTATGGCTGTATTTGATTTTGCCAAGTTCATACTTCATAAACTTGCTCATTTAACCGAACAATTGTTTTCGAACAACAAACATTGCGACTCACAGATACTTAATACTGGTGTTAGAAAGAAGATTAAGCAATAAGCAGGAATCTTGATAAAGATGGTGAAATGGATATGGAATACTTGCAAAGATAAAACATAAAGTTGCCTATAATGGAGGTTAAGACTTAAGAAAGCCTAATCTTATAATCTTTCTAAGGTATCAACTTATATCAACTCAATCAAACAAACTAACACTTATTAACCCTTAACTCTATTCACCATTTGCTTCATTCAAACATCATGACAGATCAAAGACCCGCCTTTCGCTTTCGTGTACCTCGGCTGAGACCTTCTGTTCCACCTCCTCGCCCTGCGACTAATCCTACCCAAACACCTTCGAGAAGGCCACCCATTCGTCCACAGCTTACACCAACACCTCCAACTCGTGCACCATCACCATCACCACAACCACAACCACAACCCTTACCACCACCACCACCACCTCCATCACCTCGTGCACCGACACCGCCACCAGCATTATCGGTAGTACCATCACCACGGCCACAAACGCTACCACCACCTCCTGAACCATCAACATCACCACGACCACAAACACTACCACCTCCTCCTGTAGAATCACCACCACCACTGTCACTATTTCAACCTCAGGACACGACTCCTGATCAATCATCAACTTTACTTGCACCCGAAATAAAAGCACCACTGCCATCACCATTTCTATCTCTCGGCACAGTCCCTGCTTCCCTACGAGAACCATCAGTCCAACCATCACCATCACCCACACCAACACAAACACCGGCACCGGCATCAGTACCAGAATCAGCGCCAGCACCGACAATTGCCAAACCTCTAGAGCCCACAAAAACCGAGTCTCTACCACAAGCTGCACAACCTTCTCCTGCTAACACATCACCGCCTTCTTCACCATCTAAAACACACATTCATTCACCAGTTTCCTCACATCCACCATCACCATCTAATACGCCCACTCAGCCCCATGTCTCAGCCACACCACCATCCCCAACAACCACATCACCACCCTCTTCTAGGCCTTCTACTCCGCTTCATGTACCGCCACCTCAGCCACCCTCATCACCTGCATCTCCTCACCTCGAGCCAAAGAATACATCTGGAGCCAAATGGTCTACAGAGCCAACCCCAAATAACGGTCAAAAGGAAATAGAGCAAAAACACGACTACACATCCACGGAGTTATCAAGTGAGCATTCTAATTCAGAAACAAGAGCTAGATCACAAAAACCGCAAATCAAACCGATGGTTCCACGTTCCAAAGACAAGACCTCGGTGCCTGCATCTCCTGAAACCCCAAAAGGAAAAGAAGCACAAGCTCCTCATTGTGAAAAGGGCACGACTTTAAACATGCCACAGCAGTTTATGGATAAGAAACATGGAAGTATTGTAACAATTGCTGGTGATAACAAAGGGTCATCCATGCATATAGGCTATGGCGCCAAAAAAGAAAGGTCAATCCACATCAACAGACGGTATAAGGCCAATAATGATGAAATCACGGATACGACATCTGATGACGAAGAAAGCTCAAAGGAGGAGGATGAAGAAAACGAAATAAAAGACGATGAAAATGAGGAACAATTTGGATATATAAATTGTAATATTCAAGGGATTAATAATTCAATGGTGTTTAACTGCTCGTTTACTGAAAGAAACCCTGGTGTTCATCTAGGCTCTTCTTGGAAGAAGAAACGAATGCGGAAGTATAGAAAGCTGAACGTGAATAAAGTCAAAGTCAATAATTACCCTTTGAAGAAGCGTGCTGTTCAAGGAGATGTCTTAGAGGTCTTTTATGGAGTCAGTGATTCTGACAACAATGATCCTGAGAAGCCTAGGCGTCATGGTTGTCGTTATACAAGTGGGGAGAAAAGTAACAAGGATGAGAAGACAAGTGTTGTTTGATTCGAGTTAATTTGTAATGAAACTGTACAGAATAAGGATGATACTCAATCATCTATGATACTCGTGTTATCTTCATCCAACTTTATAATCATTTGTGCCTTGAGTTTTCGGATATTATTCAGAATCTACAAATATAACTTGAACCTTCAAAGAGCCATCTTAAAATTAAAATATTTACATCTAATTTAACAGATCTGAAAAGCATATTATAATATGGATCACAATAGCAATAGGCTAAAATTTTATTCACATGCTGGTTTAGTGTCGAAACTACTTAAGCATATTGCAAATGCCTGGAAAGTAGATAACGGGTAGCAATAGTCCATAGTAAATATATCTTTCCCAATTTTCCCAAACTGTAGTATGACATCATCTTGTTGTTCCATACTTTGATCACTTTGTTCCGGGTCAACAGCCAACTGGAAGTTCTTGACAGATGCTACAGTAACACGCCCTTTGAAGTTTAGACACCAACACTGCAGTTGCTCGTGCCACCTTGGTGCTTTATTTTTCAAAATTAGTGGCTCTTCATTTGCATTTGAAATTGGGAAATGTGAAAATTCTTCATCTGCAAATGTTGGTGGAGTAGGGACAGTTCCATCTTTTTGAATCGCATTGGATGGGATAGTGTTCATGGTGCAATGCATTCTTCTAGGCCCTTTAGTTCGCAGAAAATTTAGCTCGTATGATATGTTGACCACTTTGGATTTGACCATTGGTGACACTACCCCACAAGTTATGTTCTTTGACCCAAAATCTTGGTTTAGAGAGTCGTAATGAGGCTGATCGTCATAAATGACAAACTTGGTGCCAAGAAAATTGGAACTGTTTCACAGAAATGATCAGTTAGCGTGATAAAAGTGTATGGTAGATATGCCAAAATGGGCTGGTCAAAACAGGTAACTTTAGGTATGGGTCTAACAGGCGGGTCTGACGCCCTTTTTTGTTGATTAATTGTTAGGATGACAATATCAACGTACGGATGTCTGATGTTTTATGCATTAACTTTCACTGTGTGACCCGTTGGAGATATAAGACAGATGTGACCCGTTGGAGATATAACATAACCCAAATTCACCAATTTACAAGTAAATGGGTCGGAATAGCCACTGCTGGTTTATGGGGGTGAAATAAAGAATGTAAATTATATGAAAAATACCTTAATTTTCCAACATAAGTATTGGTAGCTCGAGAAAAGTCATCAGCAGCTAATGATATCAGAAACTCTGTCCCAGTGGCCTTTCTCACCTTCTTTGCTGCCAACAAAAGCTTGCTTAGATCTCCGCCAGTGCTGTAGTTATCAATATGTACCATATCACCTTTTAAGTTTGACTGATCTTAGGATAATAAATGAATCATCTAACCTAAAGGGTGTTTTGACATGTGTGTTGACCTTATTATGTATATTTACATAAATGGTGTATTGGTGTTTGAATGCTTTTTGACTGTTTGTGTTCGAATAATCACATAATCAGTTTTACATTGCACTAAATAAAGTGAAGTCAAGATTATAACATACCTGGGCTCAAGCCTAGATATAATCGATAAGTAGAAGCAGCCCGATCCTCCTTATAAAGCATTGCATCGGTTCACCTCTTGGTCCAGGCTAAAGTATAAGCATCAAGTAAAACAAAAGTTTGTCAAGTAGTAAGCAGGATTCTGAAAGGATTTAGTATGAACTACCTGTTTCAATGATATGGGAAATGTGATCAATCCACATTGCTCCGGCGTTTTAACGACCTGTTTCATAGTATCCCTCCATAACCTGCACACTGCAGCACAAGCAACCACATCTTGTCTAGCAGGCCAGGAGCTCCCACCAGCCTCAACTCTCTTGATTATATCAAGAAGCAACTCATGTGGTAGACTCTCCCACTGCCCACCATTGATCAAAGGAGGTGGTAACGACGATTCATAGTTGATAGGAGCAATGTGAGATGTACCTCGCACATTTTTCTTCTGAATTCTTGCTCCACCTAAACATTTAAACGGCATATTCGTATCTCTACCACTTTGTGTATTTGCACAATTGATGCTTCTTTTTACAATATATCTGTGCAAAACATCAAATGCACTGCTGCAATATTAGCATAAAATAGTTAGTGCATTAGCACAATGTGGGCATATGATGAGAATGAAAAAGAAGCAAACTTCTTAATCTTTTTATGCAATTTATTGGGAAAGCAACTAATAAAATAAGCCCATTTGAACTCGTGCATAACTTCTACATGATTACACAGCATGGTGGTGTAACACAATTATTTAAGCAAAAAATAAAACCTTTTTTTTTTTTTTCCTTTATATGTACTTTGACTGATATACTCAAATACACACTGTTATTTTTGAGTCACTACACTACTAGTAACTTAAACTGACCATAAGCTTTGAGGCTTTTAAGTGAGGGTATGGGATGTTCGCATACAAGAATAGAAGTTTCAAGTTTTTCTTTTGGATAAAATGTTCTAAGTTTCACACTTGACTAATCTGACATTCAACATGTTTCGATGATACCGCCTAGTAAAAGGTCATCACGTAATATTTTCTCGGTCCCAAATAAGTGTGCCCGAGAGACTGAGACAAAGAGCACAGAATTTTAAAATTTCGAAACTGTTTACATTGTTTACTATCAATTGTTGCTACCTCTACGACAATCAATGAACTATGTGATATGATCTATAATATAAATAGATTGCGAAACTTGATAAATTATTTTGTAAGTAAGGCCTTTTTGTTTTACGACAATTAAGAACGGTAAGAAATAAAGTATTCAAACTGAATAAAGTACAGTAGTAAAAAAATTGAAAAAGCATTATCTTTACCTTATTCATTGCATTGGGTATGGAATCGAATGTTCATCAAGATTCTTTTATACAACCTAAGTAAGTAACTGAAACATAAAAAACTTGTTCACATGTTCATGTCCCCCTTAACTTATACAAATTTCGATAATAATCTCATGGGAAATATAAAAAAAAGTGAATTAAATCCTAGATTCATTCGTTACGGTATTGTGTGGATATTTACTGTTCCCTTTGTTCTATATATTTTCATGGGTTTTTGAGTGTTCGAGTGTTTCAAGATGCATGGTGTCTATTGGGTGGTAGGTGACATGCATCACTATAGAGTCTATAGTAACTGTGACATACATTCATGATTTGGGATGCTTGGATCTATTATTGTAAAATTGATCATTACGAATGTAAGTTTCATATATCATTTTACAGTGTTGGACAGACACGTTTGGTTATTTTTATTTATATACGGAGTATTTATTTTTGAAAAGCTAAGATTTTATCAACAAAACGGCTCAAAAAAAAAAGGTCGAAAAAAACCATAAAAGAATGTACAACAAGCCCCCAAAAAGGCAACCCAAACCGATAAGCTACAATTATGGAAACATGTTATAAGGGGAGGAGATCAGGCAATTCCACGATGAGGGCTTTTGAGAGCATCAAGCCGAAATCCATATCTTCGAGATCCGTAGGATGAACGGGAATATATCTTCATCTTTGCCCGCAACCATATCCAAAGAAGAGTTGAGAACTTTATTTTTCCACTTCCTTATCGCCCATAAAATGCATTGAAAAACACCATGAATGACATTTCTAAGCCGAGCACAACCACGAGAGTTTAGACATTCCAAAATTATATCCTTAACATTGAACGTTTATTGGACATGTACATGTATTTTCTTATATCATACGTATACTCACTATCTAGATCGTAACACTTGTGTGAAATGCTTCGCCATACTTTCGTTCACATACATGTTAACACCAAAACCCGTAACACCTATGACACACTATCGATGCCCTAAGTTTAAATCGACAAACTACACAGTTTGGTCAATTCAAATTAAGGTTATACTTGAGGCACAAGGTTTATGGGAAATGATAGAACCTAAATGTAGAAAACTAGAAGGGGGGTTGAATAGTTTACCAATTAAAAACTTTGTTTTGAAACTTATTGAAAGATCAATTGATATTGATCTTGAGTATGTTAATGAAATATGCAAGCAATATGTAATAAGTAAATAAGGAAAGAATGATCAAACCACAACAAGTTGTTTATAGTGGTTCGGTCTACAAGGACTCTTTCTCCTTGCCCTACTCCACTCCCGAGTCTCACACTCGAGTTTAACTTCACTAGTCAACAAGCTCCTTTCACCGTGGAGAAAACCTTTACACTTCGCTACACTATTTCCCGACACTAAGCTAGATGTCGAGTCCTTTCCAAGGGTACAACTACTCCCACACACAATATATGAAGGCATGGGTATTGCAAGGACAATTAGAATTCCAAAAGTCTTTGCTCTTTATTGCTAGAAGTCCAAATGTCTTTGCTATGTGTATAAATAAATCTATCCCGTGATAGGAAGGAATGTCTTTTGGTTCAAAATATCCCTTATAATAAAACTAAATACGAGTAATCGAACTCTTTCTTTACCAATTCATGTTTGATTTATCTTCCCACTTGTAGTGTGTTGATCTTTGGATTGTTTTGCATCATATTGGTATCGGAGCTTTGGTTGCTTTGAATCGTATTGATGGCGGAAGAACAACCCCGTGGTCGCCGAGGCGTCGAGGTGGATATGCGCGCGTGGCAACCCCGTCAAGGTGCCGACCGCAATGAGGATGAACCACGACCAAACCGTAGGGACCGGGGGATCTCGAGATCGCAGCTCAAGGAAGACGAATCCGAGACTGGGCCGCCAGCACAGCCGATTGAATGATTTTCGCGAGGCTTATCGCGATGAAGAAGAAAGTGAGGATCGGACATCGACTCAACCGAGAGCAACAATGAGGAAGATGAAAACCCATGGGGTCCATCGGCCCGATAGAGATCACCGCTTCGGTCGGGACGTTACAACTTTCCTCGTAACCTTGGTGTGAAAGTCGACATACCGACTTTGAAGGTAAATCGCATCCCGATGAGTTTATTGATTGGTTACACACGCTGAGCGAGTTTTGATATTAAAACCTAAGTGATGAACAAAAGTAAAATTAGTGGCAATTAAGCTAAAGAAGAATGCCTCATTTGGTGGGAACACGCCATAAAGCAACGTAATCGAGAAGGTAAAGCTAAGATAGTGAACCGGAGTAAGATGAAAAAGAAACTGATGGCTAAATTTTTGCCGGTACAATATCGTCAGGAAGCTTTCATCGAGTATCATAATTATAAACAAACAAGCATCTCAGTGGAAGAATTCACTAGTGAGTTTGATCGTTTGAGACTGCGTTGTGATGTGGTGGAGGAAGATGAAGAGACTATTGCGCGTTATTTGGCCGCGTTAAAGCCCGAAATCTCTGATGTTGTTCAGTTACAACAGTATTGGTCTTATAATGATGTGTGCCGTTAGCTCGAAAGGTGGAATCACAACCAAGAAAAAGGTAACACCGCCAATTCTCGTTTCTCGTGTCGCTTTACGAGAACCCACACGGAAAGAAAATTGCAAGCTCAAGTGCAAACCCAACTCGAAATTCCAAAGACATCTACTTATAATCCTAGTTCCAAAGAAAGGAGGAGGGTCATTAACGAGTAAACGGTGTTATAAGTGTCAAGGCCTCGGGCATTTTGCCAACGAGTGTCCAAATAAAAAGATGGTTACTTTTGTTGAAGATGATGGCCCTGTGTTTGACGAGTCTGATGATGAGCATGAGAAGATGACATCGGACCAAGAAGAGATAACATATGCCGACGCAGGTGAGTTACTGGTAATTAAACGAACCATGAGTGCAGTGGTAAAACAGGATGAATCGTGGTTAAGACATAACATATTTCACACCCGTTGCACATGTGAAGGTAAAATTTGTAACATTATTATAGATGGTGGTAGCTGTGAGAATGTTGTATCTGACACAATGGTTAGTAAGTTGGGACTGAAAACCGAACATCATCCTCACCCTTATACATTGTCCTGGTTTCGAAAGGGGAATGAAGTGAAGGTATCCAAACGGTGTCTGGTAAAATTCTCAATTGGAAAAAAATATAAAGACGAGGTCTGGTGCGATGTGGTTCCAATGGATGCGTGTCATATCTTACTTGGTAGGCCATGGCAATTTGATCTTAAGACGAAGCATGATGGGTTCAAAAATACCTATACCTTTCAAAAAGATGGAGTTACTGTTATTCTTGGACCTTCTGACTTGCGAAAGGAAACGAAGAATCAACTCTTGTCTCGAGTAGAATTTGTGGCCGAGATACCAGAATCATTTGATGTGTTTGCCCTTGTTGTGGTGGAGTCTAATCAAGGAGACTTTCATGTTCCATCTCAGGTGATATCGATTCTTGAAGAGTTTGCTGATGTAGTGCCTAACGAATTACCTTCTGGTCTACCTCCCATGAGAGACATACAACATTGCATTGATCTTGTTCCAGGGGCTACCCTACCCCACAAGGCTGCCTACCGAATGAACCCTCGAGAACATGATGAGTTGAAACACCAAGTTCAAGAGTTGTTGGAGAAAGGTTCCATTCGCGAGAGCATGAGCCCATGTGCAGTACCGGCGCTACTAGTTCCCAAGAAAGATGGTTCATGGCGGATGTGTATCGATAGCCGTGCAGTCAACAAAATAACGGTTAAATACCGTTTTCCAATCCCGCGGTTTGATGACCTTATTGATCAATTGCATGGAGCAACGGTTTTCAAAATTGACTTACGTAGTGGGTACCACCGATTCGTGTCCCACCGTGGATGAATGGAAGACTGCTTTAAGACTCGTGATGGTTTATATGAGTGGATGGTGATGCCTTTCGGTCGTCCAATGCCCCAAGCACCTTCATGCGGTTAATGAATCGTGTCTTTCGGTCTTACATTGGTAAATTTTAGTTGTTTATTTTGATGACATTTTGGTGTTTAGTAGTACAAGAGAGCAAACACCGAACCATCTTAGATGTGTTTTGAGGTTTTAAGAGCCCAGAAGCTATATACTAATGCAAAAAAATGTCACTTTCTTTCAAATGAAGTGATGTTTTTGGGGTATATTATCTCTAAAGAAGGAATTCGAATGGACCCTGCAAAAATCGACGCCATAATTAATTGGTCTAGACCAAGAAACATTCATGAGGTTCGTAGTTTTCATGGTCTAGCTTCATTCTACCGTCGTTTCATTCACAACTTCAGCACCATTGTCGCGCCATTCCATCGAGTGTATAAAAGGGAGAAAATTCAGTTGGACCCATGAAGCCGATGAAGCCTTTGGATTACTGAAAAAGAAGGTAACAGAAGCTCCTGTATTAATACTACCGGATTTTGATGAAGTGTTTGAAGTTCACTGTGACGCATCAGGGGTGGGTATTGGAGGTGTATTAAGCCAAAGGAGTCGGCCTATTGCTTTTTTTAGCGAGAAATTAAACGAGACTAGGTGCAAATACTCGACGTATGACAAGGAGTTCTATGCAATTGTTCGTAGCCTAGAGTATTGGCGTCATTATCTCATTGCAAAAGAATTCATCTTGTACTCCGATCATGAGGCGCTAAAATACATAAATGGGCAACACAAGCTTAAACCAAGGCATGCTAAATGGGTCGAATTTTTGCAAGCCTATAGCTTCTCTATTAAACACAAGGCGTGAACACTCAACAAAGTGGTCGATGCGTTGAGTCAAGACAAATGCTACTTTCCACAATGCAAGTTCGGGTTCTTGGATTTGAGATATTTAAAGAGCTTTATAGGGATGACTCGACTTTACAACTATATGGCAAAAGTGTAAAGACCAGCCTACAAACAGTTTATCATGCAAGATGGTTTTTTTAAAGATAATCGACTTTGTATCCCTAAATGTTCTTTAAGGAGTCGATTATAAAGAGGGCATTGTGGGGTTTAGCGGGGCACTTGGGTAGACAAGACCGTGGCATGGTTGAACGAGCATTTTATTGGCCAAAAATGGAGCGTGATATTAAACGGTTTGTGGAAAAATGTCGGTGTGTCGAATAGCAAAACCCGAAGCACAATGTTTGGTTTGTACCAACCATTACCCGTACCGGTGGCTCCATGGGTGGATGTGAGTATTGATTTTGTTCTCGGCCACCTCGAACACAAAGAAATAAAGACTCGATTATGGTGGTTGTGGACCATTTTCCAAAATGGCTCACTTTATTCCTTGCAACAAGACGCTCGATGCATCACGTAGCACGCTTATTTATGCGGAGGTTGTACGATTGCATGGTGTGCCTAAAACTATCACTCGATCGTGATGTCAAGTTCGTTAGTCATTTACGCGCACGTTATGGCGTAAGATGGGAACTCGACTTCAATTTAGTTCATCATACCACCCTCAAACGGATGGACAAACCGGGTGGTTAACCGTAGTTTGGGGAATTTGTTACTGAGTCTAGTCGGAGAAAACCCGAGACAATGGGATTTGGTGTTGCCATGTCGAGTTTGCATACAATCGATCAAAAAGTCGCACCACGGGCAAGACACCATTTGAAGTGGTAATGTGTACTAATCCCATCACTCCACTTGATCTCACACCACTTTTGACACCGCATTTTTAGTTCGATGGGGAAGAGCACGCCAAACAAGTCCAACAGCTACATGAACATGTCCGAGCACACATTGAAAAATGTAATGCAAGGTATAAGGAACGAGTGGATAAACGCCGCAAAAAGTCGTGTTTAAGGAAGGTGACTTGGTGTGGATTCGATCGAAAAGAACGCTTCCCAACCGGTAGATTTGGAAAATTACGACCACGCGTCGATGGTCCATTTCGTGTTCTCAAAAGGATCAATGATAATGCCTACAAGATCGACTTACCCGGAGAGTATCATGTATCGAGAACCTTCAACGACGGACTTGTCCCCTTATGTCACGATGAGGAAGATAGCGAAGTGGAAGAGGGTGATATCGTTCGCCAAGATTCGAGGTCTAATCTTCTTTTATGAGGGAGTATGAAGGCATGGGTATTGCAAGGGACAATTAGAATTCCAAAAAGTCTTTGCTCTTTATTGCTAGAAGTCCAAATGTCTTTGCTATGTGTATAAATAAATCTATCCCAGGATAGGAAGGAACAGTCTTTTGGTTCAAAATATCCCTTATAATAAAACTAAATACAGAGCACTGAACTCTTTCTTTACCAATTCATGTTTGATTTATCTTCCCCACTTGTAGTGTGTTGATCTTTGGATTGTTTTGCATCAATATATTTTGAGGACTAAAATACTAACCACTCACACTCACAAGATTATGATGGTTTAATACAACAATGAAGTATGAATCAACACTAGATCATACAACACTAAACAAACAAGACTTCCAACTTCTCGTTTGAAGCTTGAATGTGACTTGATCTTCTTTGCTACAAAAGAGATCACTACTATGATATGAAACCGAGTTAGAAATGTTAGAGAAGATATGTATGAGAGTATAATAGAAAGGGATAAAAACTACTTGGCTTGGCATTGCTATTTATAGCCAAATGGATGTGAGCTCACGGACCGCGAACCCTTTAAAGGGTTCCGCCTGTACCAATTTGGTACCACGGTCTCGACAACCAAGATATCAAATCTTGCCAAAGTCAACTCTATCTAAGTGAGATTGTGCAAGATATGAAGAGTACAACCACACAAAATATCTAATAAAATCTTCCAATGATTTCCATGATGCATCACATGATGTCATATATTGTATTTCTATTTTTAGAAATATGCAAGTACTTAAGTAGTGTTTGGTTTTAAGAACCTAACACATTCTAAACACTACTATCATACATAATGATTAGAGTCATATCAAGATGTCACTAATCATAAATGTAAATGCTTGAATGATGAATATATTGTTTGAAAAAGCTTGTTTTAATATCTATTAAACTTGACAAGCTTTAAGCTTTTATACAAATTAAATTTACTTTTGTCGTTAACAAAACTTAGGTAAAGATCAAAAATATAAATAACGCTTAATGACGATATTTGTATTAACAATCTCCCTTTTGTTGAGGACAAAATATAAATTTTATTTTTATAAAAGATACAAAGTTTGTGCAAGAGTTATAAAAATATTAGTTTTAGAACTTGAAAGAGAATGATAATGCAGTGTATGATGTTTGACTTATTCGAAAGTCAAAGTATTCACTAGTTGATGCATGATGTTGACTTTTCATAAAGTCAGTATGCGCTTGACTTTTAAGAAAAGTCAAGTATTATCAATGATGTATCTGTTTGACTTTTTCGAAAGTCAATGTCGGTTTGACTTTTCGTAAAAGTCAAAATATAATCAAGTTCTATATTTTTCCCTTTGTCTCAACAAAAGAAGAGCGATGCGGAATGTAATGAGCCGAGCCATTATCTCCCCTGATCAAAGCTCCCCTAAATTGGGTACTTAATGGGAAGATACATGGATTGTGAAAATAAAGCTACAAAAAAATGTTAGTAATAATGATCATTCACAAGCATTTCCAAACACTATGTAAAAGCACCAACACTATAATAAAAACACCATTCATTTGTTAAAATTTTCATGAATAAAGATCATGAAATGGGAACACAATGATGTGTTTAGTACAAGAAAAGAAAATAATCCTAAGAAAAGAAGAACTAGAAATGCTAATCTATGACCATCCTAGTTAGATGGTGGATGAGAAAGAGCGTTGAGGCGCTCAAGGATATGATTGAGGATGAACCTCATTTCTTCTTGGAAGTCATGGACCACAACCCGGGTCCTTTCCATGGTTTGGGCCGTTTTCTCACAAGTTGAGCAACCATGCCTAGGAGGATAGAATGTTTTGGGAGGTTGTGGTGGTGGAATGGTAGATGTGTTGGTGGTGTTGGAAATGTTTGGGGTGGTCATGATGGAGGCAAGCAAAGCATTTTGCATTTGCATAGTCTCACTTAGTGAGAATCCACCATGCCTTTGAATTGGTGGAGGTTGTGGAGTTCCGCTGAATCTCTCTCAGTGGGATTGGCATCCCATGCACTCCTCAATGTCCTCAAGATGAGGGGACATTGATGTTGGGAGTGGATGATCCCCATACAAAGGACCATGAATGTCTTTGTAAATGGGGTGGAAGAGAAGAGGTTTGGGTCAAAAGATGACCTTGGTGATTCATGAGCTATTTGCTCAATTGTGCCAAAAGATGGCAATGGTGGTGGATGATTTGGCCTAGGAGGCAAGTCATCCAAGTCCTCCAAGAAAGGATGTGGTGAAGTTGGTTGAGTGGAGAATAACTCCATAGGCATGAGAGTAGGAGACCTTGGTGGTGAAGGTGGTGAGAGTGTTTTGGATGTTTGGATGGGTGCCGGTGGAGGTGAAATTGGTGTTTTTGTAGGTGGTGAAGTTGTGTTCACAATGTGTGATTGATTTGGTGTAGCCAAGGTAAGACTTGTATCATCTCGGATGGGAGATGAGATTGTGAGTGGAGAAGACTCGGATGAGAAGCTAAGGTTAACGAAGCAACAAGGTCTTATGCTAATTCTAGCGATCTTCTTGCAAGGTTTTGGAGATGATTTTGTCATTTTTGACTTGGGTTTTTCTTTGCTAGATGATAGTAAGAATGAAGAAGGTGTGAGGATGATCATGGTAAAACCTCTCAATTTATAGAAGTGAAAAATTATGGAGAAATGTGTTTGATTTGATGTTAAACCATTGAAGAGATGAGGTTCCTAATGATTTGGAAGTGGGTTGAATGCTAGTCATATCACCCAAGTTAATCCATACAAGAGAGATGGAGTGAAGAAGAAAAGATTTGCAATAAATGTGTTATAATGAGTGGAACTTCCTAAGAATCAGATCATCCACGGATTTGAAGGTACCAAAAATTTGGTTCCTTCCTTTATGCCAAAGGGCTCCTTGGGTGGATTTTTCAAATTTTTGAATTTTGGTGGGAAATGGATTCTTGTATACCTAAGTGACTTATACTAGTTCTAATAAGAGTATAAACTAGTTAAGATTGATTTATAAGTGATGGATGGTAATTTGGAATCACGAAAGAGTCGAATTCAAAAATTACCCGGAGGATCCACGACACCAAAATTTTACACGGTAGGAACCCTTTTAGGGTGCTGTCCGTCCGCCTGTGTATGCACGGCGGTACAATTTACATAACGGACGGTACCAAATTTATGGTGCCGTCTCGATCCGTGAAGTGCGAAAAAGTAGACGTAGCGTTTTTAGGTGTCGGGACTTTTCCGAAACACGAAATTTTTCTCGAAAGGTGTTATACTAAACATTTCTAGTTAGGAAAAGTAAATAACACATGTATAAACATAGTGGAGTATAGATTTTGAGCAAGGCTTATTGATTTTCACATTATAGTGAAAATGGGTAAAATTTGATAGCATACTTGTGCTATCCCCCTGCATGAGATTGTTAGCATACAATATTGTTTCAAGTTATATTATCATCCTACATAATAAAAACAACTAAATAGTATCAAACATTAACGATAATGTATTGTTCCAAACACTCCTTAAAGTACCCTTATTTGTCCAACTTCTTGTAAATCTTGTTCATCATCCTACCAAGGCACTTGAACATTCCCTTAGTTTGTTTGAACTCTGCTGATTCATTCTCGATCTCGGGAAGAGAAGTGTAGTACTCATGAGGTGGAAGACGAGAGCTTGGAAGACCATCATCGGAGCTATTTGATGATGAAGATGATGGAGTTGGAGGTTTTGCTCTCTTGCCTTTTGTCTTAGCCACTCGTGCATCACTCAAAGGTACAAAGATGTGAGGGACGAGTTCATAGTGGAGGTGCATCCCTTTTGGGGTTGGTGGAATTGGTGCGAAGTTTCTATAGAGACGGGTGAGAAGCATCCCGTATGGAAGAGCAACCGATCCTTGAGTTGGAATATCAATCATTCTCCTAGCTATGTAGTAGGCTAAGTTGAATGGTTGTCGGGTGGACAGGTTGTAGAGCATGTGACAAAGACATGCGTTTATGTGATCCCTATTTCCTATGGTGCTAATGACGTTGGCTCTAAGTAGCTCCTCCCATTTCTTAAATTCGGGCTTAAGTTCATTTAGCTCCATTCCATATGGATCTCGGTTTACCTCTTTTCCCTTTCGGGTAACTCGGTTTGTATCATTTTTTGGGTTAAAAAGGTGTTCACGGATGGCATCCTTGTCGGCCAAACGGGTTTGGTAGGGTGAAGAGCGGTCATTGATTGCATCAAGGGCGGTGAGTGACCACTTATCCGTGTAGACACATGTTCCTCGGTTGGGAATTCCTAGCACTTGAGCAAAGTTTCCTAAGGTGATGGTGTAGTCGTTTTTATTGATTCTAAACCTAAGACAAAATTCATCATCGTCTTCATCACTAAAGCCGGTCACACTAGCATAGAATTCTAACGAAACCTAGGACAATTGGTTCATCGATGTCAAGAAGACAATCGAATTGAATGGCGGCTAGTTCTTCACGAAGATTGGTGTTTTCAAGGAAGGATGAGTGAATGGTTCTACCCTCATGGAAGTACCTTGATTCTAGACCCTTAAATATTTCTACTTGTTCCTTGGTAAGTCCTTTGGTTTTGTGGTGTTTGGGAATGTAGTTAAGGGTGTCTTTGTGATCATAGAATCTTGCGGCTACCATGGTTATTCCTAAGGACAAGAATTAATATGTTAAAAGTGAGAATGAATTTTAACGTATTTGGTTCTAGTGTGTGTCTATATGAAAACAATTTGGAGTTGCGGTTATCTCGACTCATTTTATGCACAAAATGGTTTTAGTGGGGTGTTTGGCAAATACCATGAGATAACCCAAATGCTCCTAATTCAATGTGGCTTCATTTGAATATACCCGGGAATGCATATTAGTTATGCAATACCTTTAGTATTCAAGAGCATGCAAGTGATGAAAATTCAACGTTTCTATTTGTATTAGCAATGAAGAAAAAAAATTGTTTTCCTACAAGTGAGAAGCTTTTCAAAACTTTTGACATGGGGTGTTTGGTTGTTTGAATAAGGCCTTATATTCATTATCTATTAATTAGTGGGAAGCATGATTTGTTTATGCAATATGATAATGTAGTACCTAATTTCAATGACTAGTTATGCAATTTGTCAATTGAATTCATATTTGGTATAAAAGCATACATAAAACCCCATGTAATGATTTGTGATAGTTTTGTGCATAAATAAGAATCCTAGACTCAGAATTAAGAGATGAAATGTAGTTAGGATACTTACAATGATGTTATCTTCAGTGATTAGTGAGTGGGAAGGTGACAATAATGAGCTTGGTTTAAGTTTTATGTGTTTTGGTAAAGTGGGTTGTGAGGAAGAGGATGTTATGTATATTGCGGTTTTGTTACAGAGACACCACGGACGAGACGGCACCAAATATTTGGTTCCGTCCGTGTTGTCGTTGGTGCCGTAGCTCTGATGAGCGAATACAAAGCAAAATTGTTTAGGTTTGACTATTCTAATGTTTTAGGCTATGTTTATCCTACATGTTTGGTTCCATTAAAAGGTTTGACTATTCTAAGAAGATTAAAAGGTTCTCGTTTAAGAGGCTTAGTTAAGATGTCGGCAATGTTGTCTTCGGAGGATACTTTCTCAATAGAAATGTTCCTTTTGAACATTTTCACGAAGAAAGTGATGACGGATTTCAATATGTATTGTACGAGCATGTTGAGCGGGATTCTTGTTGAGATCGATGGCTCCTTTGTTGTCGCAAAGTATCACAATGTCGTTGAGATGAATTCCGTAATCACGAGAGCTTGCTTCATCCAAAGAGCTTGTTGACATGCCTTCCGGTGAAACGCATGCTCGGCTTGATGAGTTGAGATGGCTAAGGCCGTTTGCTTCTTTGCAAACCATGAGGTGAGACAATGTCCAACAAAAGTGCAAATACCACTTGTACTTTTTCTATCGACATAGTCACCGCATGATCGAGTCGGCATACACTATGGTTTCTACACCCGCCTTTGGGATACCATAATCCTAAACACGTTGTTCCTTAATGTATCTAAAAATCCTTTTTAAGGCTTCTAAGTGTGATGCCTTTGGGTTTTCTTGAAAGCGAGCACATAGACAAACACTAAACATAATGTCGGGTCTACTAGCCGTAAGATAGAGTAGGCTACCAATCATTCCTCTATATTTAGTGTTATCTACGGATTCACCTTCTTCATCCTTGGTGAGTTTAGTGTCCGAAGACATGGGTGTTTTAGTCGGTTTGGAATCTTCAAGACCAAATTTCTTAAGCATGTCTTTTATATATTTAGATTGGTTAAAGAAAATGCCATCTTCTAGTTGTTTAATTTGAAGTCCTAGAAAGAAGTTTAACTCACCCATCATACTCATTTCAAACTCGTCGTGCATGATTTTAGAAATCATCACATAGCTCTTGACAAGTTGATCCGAATATAATGTCATCAACGATATTTGAACAATGATAATATGTGATTCCTTTTTCTTGGTAAAAGAGTATTATCTACTAATCCCATAGAGTATTTGTTATTAATAAGAAAGTCTTAAGTCGGTCGTACCAAGCTTTTGGTGCTTGCTTAAGACCGTACAATGCTTTCTTGAGTTTGAAGACATGATGTGGTTTCTCAAAGTCGGTGAAACCGGGAGGTTGAGCAACATACACTTCTTCATTAATAAACCCATTAAGAAAAGCACTTTTAACATCCATTTGAAATAATTTAAAGTCATAAGCACATGCATATGCAAGTAATATTCTAATAGATTCTAGTCTAGCTAACGGAGTATAAGTTTCATCATAATCAATACCTTCTTGTTGATTATAGCCTTGTGCAACAAGCCTAGCTTTGTTTCTAGATACTATACCATTTTCATCCATTTTATTTGAAAACCCATTTCGTTCCAATTATGGTTTGATCTTTAGGTTTTGGAACTAATTTCAAACATCGTTTCTAACGAATTGGTTTAATTCTTCTTGCATGGCAATTACCATGATTCATCTTTTATTGCTTCATTTATGTTTTTGGTTCTATGGTGGATACAAAACAAAATAATTACTTTGATTTTGGGCTTGTGACCTTAAGGTTCTTTGATTAAGTTGTCCTATGATTTTTTTAAAGGATGACTTTTAGATTCTTTGATGTTTATAATTTCCTTATTTAATGGTTCATCTTCCTTGTTATTAATTTGACTTTCTATTATTTGACTTTCAACTAAGTCATCATCTACCAAAGGTGATGTCTTAGAGGAGGTGGACTTTAAGTCAAATGTTATGTTCAACGATTCCTCGACTATCATTATTTCTTTGTTAAGGACGATATAAGCTTTGCTAGTTTGAGAATAACCTAGAAATACACCTTCATAAGACTTTGGGTCAAACTTGGTGAGATAGTCTTTAGTATTAAGAATGAAGCATTTACAACCAAAGACTCTAAAATATCCTAAAGTTGGCTTTTACCTTTGTAAAGCTCATATGGTGTTTTGTTTAAGAAAGGACGATTAAGACTCTATTCAAAATATATGTAGAAGTGTCAACGGCGTTGCACCAAAACTTTTGAGGAATGTTTTGTTCATTAAGCATTGTTCTACTCATTTCTTGAATTGTTCTATTTTTACGTTCTACTACACCATTTGATTGAGGTGTTCTTGGGCGGAAAAGTTATGTGTTATACCATTTGTATTACAAAAGTTTCCAAATTGAGTTTCGTTGTCAAATTCACGACCATGATCCGTTCGGATCGACACAATTTAACACCTAGTAGATTTTGAATTTTCTTGCTAAGAATTTCAAATTTATCAAAAGCTTCATTTTGGTTTTCAAAACAACGTCCAAGTAAACCTTGAGTAATCATCTACTATGACCAAAGTGTATAAGTTGCCTCCGTAGCTTCTTATAGCGGATGGTCCAAACAAGTCCATATGTAATAATTCTAGACACTTAGATGTGGACACCATATTTTTAGATTTGTGACTACTATGGGTTTGTTTACCAATTTTACAAGCGTCATAAAAGTGTTGGTCATATTTTAGTTTTGGCAAATTCTAACTAACTCTTTCGAAGATAGGTTTTGTATAAGTCTCATATTAGCGTGACCTAGCGCCTATGCCAAAGAGATGAGCTATCGTCTAATGTTGTTAGGAAAAGTTTATCATTATATGTTTTATCTGTTTCATGACGTATATGTTATTTTTCCTAACTCCTTTAGCTATGGTGATACCATCTTTAGTATTTTACTACCATTTTCATCAAATAGTACTTTATACTTTTATCACATAGTTGGATAATACTAAGTAGATTAAATCCTAACCTATCCACATGAGCAACATTTTCAATAGTTAGGGAGTTATGAGCGATCGTACCTTTGCCAATGATTTTGCTTTTGAGATTACTACCAAAAGTGACATTACCTCCGTCATACTCTTGGTATGATGAGAAGAGACTTTGTTGCCCGTCATATGCCTTGAGCATCCACTATCTTTTATCCACTCATCGTGGTTCCAATCCAACTTTCAAGCATACCTAAGAAGTAAATAACTCAAGCATTTGGTCCCCAATATCTCATGGGTCCGTTTGGGTTAAACATACCATTTATTTGATTCATGTATGGAAACGATGGGTAAGAGTTCCATGACATGTAATCTGGAGTTTGATATGGTCTAGGGAAGTTTTGATTCCAACCATTGTGTTGGTAGTTGGGTTGTATGTTGTGGTTGCTTTTAGGAAAGGGGCGTTTGGCAAAAGGTGCTTTATATCGTTGTTGAGTGGTTTTTGATCTAAATTCATTTTTAGCAAGTCCTACTCCTGATGTAACAGCTGGTTTTAGTTTAACACTATCCTTGGTTTTCCTTGTTACTTTGACAAATTCAGTACGGTCCGTATTACGAACATTACGTCTTCCAAGTACCCACGACACCATTTGTTTCCACGGACGGAACCCTTATTTTGGTTCCGTCTCGTCCGTCTTGCATCGCAAGAGTTTGACGATTGTTCGTCCTTTCGGCCGTTTTGTTTTGACTCTTTGGAATTAATACTTCATTAAATCCTAGCCCATTCATGTCTCCACGGTGTTTTATGGATTTTAACTATTTCATCGGCAAGAGCGATGTTTTTGTTAAACCTTTTAAATTTAGAATTATTTTCGATTAAAACATCTTGTGTGAGCTTTAGTTTTCTATTTCAAGATTAAGCTCTTGACATGATTTACAACCATCGTCATTTGCCTTTCCCTTTTCAAGTCGTTTTGCTTTTTCTTTTAACTCATAAACTTCATTTTCCAAAAATTCCTTTTGGTTTTAAAAATTTATTTTTAGTTATGATTTTAGACTTAGCTCACACAATTGATTATATTGTTTTTGCAAAGTGTCATCATCAATAGAAGAGTAAGAAGAGTCGCAAAGTACCTCATTTGACTCATGTGCCATTAGAGCGATTTCTTCCTTGCTTGATTCTTCATCGTCTTCACTATCACTCCAAGCACCACTTACAAAAGCTCGTTGAGTTTTGCTTTTAGGTGGCTTGGACATTCTCTATGAGATGATTTACATCACCACATCTAAAACGCTTTCTTTCACCTTTACCCTTTTGTCATCCCGATCTTTTGGAATGGCTTCTTTTCTTCTCGAGGTTGTCTTACGAACTTTCCTCTTCTTCTAAAGAACTTCTTAAAATCTCTAACGGCCATGGCATATTCCTCATCTTCACTACCGAGCAAGATTCGTCATCATCACTTGACTCGCCTTTGCTTTTAGAGCAACGGTTTCATCTTCTCCTTTTCCTTTGATGATCTCCGAATCTTTCCCCATCACCATTTCGTGTACTTTGAGGTTACCGATTAGCTCGTCTAGTGACATTTTGAGAGATCTTTGATTCTTCAATAGCGGTCACTTTAGCTCTCCATTTGGGATGGAGTGCTCTAAGAAATTTCGACAAAGTTCTTCTTGCGAAAAGATTCATCAAGTGCTTTAAGTGATGTAATAATAGTATTAAAGCGAGCAAATCCACAATCAATGGTTTCATCTTGGGGATAACAAATTGTTCATATTGTTAAACAAGAAGATCAATTTTGTTATCCTTGACTTGTGAATTACCTTGATGTGTAATAATCAAAGATTCTCAAATATCTTTGGCGGTTTCACACATAAAAATTCTTTCATATTCTTTTCTAGGTAAAGCATTGTAAAGCATCATTTTAGCTTCATTATTTTTAGCAACTAATTTCTTTTGTTCATCAATAGAAATATCCTTTGTTGTAGAGCTAAAATCCCTTTAACAATAACAAACCAAAGATCTATATCTTTTGATTTTACATATGTTTCAAAGCGGTTTTCCAATAGATAAATCCATTGGTTTCAAAGAGTGGTGGTCTTTGCATAGATTGCCCTTCTTTAAAGTTTTCAGAATCCATGGATCGTTTCAAGTTTATAAAATACAAATTATTTTAGAAATTCTTGAGCAACGAGGCTCTGGTACCAATTGTAGAAAACTAGAAGGGGGTTGAATAGTTTACCAATTAAAAACTTTGTTTTGAAACTTATTGAAAGATCAATTGATATTGATCTTGAGTATGTTAATGAAATATGCAAGCAATATGTAATAAGTAAATAAGGAAAGAAATGATCAAACCACAACAAGTTGTTTATAGTGGTTCGGTCTACAAGGACTCTTTCTCCTTGCCCTACTCCACTCCCCGAGTCTCACACTCGAGTTTAACTTCACTAGTCAACAAGCCCCTTTCACCCGCGGAGAAAACCTTTACACTTAACACACTATTTCCGACACTAAGCTAGATGTCGAGTTCTTTCCAAGGGTACAACTACTCCCACACACAATGTATTTTGAGGACTAAAATACTAACCACTCACACTCACAAGATTATGATGGTTTAATACAACAATGAAGTATGAATCAACACTAGATCATACAACACTAAACAAACAAGACTTCCAACTTCTCGTTTAAAGCTTGAATGTGACTTGATCTTCTTTGCTACAAAAGAGATCACTACTATGATATGAAACTAAGTTAGAAAGGTTAGAGAAGATATGTATGAGAGTATAATAGAAAGGGATAAAAACTACTTGGCTTGGCATTGCTATTTATAGCCAAAATGGACGAGAGCGATCCACGGACCGAAACCCTTTAAAGGGTTCCGCCTGTACCAATTTGGTACCGCCGGTCCGACGACCAAGATATCAAATCTTGCCAAAGTCAACTATATCTAAGTGAGATTGTGCAAGATATGAAGAGTACAAATCCACACAAAATATCTAATAAAATCTTCCAATGATTTCCATGATGCATCACATGATGTCATATATTGTATTTCTATTTTTAGAAATATGCAAGTACTTAAGTAGTGTTTGGTTTTAAGAACCTAACACATTCTAAACACTACTATCATACATAATGATTAGAGTCATATCAAGATGTCACTAATCATAAATGTAAATCTTGAATGTTGAATATATTGTTTGAAAAAGCTTGTTTTAATATCTATTAAACTTGACAAGCTTTAAGCTTTTATACAAATTAAATTTACTTTTGTCGTTAACAAAACTTAGGTAAAGATCAAAAATATAAATAACGTTTAATGACAATATTTGTATTAACACTAAAGAAGATACACAAGAAGATGATAAAAGGGATAAGGCAACGACCGCCTTCCTTTATCAAGCGTTGACCGAAGATGTGATATTACAAATGGCGCGTTGTAAAACAACGAAGGAATTATAGGATTCATTAAAGAAAAGACATGTTGGAGAAGAGAGAGTGCAACAAGCACGGTTACAATCATTGATGATTGGATTTCAAACACTTCAGATGAAGGATGACGACACGGTGGATGAATTTACGACTAAACGAAACGGCTACGCCACTAAGGCTAAAGAATTAGGGAAAACTTTGGATGAATCACTTTTAGTACGAAAACTATTAGATTCCACACCAGATAGGTTCATTCAAATAGTAGCATCCATAGAACAAACAAATGATCTCGACGATATTACCTTAGATGAGATCACTGGAAAACTTAAGGCATAGGAAAGGATAAAACTCCGGAAGGGAGGACAGGTGGAAAGTTAAGAGAATTTGTTATTCACACAAGGTGAACACTCAAGAAAAGGAAGACGATTTACCAAACGCGGAGCTAGATCAAACTTCTCACGAGGAAATTGGAACAGTAATAAAAATAAAGATAACTCGAATGAGTAAAGCTCAACTCACAAAGATAAGTCAAATAGGAATAAACGTGAGTGGGATAAAAGTAAGGTAAAATGTTTCAATTGTGGAAAAATTGGACATTTTAGCAGGAGCTGCAGAAAACCATCGACAACTCAGGAACAATCAAACCTTATCTTAGAAGGCGAAGAACCATCACTATTAATGACTACACACGTCGAACACGAAGAAGCTTGTTGAATGAAGGACGACTCACCCCGAAATATGCTCTGAAGACATAAGCATATGGTATTTAGATAACGGTGCAAGTAACCATATGACGGGAATTAGGAATCATTTTAGAGACATTAACGAACACATAACAGTATGTGTACGTTTTGGAGGTGGCTCGTATGTAGAGATAAAGGGAAGAGGCTCTATACTGTTAGGTTGTAAGAACCATGGACAAAAGATAATATCGGATGTATACTACATTCCAAACCTTAAGAGCAACACACTAAGTCTAGGAAAACTCACGGAGATAGGTTGTAAGATCATCATGGATGGAAATATACTGACTTTGTATGATAAGAATAAGAAGTTGTTGATGAAGATAGAAAGATCTAATAATAGACTTTACAGTATTAAATTGAAAATAGAAGCACCCATATGCCTCTTAGCAAATGTAGATAACCAAGCATGGTTATGGCACGCTAGATTAGGTCATCTAAACTTTGACGACATCAACAAGATGACAAGGAAAAGTCAAGTAGAAGGAATACCAAGAATAAACCATGCAGGAAAGATTTGCGATGCATGTTTATTAGGAAGACACAGTAGGACACCATTTCCAAATCAAGCTAAGTTCAGATCAAAGAAACCTTTGTATTTAGTCTATGGAGACCTCTGTGGCCCTATAAGTCCAGCCACACACTCTGGAAAGAAACTCATTTTCTTGTTAGTGGATGATCAGACATCGTTTATGTGGGCCTACTTTCTAACATCGAAAGATCGGGCATTTAACAAGTTCAAGGAGTTTAAACAACAAGTTGAAATGGAAATAAGAACAAAATTAAGGATGCTAAGAACAGATAGGGGAGGTGAGTTCACATCTAATGAATTCACCAAATACTGTAAAGAAAATGGAATAGCACAGCAATTGACTGCACCTTACTCACCTCAACAAAATGGAGTTGTGGAGAGGAGAAATAGAACAATACTATCTACTACGAGAAGTATGATGAAAACTATGAAGTTACCATTAAACTTTTGGGCAGAAGCAGTCAGACACGCCATTTATATACTAAACAGGGTACCTACAAGAGCCCTGGTAGATAAAACACCATATGAGACACTCTACAACAGAAAGCCAAATCTGGAAAACCTAAGGATATTCGGATGCACAGCTTATGCCAAAGTAACGATAACTCATCTGCAAAACCTGGATGATATAAGCATACCCATGATTTACTTAGGAATAGAGGAAGGATCGAAAGCATGTAGGCTATATGATCCAAAAGGAAAAAGAAAACACGTAAGTAGGGATGTAAAGTTTATGGAAACAAAACCGTGGGATTGGGATAACAACATAGAGGAAACAAGTACACAAGGCTCATTTTGGGCAAATTTTGTGGTAGAAGGAGTCGACAGTGGAAACACTACATTAGTCAACTCAGAAAACAATGACAACACCTACCAGGAACAGGAACCGATTACTGCTCCAAACTCTCCAGTCACCCCACCAACATACACTTACAACCCACACTCAGAATAGGAATAAGAAGTGATAAGGTTTTAAAATGTACCTTTTTGAGGGGTCGTTTAAGCCCTTATTTGATTACTTTTGTATCCGTGATTACTTAATATCGTTCCTTTTCACTTTTTAGGTATCTTGAAGGCAAAATGCTGGAATGACACTTATTCGGACGAAAAGGCGTGAATATCTGAAGAAAATGGCCAAAGTCAAGAATCGAGACACTCAGTGCTTTGGAGCTAAAGGGGACGGCGTCAGCACAAATTAGTGACGCCGTCGGACAACTTTGTGACTACCGAGCCAAATTGCTCATTTACAAGTGACGGCTTGTGTTTTAAAAGAGTAGGTCGTCGCAACTCGGACGACCTAGATTTAATCCGACGACGTCGAGATCGAAGGGACGGCGTCACAAGCATAAGGTGACATCGTCGCAAGACTAACGTGGCCAAGACGAAACCCTAATGACGGCGACCGATGGCGTCACAAATCAAAGGTGACGCCGTCGCATTTGTAATCTTATATATAGAATCCGAATTTTTAGTTTTCGATGTGTAGTATTTTGGAGTAAAACCTAAACCGAACCAAGGTCGTCTTGTACAAGATTTTAGGTTCCATACCTATCTTACATCAAGATAAGTGTTTTACTTCATTAATTTAATTATGTCTTCAATTAATTATGTGTATGCTTGCATGTTTCCCATGTTCGGCTAATTTACTTGCGTGTTTGCTTAGGGAATATGAAACTTAATTATTGAATATTGATTGGTTGTCTCTTATCTTAATTGTTAATGATCTAGTATTGCGATAGGTCATCCGTTGTGTAGTTAATGCTTGATTAATCTTTGTGAACCTTAGCTTATAGTACCTAGAGTCATTGTAGGCTAAACCATCCGAAGAGTACCTTAGAGTTAAAGTTTATAAATCCTAGAGATTTTATAGTCATTAACCTATGGTAGTTTCAAAGAGATAGGGATAAACGCATACCCTACGACCTTAGACACACAACGTGATTAAGAATAAGGACGTGACAATTCAACCATCAATAGGAGATAATTAAGGAGTAATAAAACCTAAGTAAACACATCTTTAAATCATCATACGAGCACACAATAATTAGACATAGACTACATACACCCTAGATTAGATAATTAGATAAGTAGAAGTAATCGGTAGAAATACCAACCCCCCAAATCCAAACCCCAAGATTCGTACCTTTCCATTTCCTAAAAACATAAAAGATAAAATAATCTTCCTCATCCCCAACCTTAGCGTAGTAACTTCTCACTAGCATTCCTATTCCCTAGAGAACAATATCAATTCCGTGGCTTACCCTAATACTACACTACAACGATTAGGTTCACCGCCTAGGGTGTTGAAAAACTTGCTCGACAAAAGGAAGTTCCTTTGACCCGAACGAGCGTGTAGCGTTATCAAGTTTTTGGCGCCACGCCGAGGAATAGAATAGCTAGTTAGGAGTCCACCTCGTTTAGGTTTCCTTGCTTGATTCCTATCAAGTAAGTTTTTTTCCATTTTTAGCTTTCTCGTAGTCTATCTCCCTTCTTCGTGACCTTTGTTCGTAACCCCATCACTTTTCATCATGGAAGGTGATAGCCAACCACCATTCATCAACCTACCACCAAATGACCCACCAAGAGCCCGTACTCTTGGTGAATACTCGAGACCAAGCCACCTAGGCTATAGGAACACCATTGAGCTTCCCGACCAAGCCTAAACTACGGCCCTGCGATCCGACACCATCCGGTTGGTGCAAAACGGATGTGCATTCCATGGACTTCGGTCCGAAGATCCTAATCAGCATCTTAAGGATTTCCTTAAAATTGTAGTTTCCATCGACCTCGATGCTACTACTCGGGAGACCACACATCTGCGTCTCTTCCAATTCTCTCTACGAGACCAAGCTAGTAATTGGCTTGAGTGACTTCCCGCCGGCTCCATCTCAAGTTGGGATGATCTCACCTCTCGCTTCCTTGCTAAATTTTTCCCACCGGGGAGAACCACTAGATGTTCCAACAACGTCAAGGTGAATCTCTCTACGAAGCATGGACTCGATTCAAGGACTTACTTCATAAAGTCCCTCATCACGGCATTGATCTTTGGCTTCAAGTCCAACTCTTCTATGATCATGTCAACTTCCCCACCAAGCGATTCATTGACCAAGCGGCCGGTGGAAAACTTAGTGATCTCACCGCGGAAGAATCGTGGGGTATAATAGAGGACCTTGCTCTCTATGACAACGAAAGTTGGAATGACCCCCGTGAGTTGCCCAAAACCATTAAGGCAATCTCCTTGCCTCCCATTGACTCATAATCTTCCGACCGTAGGATGCTCGAGCTTGAAGATCAAGTTAAATTCTTAATGAGCTCCTACGAAAATCCTAAGTCTTCACGCCATGTGAACAAAGTTTCTTCCTCGTGTGAGCCTTGTAGTGATAACACGCGCACTTGCACCCGATTCCCCGAACAAGCTTCCGTTGACTCGCATCCTCGTATTAATGGAATGGGAGGAAGATTCCTACAACACGGGACCTAGGACTTTTAATGACACCGAGA
This sequence comes from Chrysanthemum lavandulifolium, assembly GCA_022545495.1. Lineage (NCBI taxonomy): Eukaryota > Viridiplantae > Streptophyta > Magnoliopsida > Asterales > Asteraceae > Chrysanthemum > Chrysanthemum lavandulifolium. The sequence goes on along the minus strand of CM040239.1, from coordinate 228,361,540 downwards.
AGCATGGAAGGCAAGCCCGACTTTTATTGGAGACAAACCAAAGAATTCACATCCAATGATTTCTCATGGCCCCATCTCACGGCCCTAACCAACAAAACAATGAGGGATGTTGCAACACCTAGTCGCATCCCAAGAAGCTCAAATAGCTAAGCTCTCGGACCGTTTTAACCAACAACAAGCCGAGATGGATAGGAAGATAGATAACCTCTTGAAAGCCATGACCAATAGTGATAGGAAGGTTAATGCTATCTCAACTCCGAAGCTTCGGTGTAGAGATTAAGGACCCAAGTAAGTTAGCTAAGCACGTTCAATTCGTCAATACCATCACCTTAGTGAAACCTAATAGAACAAATGACGAAGCGAACCATGAAACGATACTTGAGGTTAGTGAGACACCTAGGAATGAAACAACCAAGGAAGTAGATGAAGTAGACCATGACTATTTCAATAAGTTTCCTACGGAAGAAGAACTCTCTCGCCACCCTCACTTAGTACGTGGCCTCCGTCACATGTATGTTAGGAGAAGCCCTAGGATCAAGTTTGGGAACCCTTGGAATCTTAACATACCATGTTGCATAGGACACCTTTTCGTGGCAAAGGCCTACATTGACCGCAAGTCCCCAATAAACATAATGACTAGCACCTACTATAATTGGGTAATGAAGAAGCCTATCCCAACTAGGCAAGATCCCGATAATCCTAGGGTTAGTTGCAACTTTCTTGGTAGAGTTAAAGGATTGCCCGTGTATGTAGGTAGTTTCATGTTTCCTACGGATTTCATAATAGTGGATGACATTAGTACGACCATAGATCCTAGCTTGTCCCACGTTATTCTAGGGAAGCCTTTCATAGGAAGCTCCGGGATGACTTATGATCCCTCATTAGGAATAGTGCGATTCAAGGATGAAACCGATGATGTAGCTTACCAAATGCCATTTAAGATTGGAAAGTTTTCATCACTCTCCAATGATGAAAAGGAACTTAAACTATCGGTCTACTATAGGAATGAGGAGGATAAAGAGAAAGGAGTAGATTATGTTATGACCAAGATTTTCGGTTTCTATAAGGATTGCTTGAACTTAGGACCGGAATATAGAACCTATTGGGGAGAGGACGACCTCTTAGAAAGGTGCATCATAGGGCACTTTTACAACATGGAATCCCCCAATAGAGACCGTCATGAGGAAGAAGGTGACGGTAATGAAGTCACGTAGGGGCACGACTTCGAGTTTAGCTACAAGACTTATAAATAAAGAAAAGCGCTTCGTGGGAGGCAACCCATGCTTAATTGTTTGCTTGTTTGTGTCGTATATCTTTTATTGATTGTCTATTCTCATGTTTAAATTTGTAAAAATGCTTTATTTTGTCTTTAACCTCGTCTTAATTACATATAAAGGTTTTTGACATAAGGGATAAGTGTAGGGAGGATTACACACGTTTTCAAAAGAAACATAAACATGAGAATTTCAATTAATTAAAAGATATACATGTGTGTTTGTTCGAGTCAAATGCTTGTATCGAGTCATAATGGATGTTTTGCAGGAAATTTTTCCAGATTCTAAAGATGTAAATTTTCCGAATTTTTCCGAAAATCGCAGACCGCTTTTGTCAAGATAACCTAACGGCGTCAGATCGCAACTCGACGGCGTCGAAGGAGCAAAACAATCGATTATTTTTCTCGTTTTCGAGCTACTTATAAATTTTGGAATTTTTCATGTCTTAATTTTTCAGAAATTTTGTAAATATCCATTCCACAAGCATTATATCCTAGTTTAGTAGAGTCCTATATATATTATTACCGCCGATTTTACGCGAAGGTTTCGTTTGTTTTCTTCAAGTGTGCAGGTTTAATTTACCAAGAAGAAGATACATAAGATGAGAAGGAGCTTTTCACGCAAACGTTCTTCTTGAAGAAAATGTAACCACCACTTTACACGGATCCTACCAAGCTAATCGAGAGAGTATTAGTTTCTTTCATTTTTATTACCTTCGTTATCATAACTTTGATACTTTCGGGAACATTGGGGACAATGTTCGCTTTAAGTGTGGGAGGGAAATAAAGCGGAACTTTGAAACTATGCTTATCCTTGAATATTTGCTTTGTCCAATTGCATTTGTGTAATAAACCATGAGAAAATGTCGGTTAGGTTAATTTTGGCACCAAATTTAAAATTTTTCATGACATATAGGAGTGGGTCATTAGTCTTAATAAAGCGTCTCATGGATAGGAAATTATATGACTAGCACAAAAACCCTTTACCACTTAAATTCCACCCAAAATGTGAGGATCGCCCTTAGATTAGTAGGAATTAAAGCATTCATCTTTAATGCTTAGAGTGTGAACCGGTAGTATAATAGATTCTAGAACTTGTTTTGTGATGCATCCCGAGATCGCTAGTAAGACTACACTTGTGTAGTTAGGAATAACTAAATGATAGGAGGCATTAGGATAACCCCTGTTGATACCCGCAATATAATTACTTCTTCCACATCGGTTGAGTAATTCCCCACACCTTTGCGTTGTACTCATCTTTAGTACACGATACCCCTAGTTAACCCTCGAGCCTATCCTTTTCGCGGTTCTCGTGATGTTTCGGTTTTCAAATATCAATGAAGAGCATTGTTTACAATCCACCCCAAATGTACACCCAAATCGCCTTAGCCTACCTTGTATGCACTCACTTTTAGTGCATTATTGTTATCACCCTAAACCCTTAGTTCAATTATCTTGTTGCTTGCATAAGTTGCTAAGTCGAGTCATATCCTTTGTACACGCTTTGGGACGATTGGGACTCATGGGAAAAGTTAAATTTTATGAGATGACGGAAGGGAACGTTAAATTCAAATTCCCTTTATTTGCATAATAATGTAGTCCAAGTGTTTTGATCTTTTCAATTCGGGTCATATTAGTGTTAGAGTAATAAAAACTCAAGTGTAGGGATGTGCATATAAATCCCTATCATTTTGATGTTATCGTAGGGGATGGTAGAGTAAAAGTGTATGAAAAAAATATATATATATATATATACGGGCTACCATCCTACATCTATCTTTTGATTTATGTTTGTTTGTTTCAGTTATCTAGAGTCTAGGGTGTCGAGTCTTGGCTTAGCAACGCCATTCTTCGCATGCTTGTAACATAAAGATTTTTGACTTGCCACCACTAAATAGCCTATCCCACCAAACCCTTTGTTTCCATATCGTAAGCCTTACATTACAACCATTTAAAATACCTCTTGGATAGTCTTTCCTAGGTGCTTACGCCAAAGCGATGGAGGTTTGATCTAGTCTCAATCCTATGATAATATATGTACTAGGACCGGTTAATGAGTGTTTATCTTCCATTTCCAACTTGTTATATTTCATATACACCCGAGAGATGTGAGTATCCAAACACCCCATGTGAGGTGCTAGTATGTAATTTCCGTGCTTGTTATGACTTTTGCGGGGCTTATACGTGTTGTGCATTGTTCTAAACTAATGCTTCATGACCTCTAACTTATAAATTGATTGGCTAAAACATTTGCTTGAGGACAAGCAAATACCAAGTGTAGGGATATTTGATAAGGTTTTAAATGTACCTTTTGAGGGTCGTTTAAGCCCTTATTTGATCACTTTGTATCCGTTATTACTTAATATCGTTCTTTTTCACGTTTTAGGTATCTTGAAGGCAAAATGCTGGAATGACACTTATTCGGACGAAAAGGCGCGAATATCTGAAGAAAATGGCCAAAGTCAAGAATCGAGACACTCAGTCTTTGAGTGAAGGGGACGGCGTCAGCATAAATTAGTGACGCCGTCGGACAACTTTGTGACGGCTCGGTAGCCAAATTTCTCATTTACAAGTGACGGCTTGTGTTTTAAAAGAGTAGGTCGTCGCAACTCGGGCGACCTAGATTTGATCCGACGACGTCGAGACCGAAGGGACAACGTACAAGCATAAGGTGACGCCGTCGCAAGACTAACGTGGCCAAGACGAAACCCTAATGACGGCGACTGGCGTCCACAAATCAAAGGTGACGCCGTCGCATTTGTAATCTTATATGTAGAATCCGAATTTTTAGTTTTCGGTGCGTAGTATTTTGGAGTAAAACCTAAACCGAACCAAGGTCGTCTTGTACAAGATTTTAGGGTTCCATACCCTATCTTACATCAAGATAAGTGTTTTACTTCATTAATTTAATTATGTCTTCAATTAATTGTGTGTATGCTTGCATGTTTCCCATGTCCGGCTAATTTACTTGTGTGTTTGCTTAGGGAATATGAAACTTAATTATTGAATATTGATTGGTTGTCTCTTATCTTAATTGTTAATGATCTAGTATTGCGATAGGTCATCCGTTGTGCAGTTAATGCTTGATTAATCTTTGTGAACCTTAGCTTATAGTACCTAGAGTCATTGTAGGCTAAACCATCCGAAGAGTACCTTAGAGTTAAAGTTTATAAATTCTAGAGATTTTGTAGTCATTAACCTTTGGTAGTTTCAAAGAGATAGGGATAAAAGCATACCTTACGACCTTAGACACACAACGCGATTAAGAATAAGGACGTGACAATTCAACCATTAATAGGAGATAATTAAGGAGTAATAAAACCTAAGTAAACACATCTTTAAATCATCATACGAGCACACAATAATTAGACATAGACTACATACACCCTAGATTAGATAATTAGATAAGTAGAAGTAATCGGTAGAAATACCAACCCCCAAATCCAAACCCCGAGATTCGTACCTTTCCATTTCCTAAAAAACATAAAAAGATAAAAATAATCTTCCTCAACCCCAACCTTAGCGTAGTAACTTCTCACTAGCATTCCTATTCCCATAGAGAACGATATCAATTCCCGTGGCTTACCCTAATACTACACTACAACGATTAGGTTCACTGCCTAGGGTGTTGAAAAACTTGCTCGACGAAAAGGAAGTTCCTTTGACCCCGAACGACGCGTGTAGCGTTATCATGAAGTTACTATTAGTTCAATCAAGAACTCAGAAGATATATTTGATGACACACCTGTACAAGGTCTCAAGGACCTAACGGAAATATATAAGTATGCACGTAGAGTTGAATCTCAAAGCCTACTATTTACAGAGAAGAACCACGTAACTACAAGGAGGCTTCAACTGATAAGAAATGGATCGAGGCCATGGAAATTGAACTAGATTCAATAAACAAGAACAACACATGGACTCTTACTACTTTGCCTGCAAATCAAAAGGAAATCGGACTTAAATGGGTCGTCAAGACCAAGAGAGATGCAAAAGGAGAGATTATCAAGGCACGCTTAGTAGCAAAAGGTTATGTACAAGAACAAGGAATAGACTTCGATGAAGTATATGCGCCAGTTGCACGTATCAAGACAGTTCGTTTGATTTTAGTACTAGCAGCATATTATGGATGGCAAGTACATCACCTAGACGTCAAATCAACATTTTTACATGGAGATTTGAAAGAAGAAGTCTATGTTACACAGCCTGCAGGATTTATACAACAAGGAAATTCAGGAAAAGTTTACAAGATCACGAAGGCATTATATAGCTTAAGACAAACACCAAGAGCTTGGAATGTGAAGCTTGATCAAACCTTAGAGTGATTAGATTTTAAGAAATGTAATCTTGAACAAGCAGTTTACACGAAGAGAATCAAAAATTCTACACTTATAGTTGGAGTATACGTAGATGATTTGATAATCACGGGCTCTCCAAAGAAAGAAATTGACTTGTTCAAATCCCATATGAAAGACAAATTTGAAATGAGAGACTTAGGCTTGTTAGCTTATTACCTTGGGATAGAAGTTACACAGACAGGAGGAGAGATTACAATTAAGCAAACAAGATACATAAACAAGATCTTGAAAGAAACAAGTATGACGGACAATAATAATACAAAGATACCAATGGATCCCGACACTAAGTTGGTCAAGGCGAAAGATGTAAACTCAGTTGACACAACTTATTACCGAAGTTTAATTGGAAGTCTCGGTACTTACTACATACAAGACCGGATCTTAGTTACTCGATTGGACTACTCAACAGATTATGCAAGACCAAGGATCATCACCAAGGCGGTGAAGCAAGTAATCCGATATATCAAAGGAACAAAAGAGCATGGCATAATATACAAGAAAGAAAGCGGCGCAAGATTATAGGTTACAACGACGGTAGTTATGGAATCAACACCGATCAAGGAAAAGGAACCACCGGATAGTATTTTATTTTGGAGAATCACCTATTACCGGTGTACTCGAAGCAACCAACATCGGCACTCTCATCATGTGAATCGAATTCATGGTCGCTCTTCGAGCAACATGTCAAGCCTTATGGTTAAAACAACTTCTTGGTCAATTAACTGGATGGGAAGAGAAAAGAATAACGCTAAAGGTCGACAACATTTCAGCAATAACACTCGTCAGGAACCCAATTTTTCATGGAAGAAGCAAGCACATCGACATTCGCTATCATTTCATTCGTGAATGCTTAGAGAATGGACACATCAATGTGGCATACGTCAGTGGAGAATTACAAAGAGCATATATTTTAACGTAAGCTTTACCAAGACTAAAGTTCGTGACTATGCGACAAATGCTCGGAGTTCAAGACTTAGAGCACTCCCATCCATAACACCATAACACCAATAACACCGTCCACGTCAGCGCCACATCAGCTTTAACATTTAACATTAACATCCCTAAAAAACACTCCCATCCATAACATCCCAATAACACCATAACACCACTAATATTTTATATTTTCAATTTCAACCCCTAAACTAAAACAAACATTTCATTTATTAAACAAAAACAAACATTTCATTAAAACTTAAACCATATTACAATACGAGATAATAAAAATAAAAAAAATACAACGAAATGAAAGAAAAAAAAAACACACTGCAATTAAAACGTTACAACAAATTAAAGGAATGATGAGTGTAAATACTCATCATTTTTAGTCAATCTGAATCGCAAAACGTTTAAAATGCTCACAAATGCATCAAAATACCGAAAATATTCCAAAGTTGCATTTTATATGTTTCAGATGCAAAATGTTCAAAATCGATGAAAATGAGCAAAGTTTGCATAATTGGCGCTTCAGTCCCCAAGTTTCTAAAATTGTCAAAATAGTCCCCGAGCCATAATTTCAAAGATAAATCACCAAAGGTCCTTTTAAAATCATAAGTTGTCAAATTTAGTCCTTTGGTGAAAAATATAAAAGTTTGATAAAATTACAAAATTGGTCCTTCAAGTTTCAAATTTGGCAAAATGGCCCTGGAAAGTTGAAAATGGCAAGTTTGGTCCTTGTACTTATTGAGATTGTCACTTTTGGTCCCTTGAAACATCTTTGCGAATTGGCGAAATGGTCCTTGCAATTTCGAAATTTGCAATTTAGTCCTTGGATATTAAACCTTTAAACACCCATTTTGGACCCTATCATAACCCATTTGACCTGCCAAATTTGTTGACCCCTGTCATAATTCATTTGACCCCCTTTCTAATATCTGGTCAAACCAGTCAAACCCAAACCAACCCCTTTCCCCTTTCCCCGTTTTCCCTCCCTTTGTCTGCCCACCATACCCAGCCACCAACACAACCACCCACCTCCTTCCCACTCTCCTTGTTCCCCACCTCCACCAAACTCCAAAAGCAATTAATGCTTCTTCACCCACCATCTCAACTCTCCAACTGTCAAATACAAGTTTGGCGCCAAAATACCATTCAAAGGCCAAGATTGTTTTAAAGCCATCCAATGGTCGAGAAAGTGATGGAACTGCTCGAGAGAGAGAGATAAGCGCTTTGGATATAAAAGAGGCAAGAAGGAAGCTAAAGAAAGAGTCTAGTAGTTTTTAAAATATTTCTTAATGTCGTTTTTAATGTTAAGTTTTAGTTAAGCTCAAAAATCTGTAACCTTTTGTTATAATGTACTCATATTAAGTTTTTGTATCAATATAAATCAATTCCAAGTACTCATTTAAGTTTCTCTATCAGTTTGTGATTTGAGTTAACTGTTGAAAATTTCCATATTTAAAACTTGTGTACAAGCTGTTATTAGCTGATTTTTAAGCTCAAAAAGGTCTGTATAAGCTTATTATAGTTTTGTATAAGCTCATGTTCAAGGTTTGAGTAATCTTGGGACTTGGTCAACAAAAGTCAAACAGGGGCAAATATGATGCAGATTTGGTCAATGGGTGAAGCAGCCATGGAATTGGGTTGATATTGAGCTAGGGTAGGGGTTTGGATAGGTTAGTGGTCCATTGGTTCACTGTTGGCAAACCATAGTGGTTTTGGACCTTTGTAAGTGATTTTCTCAAATTCTTGCATATAATGCATTTGTAGTTATAATCTGTTAAAACTTGTTCTAATAGCAGTATTCAAGTTATTTTAAGTGAGTTTGATCATAATTACAAGCTTGTTCAGTCATTAGTATAAGTTTAGTTTACAAAACTATAGTTAAAGGTGTGTTTGGTTTTACTGCAATAACTGTCCTACTGGTATATTTAGTGATAGCTTTCTATTGGTTCATGTTTGTTAAGCATAATTGAACTCATTTGAGTCTTAATTTGGGTCTGCAAAACCACCAAGGTCAAACTTTAACAAATCTGTCTCTACTGCTCATCTGTTGGGATTTGGATTTGCAGATCATCATTTTGTGTTTAGAATTGTTAAACATCGCTTGCATTGTGCTTGTTCATTCATATTTCATCAACATCAGTCATAAAATTGGATTCAAAATCCATTTTGGTCAAAGTTCATCAATATCATCAAAAGTCAAATTGCTAAAATCTGTTTTAGGGGCAAATGCAAGGATTTTTCATGGTTTCATTTTTGAACCATATTCAGTGAAATTTGTAGCTTCATAAAGTTCAACTGGTCTTGTTACTTGTTAGCATTTTTGTGAAATTTTACAAGTTTTGTATAAGCTCCAAACAAGCTCTTCTTTTAGGCCACAAATGCCCTGCTCCACTGGTCTCAGCATAAGCTGAGTTTTCTCAGTTCTTGCAGCTTGTGCACAGGGCTCATAAGAGCTTGGCAAGGTCTGATTTTTGGTTTAAACATAGTTAGCCAGGTCTACTTTAGGTCCCCATAATTTGTTTCTAGTGTCTAGCTTATTTGAGTGCTTAACTTGTGGCTACTAGTGGGCACCTAAATCCTGTTTTTAGCTTATCATCAATAACATCAAATCTTAGCATCTTGTGATTCTGTGGTATTAGCTTGTTGATTCCTGTTGCATTTTAGTTCTTTTATCATATTTAAGCTTCTGTTAACAGCTGGTTCACATTGGTGCTCTTTTGCTTAATCAAGTGCTTATTTCAATAAGCACTTCCACATCAGTTCCATTTTTCTACACATAAGCTCCTGTTTTTTCATTTTTCTCAGATTCCTTATATTATTTTAGACTTGTCCTGAAATTTTCAGATTTTTCTAAGTTGATTTGCTATTTTTCTTAATTTAAATTAGTTTTTAAGCACTTTTAAATAGCATTTAATACAAAAAATTAATAAAAGGTTCAAAAAAATAATTTTTCATTTTTCTTAGGTTTAGATAAATATAAAAAGTAAAAAAGTAATTTTCCAGATTTTTCATAGTTTATTTTGTAATTTTAGTAATTTAATTAGTTTTAATAGTTTAATATTCATAAAAATAGAAAAATAATCGAAAAATATAAAATAGTTTTGAAAATTCTCTTTGATATTTTAGATTTTCTAAGTCTTAATTTTATTTTTCTAGCTTTATTTCCTATTTTCTTGTATTTTAGGTAATTATTTAATAGTTAAAAATAGTTTTAATTAGATAAATAGTTATAAAAATAATTTTCTTTTTCTAAATATTTTCTTTTATCATTAGGATTGCAAAAACATCATTTTTATATTTTTAGGGTTAATATTGATTTAGTGTCACGTTTTTATTTGTACGTTACGTAGTTTTTAAATTCAGTTTTGTAAAAACATAAAACAAAAACAGCATTTTAATTATAGTGATAGCATTTATTTAAAATATTTTATCTTTTTAATTTCCTTTAATTTGCATTTAAGCCGTTGTAATTTGTTGGCTTTTCTTGTAGTTATAATATCATTCGGATCCATTTTCTGCTCAAATTCTCGATCACTATATCGTTAGTGATCCATTGCATAGCTCATTTGGGACATAACGACCCGGAAATCCTATACTCCTCGGATCTTCATTGCATTTGGTTTTAGGTGTTTTAAGTCTCATTACGGTTGGCCATTCACAAGTGGCGGCCAGGTGATTAGACTTGACCGTCCGAGACCGGATCAATTTTAGCGCATTCTTGGGAGTCGTGTTGATCTATCTTCCGCTTAGCGTATTAGTTGTTTGAATACTCACTCATTTGTTTATACCATCCATCTATCTATCTATATATATCCATATTTTCTTATAAATCCAAAAACCCAAAAACAGCCAAAAACGTATAAAACACAAAAATATTTTCCTTTTGTTTATATATATGTATAAAATATAAAAAAAAAAAAAAATACAAAAGATTAGTCGTTTTCTTTAATAAATAACAACTTAAAAGATTACCACCGCAAACCAAGGCGAAGGCACTACCTAACTGGGTGCGACCATAATAAGTTCCCTAACTAAAGATTTAAAACTTGCCTTTGTGTCCTTGTGATTGGTGTACCTTTTCAAAGAAGCCATTCATCTTGGATTATTGGTTAAGTTCAACGTTGTTTTGCCTCGATTTTGTGTTAATTGATTTTGTTGTGATATCTACATTTCGAACCGAAAAACCCATAAAGATTCTTCTCACCCGATTTTTATAAAAGCGTCTTCATAATTCTCATTCTCATCCGAAAGATTTTCATAATTCCCATTTCTCTCCTTAGCTCGAGATTCCTTAGAGTTAACTCTAGTGCATGCGCACTCGTTCTTCTAGATCATTGAGTCCTTTCGTGATCTAGCGAAATTCAAGAAGACGTTCAGAGAGCGTCTTTGCCCAAATAGTCGAACCCGAGATTCGTACTATTTCAAGCAACAATATGGCGATTTAACGTATTATGGCGAAATGCTCCAAGCACCCACCGAGGGTTATGGAGATGCCATCGTTTTACCCGTAATCAATTCGATCACTGAATTGAAGACACATTTGATCCAACTTGTGTCTACAAATCAATTACACGGGTTTGATCGTGAAGACCCGTATGCACACATCCGTTGGTTTAACAAGTTGACTTCAACTATCAATTTCAAGGATGTACCACAAAAGTCATCAAGTTGATGCTTTTTCCATTCTCTCTGAGGGGATGCCGGATTTGGTCGGAAAAAGAACCCCTCGATCTATCGAAACTTGGGAGGATCTTGTTCAAAAGTTTGTGAATTATTTCTTTCCTCCATCAAAGACGACTAATCTTAAAAATGAAATTTCGGATTTCGTCAAAATTTCGATGAAAACTTTGGAGAGGCATGGGAGAGATTCAAAGATCTCCTCGTGAAATGCCCCATCATGAATTCACCGAGCTTCAACAAGTCAATATCTTTTACAATGGGTTGAATGGTAGCGATCAAGATTCCTTGAATGCAGCTCGCAGCGCAATATCTTGAATCGTAGACCTAAAGATGTGATTGAGATTTGCGAGCAAAATCAAAAGTTCCTATTTCTCGCAACAAAGTCAATACTCCTAACACTCCTGCTCCTTCATCCAAGAACTCTTACGAGTTAGCGACTCCGATAGTCGCCTAACGGATGCCATCCGTTGTATGATTAAGGATGTTAAGGAAATCAAAAGAGAAATTCATAAGCTTCGAACCGGTCAAAGCCGTAAACAAGGTGTGTGAAACTTGTAGTGGTCCACATGCGATTATGATTGTCAAGCAACCGATGCTTCCTTTTACCAAGCTCCGTAGCTTCGGTAAACCACAATCAATACCGACCACAGTGATCCTCACTACTGCACCTAGCGGTATGACACCACCGGTTTTCCTCCTGCAAAACCATGGCAATCAAAATCGCTTTGTTCGAATCAAGGACAAAATTTCAATCAAAACCGGAACAATTTCAACCAACCTCAACCATATCAAGCTCCTAATCATCAAAGTTATCAACAACCTCCTCAAGCTCCCATGCCAAATGACTTCATAAAATGACCGAGTCAAACATGCGCTCAATGCAAACTCGGATCAATAACATGAGAGTTGAGCTTAAAAGGAAATTGATACCACAATGTCTCGGCAGACAAATGAGTTAAAGAATATGATGAGCGGTTTCATGAACATGAATATGAACAAAGCTTCATCATCTTCCGGAGGACTCCTGTGCAATACAATTCCTAATCCCAATGCCGAGTTGAAAGCCGTCACCACTCGTAGTGGTAAGACGCACAATGGACCTAAGACTCCTATGCCCCTCCTCCCGTGCCAATGAGTCAAGTTACCAAGGAGACAACGGACAAGGTGCATTATTCAAGCCCACGGTATCAAGACACGTCCCACCTTCTGTAGTCCAAGCTTTAAGTCCGGAACCCGACGTTCGAAGAAAAATCTGAGCGAAATAACTTCCATCCCGGCTCAAAGTCTAGTCGACTTCCTTACCCATCAAGAATGAATGATGAGAAGCTCAAAGACAAAACAAAGAGCAAATGGAAAATTTTTTCCAAATCTTCAATGAGTCGCACTTTGATATAAGCTTCGTTGATGCTCTCGTTCTAATGCCTAAATTTGCATCCACGCTAAAGGCTTACTCACCAACAAAGATAAGCTATCCGAGATGGCTAAAACTCCTCTCAATGAGCAATGCTCGGTCCTTCTCAAAAGCTTCCCAAAAGCTTGAGGACCCCGGCGATTTCTAATCCGTGTGATTTCTTGGGGATGGTTCAATGCTCCGCCTTGGCGATCTTGGCGCTAGCATTAACCTCATGCCACTCTCGGTATGGAAGAAACTGTCTCTTCCTAAACTTTCATCCACTTGTATGACACTCGAGCTAGCGGACCGCACCATAACTCGTCCACTGGGATAGCCGAGGATGTCGTGATGAAAGTGGGAAAGTTTCACTTTCCTCCGACTTTGTTGTAGTAGACTTCGATGCGCATCCTAGAGTTCCCTCATCTTGGGAGAGCTTTCTTGAGAACAGTCGCATACCGATTGATGTGTTTCTTGAAGAGTTGACCATACGGGTTGACAACGAAGAGCTCACGTTAAATATCAACCGAATTCCAAACCTCTGACAAACAGAGTGTTGCCACAATTGATCAAAGATCCGAAGATTCAATGCAACACTCTCAAACTTCACGGTTAAGAGGAGTTTTCAAAAACGTCTTTGAGCTCAAAGCTTTGAAAATTACCCCGGTTCAAACAAATGGTTTGAAAGTCGTGCCGTGGAAGTCAAGAGTGTTCTTGATGATGATGATCTAGAATCGAGACTTCATCGGAAGTGGTGGAAGCTGCTAGCTCTAAGAGCACACCACTTGTCCCACCTCCGAATCGCTTTGTCGATCGAGATTGTTAACTCGTGGATGAAACCAAACTCTCTTGGCCATCATCGAGTTGGATGATGATGTTTGTGATCCAATGGGAGACATTCTTCCCATTGATGAATTGCTCAAAAGAATCCATCATCTTCTAGTCTTATTCCCGACTCTTCCATCCCTTCTCTCACCCCGATGAGGAAGATGACAACTTTGGAATGAAGTCGATGCCTTTCTTAGTGATGAGTCAATTCCAACGGAATTGATAACACTTACTTTGATCCGGAGGAGACATCCTTTTTCGGAAAGTCTGTTGATTGAAGAACCATTTCCCACCCTCCTCCCGGACATCTTCTTGACAATCACCATCTAAGCTTCAAGTTTAAGCTTAAAGATGTCAAACCGGTGATTTGCTTCTCTCACGAGGAATGGACTTGCATATTCATGTACGTCTTTATTCCATTCTTCACAGATGGTGTGGTTGCTCTTTCCCTTTTCTCTTTCGGGAATGAGGACACCATCTTTGACCCCGGTATCATCCCTTATAGTCTCTACTATTAACAATACCGCGGTTATATCTCATCGGTGTGGAACTTTCTGATGTTCATATGTTTATTAACATTGTGAACGAAAGTCCGATCGAGATTGGTTTTCCACGTTACTTTCCCCATGAACAAATGAATTCGGGGTCGAGTCAAGCTAGCGACTCGGTAATCAAAAACAGTAGCTAAACATGGGTTTTCACCCATGTGTTCCACCCTAGTGTGGGGGATTGCCCCACATGTTGTGTATATAAGCATTTCTAAAAAAAAAAAAAAAAAAAATCTTTCTAAATAATGGCGTAGTATTTCCCTTTACATTCTTTGTTTCGGCATAACCGCGGTACTTTGAATATTGAGGAAATATTCATTTCTAAGTGTGGGGAATTCTCACGAATTTTATCATATAATTATACCAATTCCCCGTTTTTGGCCAAATTTTTTTGGAGTAAGTGTTCTACACTTACTCATTTGGTTATCGATCCGCCATGTCTAATAAACTAAAGGATTGGCTAATCCAGAGCAAACGGCTCTTGGTAAAGATATCTCAAATCCGTTGACGGCTTGCAATTTGCCCAAAATTGTATGGTATTCACCACCATATCCTAAAAGTGAAGAGTTGGCTAGCCCGCAAGATTATGGCTTGTGGTAAAGGCGTGGAAAACCATAATTGGTAATCACCACCAAAGATAATATTGATAATTTATCTAAGAGTTGGCTAGTCCAGAGCAAACGGCTTACGGTAAAGACAAATCAAACCGTTGAAAGTGGTGGTTTGCTCAAAATCACATGGTTATCGGTGTACCATGGTTCTTACTTGAACTGAAACATTTGGCTACTCCGAAGTAATGGCTTTTGGTAAAGAGATTCAAACCATAAAGTTTTTCTCAAAAGATTGCTAGGGACTAGCAATAGTTTAGTGTGGGGATTGATGAGTGTGTAAATACTCATCATTTTAATCAACTGAATCGCAAAGCGTTTAAAATGCTCACAAATGCATCAAAATATCGAAAATATTCCAAAGTTGCATTTTATATGTTTCGGATGCAAAATGTTCAAAATCGGATGAAAAATGAGCAAAGTTTGCATAATTGGCGCTTTCGGTCCCCAAGTTTCTAAAATTGTCAAAATAGTCCCGAGCCATAATTTCAAAGATAAATCACCAAAGGTCCTTTTAAAATCATAAGTTGTCAAATTTAGTCCTTTGGTGAAAAATATAAAAAGTTTGAGAAAATTACAAAATTGGTCCTTCAAGTTTCAAATTTGGCAAAAATGGCCCCTGGAAAGTTGAAAATGGCAAGTTTGGTCCTTGTACTTATTGAGATTGTCACTTTTGGTCCCTTGAAACATCTTTGCAGAATTGGCAGAAATGGTCCTTGCAATTTTCAGAATTTGCAATTTAGTCCTTGGATATTAAACCTTTAAACACCTATTTTGGACCCTATCATAACCCATTTGACCCTGCCAGCCCTTGTGACCCCCTGTCATAATTCATTTTGACCCCCTTTCTAATATCTGGTCAAACCAGTCAAACCCAAACCAACCCCTTTCCCCTTTCCCCGTTTTCCCTCCCTTTGTCTGCCCACCATACCCAGCCACCAACACAACCACCCAGCCTCCTTCCCACCTCTCCTTGTTCCCCCCACCTCCACCAAACTCCAAAAGCAATTAATGCTTCTTCACCCACCATCTCAACTCTCCAACTGTCAAATACAAGTTTGGCGCCAAAATACCATTCAAAGGCCAAGATTGTTTTAAAGCCATCCAATGGCTGAGAAAGTGATGGGAACTGTTCAGAGGAGAGAGATAAGCAGTTTTGGATATAAAAGAGGCAAGAAGGAAGCTAAAGAAAGAGTCTAGTAGTTTTTAAAATATTTCTTAATGTCGTTTTTAATGTTAAGTTTTAGTTAAGCTCAAAAATCTGTAACCTTTTGTTATAATGTACTCATATTAAGTTTTTGTATCAATATAAATCAATTCCAAGTACTCATTTAAGTTTCTCTATCAGTTTGTGATTTGAGTTAACTGTTGAAAATTTCCATATTTAAAACTTGTGTACAAGCTGTTATTAGCTGATTTTTAAGCTCAAAAAGGTCTGTATAAGCTATGTAACACCTTGCAAGTAATGTTTCCTCTGCTGAATTCCAACGATTGGTAACGACAACCTCCTCATCAGAATCAATTGGTTCGGGCTCGGGGTCTTTGGATGTTTTGGATTTTCGCTTAATACGACCTTTTCCTTTTTTTGCTGGAGATATGGGTGTCTCAGCAACATCTTGTGTTTCAGTTTGTGATTGTTGTGACTGTTGTGTGAATTGAAGGTTTTGAAAGTTGGAGTTTAAGGTGTTTTGTTGGTTTTGTTGTTGCCAAAACAGTAATGTTTGTTGTTGTTTCCACATTTCTTGGCTTGATAAGCCTAGTGGGTTGGGGTTTGAAGATGAACCAACGTTCGGGTTAGATGAACCGCTTCGGATTCCACCGTCATTATTAAGATTGAAGAAAGATCGCCGTTGCCTCCGACATTGTTTTTTTTTTGCGTTAATTGAAGTTGATAGATTGAGAGTATTGAGAGGATTTAGAAGTGGAAGTGTGAATAAAAGCGGTGTTTTGATTGTGTATTTATAGTGGTAAAAAGGTTTTGATTTTTTTATCAATTCTAGCCGTTAGGGACTAAAATGATTTTTTAAAGTTAACGGCTAGTAGCCGTTAGAGGACTAGTTTTTTTTTTTTTTTTTTTTTTTGCTTTAACGCGTTAAGGGGATAATGATGGGGAGTAACGCCGGCGCAAACACACTTCAAGGGTAATAACGGAACAACGCCGTTATTTTGGGCTATAACGCCGTTTCGGCGTTAACGATGGAACTGCTCTTAGGACGAAGCAACGATCAAGATTAAGGAGGAGAATGTGAGCTAATAATCTCGACATTGCTTCGTATGAAGACAACGAAACACGAAGGACCAAACTTGGTCGTTAGATAATTTACAACCGCAAGTTAGTTATAGCGGTTAGTTAGTTAAATAACCGAAATATGGTTATGGTAGTTAAAAGTAGTTATTAGTTAGTTATAATCGGTTATGACTTAATTGAATGGACACAATGGTTCGTTAAGAACCTTATAAATACTCGCATGTATGTAACGATTGAAGGTTAGACGAAATAAAAGTTATTCAGAATTATTTGCAATTAATTTTCGACTCTTGGGACAACATTTTTAACAATGAAAAGGATATTGGTAAATACACGATCAAAGCAGTCGATAATCCAAGAACATTAAACAAGATTCTTTAAATTAAACCCCCTATAAACACTTGTTCTTTTAATGACCTTGTTTCCATTTGGGAGAAGAAAATTGGAAAGTCCTTAGAGAAAACTTATGTCCCTGAAGAACAAGTTCTTAAGCTTATTCAAGGTATGCATCTAACAACACACGTTTGGAATTCGTTAGTTTTGGCGATTTGCATAGTTAGATTTTCATTTTGAGTTTTCATTGTTGTTTCAGATTCCGAGTTTCCAATGAACATTGTATTTGCAATCAACCACTCGATCTTTGTGAATGGAGATCTTACCAACTTTGAGATAGAACCTTCATTTAATTTGGTGTTGAGGCTTCAGATGAGCTCTATCCGGATGTCAAATACACTACCATCGAGGAATATCTTGATCAATTTGTTTGAGTGAACAACTATATCATGGCCGTATCTTATTATTGGTTTAGTGATGTAATGTAATCTTGTATCGTGTGTTTCTATAATATGGAAATACTAATGAATAAATATTGGATCTACAAGTTCAAATACGCGTTTTAGTACATTCATATTAATAACAGACT